>JAJGOT010000064.1:1422500-1435000 GCA_022457155.1 Cladopsammia gracilis
CTCTCGAAGCAAGGAGAGAACCAACAACAAACTCAACCCACATACGACGCCGGGCCGGGAATCGCTGGGAATCGCCTCTCTTGCTCCCCAAATGACGGCAAATATATAATTGCAAACCAGCAAAATGGACGGAGCTTTTGTTTCTTGGCAAGGGTTGGATTATATTTGGATCGGATCGTTTGTTTTGCAATGGACACTTTCATTCCCAAAGTTAAACCTTTCGTTCTTAATTCTTAGTCGTGCAATGCGCATTTTGAATATACATGATAACACATTTTGGCAAAGCTGAGCGGTCTAGTTACAGAATAAAAATGTGTTAAATGATGATGATGATGATGATGATGATAGTAATAATTAATAATAATAATAAAAAGTTGTTATAAAATCATACATAAAGAAAATGGCCAATACTATGTTAAAAAATATGTAAACAGCTAATCTCGTACCCAGACTACAATACAAGCACGAGTGAGATCTGGGTTCGAGATTGGTAAACAGCATATCGGACGTACGGTCCCAAAGAAAACTAAAAGTGAGAAAGTGGCAAAGGAATGCGAACGAAAATGCTGCTGGTGTGTGTAAAATCTACAGACGATCTAATCAGCCAAAAATGTGAATACAAATAAAATGAGCAAGGCTGATACTACGTAGAACACTAAACGCGACAACGGCATGATAGGGTCCAAACTGAAAGCCAAAATGCAACCGTGGACAGCTGTTTCGACCTGGTTGGTTCTCGTCAGTGCCCTTTTATTCCTATTCCGAGATATGGCCAACAAAACGTAGGCTTACTTTTCACTAAGAACTCAAAGTTAGGAAAGATTTAGAAGATCCAAGGAATTAACTTTTTAAACTGACTTCTGTATTCCAACAGTGTCTGTATATAATATATGCTTGAACATCACAGACGATTATTGGGAGTGAGGGGTAGTGACCAATGGGGAACGTGAATACGGTCTTAACATGCATCTTATAAATGTATGCCATTGTTTTGTCATTCCTGTATGTAACTGTTCTGTTGTTCTTCCTTTTAATAGGCTTGACATAACCACACCATGTCCAAAGTGAAATGCCTGTCTTCTGCCTGTTGGCTTGGACACAAACATCAGGATACTGCTCTTCGTCATACCTCAGGTTAGTGTTACAGTTTGTAGCTTTTATTGGTATGAGCAGAAACCAATAAGTGGGTTGAAACGTGTAACGCGTATTCACAGCTTCCGAATATTAATTTTTTTGCTTAGTAACATATTTGGAAACCTTTCGGTCCCTCGAGATTGAAAGCAAGTTGTTCCAGCGAATTGATTGGTTAGTGTTTTTAATCTTGATTTTCCAAATATGGCTGTAACAACTTCTTAGCAAATTGAATAATCGGACGCTTGTTTTGAAGCGTACAAGAGACAGTTGCACGTTTGAACCCACTTATGGGTTTCTGGTATGAGTAATTACTACTCTTTTAAAAAAGGCATTTTGCCCCTCTGGTTATCTTTAGCCATTCGTAGTCTGGGTGAAACTTGTCCCTGTTATGTGTGTGGCCTTCAGGCGATGTTTCATATCCAGGTGATTTTAAGTTAAGGTGGACACATTTGTTTTGTAGGTGTTGATGTAAATTCCTTAGACCTTTCAAACTTCCCCTAACATAGCGTTCTTTGTGAAACGTAAGGTACGTCCATTTGGTACATATTCCGAAATAACAGAATAATCGCAACAATTTCCTTTAAATCAGGATTTTAGAGACACTAAAATATCAATCAATCAATCTTTATTTGCCACATATTTGTTTATACAGTGTGTTAAATCTATTACACTATCTAGTAGCCAGGAGATCTCTGCAAGCTCGGTTGAGCTTTTCTAGGGAGATCCCCTTAATTACTATTGTCATAAACTAAATAAACATTTTTAAAATATAACATATATATAAAATATAACTTGTTAGAGATGCATGCCGCCGTGAGCAAAACGACCAAACGTGATGCACGTGCGCATCTCCCGCCAAAATTGCACTAAAACTCCTAACTCAAGGCTGTTTCTGGCATGATAACTTATTTGCATCGAATATCTCTGCAAAAGTATGCAACTGCTAGCCACTAGTTTTATCGGCTTGTAATTCGGGTTTTCACTACTTTTCTTGTTATATTTCCTGAGAAATTTTGCTAAGGTCCGTAGCTTCATAAACACTTTTATTTTTTTTAAGGAAATGCAAACCGGAAGTGACGTCGATGATTATCGTTTAACCGTTGTACGGTCTCCATGATATGTACGATTTGTGTTATTTTGACGTGCGACATACTTGCGTGCTATTGCGAGGATCGCGTGTGGGCGTTGAGAAATTATCATCATCATCATCATCATCATCATCATCATCATCATTATCATTATTAGTTCAGGAATGGTTTTTAATGCATAGGTAAATGGATTACTTGACTCGCACAACAAGACCGAAAGGCGCTAAAACCGTGGCACTTGTAGAAGGACTCGAAATTCAGCAAATTATTTCTGCCACCCATATTTCATTATTTTAATGCGACACAAATCCTGGAAACACAATCATCAAAACTGAACTTGAGCAAACATTTGTCATAACTCTGTAAACGAAGTTCCTGGTCATTTGCTCGCGGTCTCAATGGTGGAAAGTCTCTTGGAATCAAAATCACCGAAGCAATCAGAAAGCCACTACATAGATATAAACATCAGTAGAAACGGTGTAGCTGTGAAATAGCTAGGCTTCTCAGGTGTCACCTGGTGTTCTTCCGGGATAAAAACAATTAAAAATCCAGTCAAGGTTCGAATGTCCCCGGCCCGGACGAATGTCACCATCAAGCAGAAAAATAATACTGTAGTTCTGTTTGTTTATGAGAGTCTTTTAGGACTGTTGCATGTTGTTTATAGAAAAAGATGAAAAAATAGGAACTTAACTAAGTGAATGTCTGTTTTATTCAACTGCGTGTTCTGTTAGAAAAACGCTAGTTTGTATTCCTGTGGACAATTCCTCTGCCCATTCTAAAAAAGGTTGATGCAATCAACAACTTGTACTGTCGTTTTATATATAATGTAGTGTCCACATGCAGATTTGCCTGTATTTACGCGATTTTATGACGTCAATGAAGGTGATCCCGTGTTTTTAAATAAAGATGATGATGATGAGTGGCGCAATCTGTGAGAAAAAAGCAGTAGAAATCGTACATATTATTGGATTGCATGGACCCTACGCTAACGGTCTCTATCTCTATTGATGACAGCTTTAGTTTGACATAACACTGAGTTAGGAAAGGGTTGAAATATGCTAGGAATTAACACTTGTACTGTAATCACACTTGAAACGGTGATAAAATACTTGATAACTAATCTTTATAAACACACCACACAGCATAAGGGGTAGGCATCTCGTTTATTGATGCTACATGTTGATAGAGCGAACAATACAGCAGTGTTTCCCCAAAGGATCACAGATCTGGAAAAGCTACATTACATTCTGAACTCCTAGTGACAAAACAATTATAATAAAGTCGACAAAGATGCCCTCGCGGAATCATTCTTGAATAGAGCGGTATTCAATTGAGTGTTGAGTGTCGTAAAGCCAAAACCAAAGTCATTACCCTGACCAATCACATCACTCGCAGACAATCCGATGAACCAATCAGAACTCAAAGCAAATACATGTACCAGGCATCAAGCGCAGGAAAACGCGTCTGAGCAAGTCACGATTGGTTTTGGTTTTACTTCTGATTAGTTAAAAAAGTGGCGCGAGATTTTTTAGCCAATCACAAGCCACAGCAATACAAAACCAAAGCAACTGCGAAATTACTTTAGACACTCAATTGAAAACCGGTTTGACCTAAAAACTTCTTAAATAATCTTACATATACCGCGCCTAAAATACTTGTATACATAACACAGTACATTCTTGGATATACTCGTATGTATTTAGGAAATATTTTGCCCTTCTGGAACGTTTGCTTAAAGTGCAAATATCTGGAAATTCAAAACCAAAAAAATCAAACATCTTCCACGGAAATCTTCGGACCTCTTCGGACCTCTTCGCAGATTGTTGTAAAGTGATCGGAAACGTTCGTATACTGACCTTCTTTCAACCTTCGGAGAACTGACTAAAATCTTGGGAAATCTATCCGGGATCGAAAAATAATTTACTCTATTTTAAGTATTATTTATACAACAAAAAGAATTATAAACTGGGCTGCTTAGAAATACGAAATTTCTCTTCTCGTTTTCAAGTCAATATCTATAATAATAATAATAATAATAATAATAATAATAATAAAGTTATAATTGACGTCTAATGGTGAAGATCTTGCGGAGGTGGATGTGAAAAGAGGGATATTTCAGGGAGACAGTTTGTCGCCACCATTGTTTGTTTTGTGTATGATACCATTGTCGTTGATACTTAGGAAGGTAAATGCATACTATGAGTGGGGAAAGAAAGAATACAAGCTAAATCATTTGTTGCATATGGATGATTTGAAACTGTTTGCCAAGAGTGAAGAACAAATTGATGCACTTGTGAGAACTGTTCATATCTTTAGTACTGATATTGGGATGGAATTTGGAATGAAAAAATGTGGAATTCTTACTATGAAGAGAGGGAAAGTTGTTAAATGTGATGGGATAAAGCTTCCAAATAATGAAGTAATGAAGGAGGTTGAAAAGGAAGGATACACATATTTGGGTATAGTTGAATTGAATAAGATCAAAGAAAATGAAATGAAGGAAAAAACAATAAAGGAATATAAGCGAAGGCTTAGATTGATCCTGAAATCAAAACTAAATGGGAGAAACAAAATAACAGCAATAAATACATGGGCAGTGGCTGTATTCAGATACGGAGCAGGAATACTAGAGTGGAAAGAGAGTGAATTGAAAAACGTGGATAGGAAATCAAGGAAAACAAGGAAAACAATGACAATGTACGGAGCATTACATCCAAACAGCGATGTGGACAGATTGTACATTAAAAGGAAAGAGGGAGGTAGAGGCTTGATGAGTGTGGAACATTGCGTTAGAAAAGAAGAAAATAGTTTGGGTTTTTATGTAGTCAATTCTGAGGAAAACCTCATTAGGGGAGTTGCTGCAGCTGAGACAATCAATACGGAAGATAGTTTAAGGAGTGGAGAATTCAAAAAACCGATAGCACAAGAACTTAAACAAAACTGGACTGAAAAGAAAATGTATGGACAGTTTGTTAGGGAAATGCCAGAGAATGTTGACAGGGACAAAACTTGGCAATGGTTGTCCGAATGTGATTTGAAGATTGAGACAGAAGCGTTGTTATGTGCCGCACAGGAACAGGCCATCAGGACAAATTATAGTCATCAGGACAAATTATAAAACGAGTGAAAGCCCCCTGTGTAGATTATGTGGGAGAAAAGGTGAAAGCGTGCAACATTTGGTATGCGGATGTGAGAAATTGACCCAGAAAGAATATAAGAGACGACACGACAATGTAGCAAAGAAAGTCCATTGGGATTTGTGTAAGAAGAATGGGTTAGAGCATACGAAAAAGTGGTATGAACATGTCCCAGAAGTAGTAGAAGAAAATGAAGAAGTTAAAGTTTTGTGGGATATCAATGTCTAGTGTGACAACGTGATAGAGGCGAGAAGACCAGACATAATTGTAATTGATAAGAAAGAGCGAATGGGGTTAATCATCGATATTGCTGTATCAGCTGATGTAAGGGTAGAGGAAAAAGAAAGGGAAAAAAGTAGAAAAGTACCAGGATTTGAAAAGAGAGATTGGAAGATTGTGGAAACTTAAAAAAGTGGAGGTTGTACCTGTAGTAATAGGGGCCCTCGGAAGTGTCACCAAAGAATTTGATAGGTGGATTGAAAAGCTAGGGATAACATTCAGTGGAGTGGTGCAAAAGACTGCCTTGTTGGGAACTGCAAGGATACTGAGAAAAGTGTTGGAAAAGTGAAGAAGAGATAATTCCGTTAGCCCTTGGTCATTTGTTATGACCCGCCTACTATAAGAAATTACGGCAATGACAACAGCCAGAACATAATGTTAAACAAAGATAATAATAACAATAATAATAATAATAATAACAATCTTTATACAGGGAGCTCACTTCACTATTGTAGTGGTATTCTGTGAGGCCCTGTTAAATAAAAATGGTTAAAAACAAAGTTAAAAAGATTTAAAAAAATTACAACTTCTTCACTGTGGTCTCTTGAGATATCAAATTGATCGCTCGAAAGCTCACTCTTTTATCTTCGATCTTCGATCTTCGCACACCTATGTTTGATTGTCTATCTCAGTTTCTAATTTGGAGGACCGGTGCAATCGTGTGTATTTTGTTATTGTATAAGTATCGATGATGCACAAATTCATAGTGGTTGTAGATACTTATGATCTTTTGTTTTTGTTTTATTTTCTTTCAGGACAATTTCTGCTGTACATCTATGATAGATGTGTCTCTTCACCAATCGAAGAATCGAAGAATCGAAGGACGGAGGACGGAGGACGGAGGATGGAGGACGGAGGACGGAGGACGGAGGACGGAGGACGGAGGACGGAGGACGGAGGACGGAGGACGGAGGACGGAGGACGGAGGACGGAGGACGGAGGACGGAGGACGGAGGACGGAGGACGGAGGACGGAGGAAAAACGGAAAAACAGAAGAACGATCTTGAACAAGAGGTAGGGAAAAGTTTTCGAATGAAAGCCAGGAGGTCTAAATAAGTGTGCTATTTTCTGAATTTACAGACAGTTAAAACTCGTTTTGAACAGGAAATTTTAAGATCGATCTTGTTGGAGCATACACAACTAAGTGTATTTGTTCACGTTAAATCAAGTTTTTATCATTTATCATAACTCTAAATTGACTGACAAGGCAATACATTCTCTTAAGAGGTGTTTGCAATCGCTTACATTTTGTAGTCGGAGTAAGTCACTTTAAAGAAAATGCTTTCTTAAGCTATCAACACCACAGAATATTAAAGCTTTTGATTGTTTTAGGAATTGAATTCCAATGTGATTGTAGTCACTTCGGTAGTGTTGCAGCTTCTAAGAAGAGCTGTCGAGATTGGATAAAACGAACAATAGTTGAGTTGTATCGATCCAATTGGTTAGATCTTGAAGCTGCAACATCGCCCAGTCACTTATTATCTTTTGCTTTTCTGATTTTCTAACAGGACGATTGCTACTAGATGATGGTCAACAACTCAGCCCCCTCTAAGAAAGAATAAAGGGACCCATAGGACGCTCTAAACCAAGAACACAAGGTAGAGAAAACAGATGCAACTTCAAAACTTTTTGCAATGAAAATTAGTTCGTTGGAAAGTAGTAAGACTTGTTTTCAAGCTGTTTACAATTTTTAAGAACTTTATTTCTGGGTGGAAATTGTTTTCTTCTTTAAAAATCACTGAGTTCAACAATTTTCATGTGTAAGAGAATGTTTTGAGCAACGGAAAATCGATCTTTTTTCAAAATTAAATATTTTATTAAATGCTGTTATGTTAAATTTTGTCTATTTGTTTTCATGGTAATCGCTGTGCAAAATTTTGAAATTTTCCCGCCAAAAGACTTAGAAAAATACGGGCGCTCAAAATACGCATGCGCCGTTTTTTTTTAAAAAAAATTGCTTTGCAACCTTGTGTTATCTGTATATTCTTTTTCTTGTCTTAGTTAACATTTGTTTGAAGGGTTTAAATTTTCCCGCCAAAAGACTTAGAAAAATACGGGCGCCCAAAATACGCATGCGCCGTTTTTTTTTAAAAAAAAATTCAATTCTAAACGTCTTAACACTTCTGTATTTTATTCTTGTTATAATAAGAAACTCAATAAAACAAACAACAGTGTTCAAGTCTTCAACTGTCTTGTAATCTTTATTTCTTTTACTCATAAAGCAAATAAACAATATTTTATTTACAATTGTTTTTATCCTTTAAATAATTATCTTAATTAGTTAATGGAATTCAATTAAATCATTAAAAAGGTGTCAAGAAAACTTTTTCCTCTATATACTAAGTCTTTTGGCGGGAAAATTTGGTGAAATTTGCACAGCGTTTCCCCTAACAACATTTTCGAGCAAAAATTTAATAGAGGTACCCATAAAGAAATTCCCGCCAAAAAAAATTGCATACTCCACACCGTGCAAAAAATGCGAATAAAATTTTTTACAACTTCCCTTTTGCAAAAAGATTTAAGTCGAGTGCAATCCATTTCTTGCTTAAAGAAAAATAATCAATGGCTCTTTTCGATTCTTGCACGAGTTGGTGTATACATAAAACTAAGGTTAAAAGCAACATGGCAAACTAAATCACTCTAACAAGAATAAAATTCACTTTTGGAATGATTTTACTTTTAACAGAATTATAGTTTGAAAAATACGACTTTTTTAATCATTTTCACAAACATGTTTCGACGGAACATCCGTCATCGTCAGTGTGACGGTTATGATAGAAACTTTCATAACCGTCACACTGACGATGACGGATGTACCGTCGAAACATGTTTGTAAAAATTACTACATTTCTGCTGCTGTCTCAACCAATTATAGTTTGCCATATTGCCTCTACAAGATCTTTTTCAGCTGGTAAAATTCTTGTTTGTAGCACAGAAAAAATGGCCGGTGTTGTTTTTTTTTTCAAAAAAGCCTCCCATAAAAACTTCGAGCCCCAAAGTAATAACATTTTAGTTGGAGCAAGTTGTAATGCAGTTGAACAATTTTGATCATGAAGTAATAATTGTTTGCTCCACATTCTTTCTAGTAACAATGTTCTTTCCAAATTTATCCATAATTTCTTAACTATGACCACATTTCAAAAATCAACTTCTTCGATTGTTTTGATCTGTGCTACATCAAGTTTCGACTGAAAAAGATCTTTACTAACATTAACAATAATAGCCCAATGTCTGGTCCTAAAATACTACTTTTTTGTTTGCTTAATGTGAATAGAATACAAAGTTATACAGACCACAATAAACGAAATGTCAATTTTTAATAGTCGTTCCATAAACAACTGAAATATTTTAACGAGCCAAGAAATCGTAGTAATGAATGTTAAATTACAAAGTAGCCAAAAATGTTTATATCGTGAATGATTATTTTTTTCGTGAAAACATCTAATAAGCTTACACAAACAAATTCGTTTAGAAAAAATAATTTTGAAGGCGTAAAAAAACAACATTAGCCTGAACTTATTTTTACCATAAGGTGACTTTAACTCAAATCCTTTTTCAGTTTCTCTACAATATTTGTATATCTTGTGTATATCTTGAGTATATCTGGCAAAAAGTAACCAATACAAATGTGAAATTAATGGCTATGGATTTGATTTGCATCTGATTCAGTTCTCCATTGCATAACTCCAGTAAAAACTAAAGTGATTGCTATCCAATATTTCAAGCATCTGAAAATGAATAATAAAATTTCCACCTCAAGCTATTCTTTTGAACAACTAATTCGGTTTTCCAAGTGTCTGGTCAAAACGTCAACAACACAATTTCAACCGATTTTGCTCTCCGGGAAATAGCGAACGCAATGCATCATTTACTAACTTGATTTATGATCGTCCTAAACTATGCTTCTATTGAGAAAAATGGCCAAAATATATTGACTTGATTAAAATCATGCTAAATGTTTTAATGACTAATAATAGATGGCCTTTGTGCGTTTTCAGTTTCTTCGCAAAATTCTATATGTTGAGTATATTCACAAACTAATATTTTTTGGCCAAAAATAATTATACCGTGAGTCAAATTCGTGAATTAACTGCTATTAATTTGATCTACATCTGATTCAGTTCTCCGTCGATTGCGTAACTCTAACAAAAACTAAAGTAATTGCTATCGAATATTTTCAAGTATCTGAAATTGAGTAATACATTTTACACCTAAAGCTAATTCTTTGAACAACTGATTTGATTTCATCTGATTTTTCTCCATCGTGTAACAAGTGCCCAAACAAGGTTAACGCAAGACCAATGTCAACAAAAACAAACTAAATCATGATTGCTGTCAACTATTTTTCCAAGTGTCTGGTCAAAACAACGCGTTTACCCACTTGAATTATGATCGTCCTATAAAACTGTGTATCTATTGGAAAAGCTAATCTTAGTTGTGAAAATTGGTCAAAATACATCGACTCCGTTTATGGTCGTTCTAATAACTTGGTTTCTATGTGTTTGGTGTCAAATTTTCAGTACAGAACAAAATTCACAAGCGTTAGCAATACGACTGGTGATGCAAACTTTGCTAAATATTGTAATAAGTAATCATTGATGGGTCAAGCAGGCTATCAAGTTTTCCCCTTTGGGACAAAAATCTAACGTGTTATTTAGTTTTGATGTCCTGAACATAAATCTTGCAAGTTTTAAATGAAGGGAGCGTGATATATGTATTGGAATTCGCAAGCCCAATTGACAAGGTAACCTGATTGCAAGGAATGCAGAAAGGTGTTAAGTAATGCTTCACATAAGAACTATAGTAAACTTCATTGTTCTGCGGCATTGGCTCTTTCTCACATAGAATATCTTTGATATTAAGAATAGAGGAGGGGCTGATGGTTCATAATTATATTTTATGTGAAGTGCCCTTAATGTAGGGTCATTTGTTGCTGTAGTAACAGTTTTCGCGTTCGTTGTCAAGGTACCTGGTTGCGCTCGTCTCGCCAAGGTTTTATTGATGGAAAAATACTACTTCACCTCAAACAATCTGCACTAATTGTTCAAAATGCACCTATGCTTCGATGAAACTTTCATTAAAAAACAGTTATACGATGAATCATAAAATTTGCAGAACTAAACGATCGCTCAACGTCACTAGAACTGTATCAGATCTTAAGATTCAGTGCCTTTTGGAAACCAGGTTTAAAATAGTGGCCGATAAAAAAAAATCGCGTTAAAATATGTTTAGTACGCTTTATCAGCTTTATGCGATCCTTCATTTAAGAGTCATTCAGTCAGTTTTGGAGACATGTAGTGAAGCTCTAATGTTTGGGCCTGTGGATGAGAAGGACTTATTACTTTTCTTTTGTAGGTAGTTCTAACTTTTGATTCTGTGGATAAAAACCTAAAGTGTGACCAATCGAATGAAAGCTACTGAGCAGTACTTTCTTGTGGTGCTGTTTATTATGCTGTAAAAGGTGGTTCTAACTTTTGAGTCTGTGGATGAAATCCTAAAGTGTAACCATTCAAATGAAAGCTAGTGAGCAGTACTTTCCTGAGGTACTGTTTATTATGCTGTACAGGGTGGTTCTAACTTTTGAGTCTGTGGGTGAAATCCTAAAGTGTGACCATTCAAATGAAGGCTACTAAGCAGTACTTTCCTGTGGTGCTGTTTATTATGCTGTACAGGGTGGTTCTAACTTTTGAGTCTGTGGGTGAAATCCTAAAGTGTGACCATTCAAATGAAAGCTACTGAGCAGTACTTTCCTTTGGTACTGTTTATTACAATGTACAAGGTGATTCAACTTTTGAGCCTGTCAATGAAATTCTAAAGTGTGACCATTCAAATGAAAGCTACTGAGCAGTAATTTCCTGTGGTACTGTTTATAAAGCTGTACAAGGTGGTTCTGACTTTTGAGTCTGTGGATAAAATCCTGAAGTGTGACCATTCAAATGAAAGCAACTGCACTGAGAACTTTCCTGTGGTACTGTTTGTTACGCTGTACAGGGTGGTTCTAACTTCTGAGTCTGGATTAAAAACCTAGAGTGTGACCATTCAAATGAAAGCTACTGAGCAGTACTTTCCTGTGGTGCTGTTTATTATGCTGTACAAGGTGGTTCTAACTTTTGAGTCTGTGGATGAAATCCTAAAGTGTGACCATTCAAATGAAAGCTACTGAGCAGTACTTTCCTGTGGTACTGTTTATTATGCGGTACAAGGTGGTTCTAACGTTTGAGTCTGTGGATTAAATCCTACAGTGTGACCATTCAAATAAAAACTATTGAGCAGTGCTTTCAGGTGGTACTGTTTATTATGCTGTACAAGGTGGTTCTAACGTTTGAGTCTGTGGACTAAATCCTACAGTGTGACCATTCAAATGAAAACCCTTCAGCGCCTCAAATGCTAAACATTTAGCTCAAAAATTTGTTCATTTACGCTACGAGTAGGAAAATGAAAAGAAAGCACACAAAACCTAATCCACTTCTAAAACAAACCGTGACTATCTTTTGCAGCGTCATCTTCGTAGGAAAAAGTAACACGATAAACCCTTTTCGGGCCAAAATAACTTCAGAAAAGTACTTCAGACAATTCTAGAATTTTACCTATCAAAACGAGATCCTTGTTTTGTTTTTTGTGGTCTGTATAACTAGCCCATTTAACTTTAATACTCGGAGTTTCCCCAAACCAGACATTAGAGTTTCGTAACCTACATATAAGCTACCAAGGTAAGTAAAGAGAACAGACCCTTGACAGCTTTCGAGATGAAAATTCCTTTCCTCCCTTTCTGCCCAGATTAAGCCAAATTTCTGAAAACCGTGATTTTGTCTGTTTTGTTGAAATCAAATTAACCATAAATTATCTTCTTTGTTTTTCAGAA
>JAJGOT010000552.1:0-325000 GCA_022457155.1 Cladopsammia gracilis
AATACCTTTTGAGGTTGTCCTCTTTGATGGCAATTTAAACAAAACTTTTGTGTTCCATTCGTAATTTGTCTTGGCTCAAGTAGGCTGAAAACTTGGGAAAGATGGCGACCGAACAGTCTTTCATCGTGTGGGTATTCCTGTACCGATCGCCAATTACTACTGCATCACTCGTGCTTTAGAGCTGCAACTGGCAACAGTAAGATCAACTGTATTTATTTTTGTCTGGTTTACATTCAGTAAAAGTCTGTTTTACTCGTCGGCTTTGTCCCTGCCTTTTTAAAGGATACTTGAGGGAGAGAGTTTATGTTCAAAATATTGATATTCTCCAGACTTGACTATAGCAACGACTAGTATAGAAGCAGAATTGCCGCTTATACAAGCAATGTTTTGGAATCATCTTGTTCTAAAGCTGCGAAACATTTAAAACGTTTGCCATTTAGATTTGTCCCGCAATGTTCTAAACCCATTCCATTTGACCACCGAAAATTGCGAAAACTCAAACCAGAAATTTTTGCCAAATGGAAAGCGCCCCAGATGAAACTTTCCCTGACCAAAAAAAGTAGGGATTACAAAGGCAGTTTCTTCAGTACTTGCCAATTTGTGTATTTTATCCGTTTAAAAATTGGCCTAATAAAATTTTACGATAAATGGGCACTAAAGAAAACAAGAACGACTCTGAGTAGTGAAGTCGGGATTTAAGGGTCTTGTAAGTGCCCTAATATACAAGAATTAATCCAAAATTGTTGTTTTACAGTCGTTTTTCCGGTAACACAAGGTGATGTCATACACGTTACTTCGTCATTTGAAAATTTTAATCAGTCTTTCACAATAAATTGTGCATGCAAGGTCAACTTCAAGTTCAACTTTATTGCTTCCATTCATCTGTTGCTCGAAAAGAAAGAAAAGGAATCGTTATAGAATGGAACTCTCACCATTTCTGGCAATAATGTAAGTTTCATTTCGTCATTCATGAATTATTCCACTGCGTGTTTCTTTTTTCGTTGAGCAGACATGTATAAGGTTAAATCACAATTAACACATTGCCATTTGGCCTGTCAACTTCCCTATATATATTCACCAAGCTTCTTAAACCTGTAGTAAGTCACTGGAGAAGTTCAGGAAAGAATGTTTGCATGTTTTTGGATGACTGTCTAGATAGTAATTTACCCATCGAGTCTGCATCCACAGACACCAAAACAATTAAGGCAGATCTCTGTAAATTAGGTTTTGTTCTTAGTGATAGCAACAGACTTAGTTGGGTCATGTTTTGAACATCACAGAACTGGTTATACATAACACAAACCAGGGTTACAAATCTTAAAGAATCCCTTTCAGTTATACTGGTTAGAACCTAACTCAGTTAGTGGCTGAGCTGAATGCCATCAAGTCAAAAAAAAACAAGAAGACACCAACAAAGTACACCTGGATCGCTGTGACGTTATTTTTGGTTACCATTTTTGGAACTTGAACTTTGATCAGTCACGTGATATCGAGACACATGTGCTAGATTCTTGATTCTGTGAATTCTGATAGTCTTCGTTGCGAGTTTTGTCTTCGAGTATGAATTGTGAAACCGAATGTATTTCGACCTGATTATTCCTGAATAAATCCTTTAAATGGTCCTTCGAGCCGGATGATGTCAGCTGAGATAAAAAAGACAAAGGTTCGCGCTGGTCATAGAGTTTATGTGAAAGGGATCGTCGCCAAGGTCAGAAATCTTGTAGAAAATTTGGATGACGAAGCGAAGGTAAACAAGCTCAAAGTACACAAGAAAACGCTGCAAGATAGAATTGCAATCCTTGACGCCCTCGACCAAGAAATTCTAAACTCATTAGGTGAAGATGAGGATTTGGAAAAGGAAATTGTCGACTCTGGAGAGTTCAATGGCTTCGTGCGCGAGGCTCTTATGGAAATCGAAACTGCTCTGGAAATGCACATGGCCATGGCGGGAAATACCTCAAGCTCCGATGTATTGAATCCAGGATTAAATGTGTCGATTGGATCCCAGGAGACTTCTTCAACCAGTCAAAAAGCGAATTGCAAACTACCTAAGTTGACCTTGAAGGATTTCAGTGGGGAAGCCTCGAAATGGTCCGAATTTTGGGACAGCTTCGAGTCGGCCGTGCACAACAACACAACGATATCTGCAGTCGATAAATTCAACTATCTTCGCGGATTGTTAAACGGTCCGGCAGCATCGACAATTGCTGGGTTTTCGCTGAGTGGCGCGAATTACGAAGCAGCTATAAACTTGTTAAAGGAACGGTTTGCAAACCCGCAAACAATTATTGCGAGTCACATGGAAAAATTGCTTAAGGTATCGCGCGTGGCCGACGCGAACGACACGAAACAACTCAGGAGTGTTTATGACAGCATCGAGTCAAACATCCGGAGCTTAAAAACCCTGGGGATAGATTCTGAACAATATGGTTCTCTTCTGGTACCTGTTATGTTAAACAAGCTTCCAAGTGAACTTCAGTTGATGATCAGCCGGAAGTTTGATAAAAACATGTGGGATTTCGACGCGTTTCTCGAGGCGTTTCGCGTGGAGCTCGAAGCGAGGGAGCGCTGTTTATCAATCGGCATATCTTCAGACGAACTTACTCTGAGCAAGAGGCCACCTCTCTATCCGACTGTGCCTACCCCCCCAAGTGCAGCGGCCTTATTGTCTGCCGAAAATACACCGACTTGTACATTTTGCAAGGGCCCTCATTCATCTGTTAGCTGTGGAATTGTTACTGATGTCAACGCACGAAAGACAGCCCTGAAAACCCAAGGTCGATGTTTTGTTTGTCTGAAGAAATACCACATCGCAAGAGAATGTAGCTCGATGATCAGATGTCTTGAATGTGGTAGAAGGCATCATGCAAGTGTTTGTGAAGCTGGCGCACAACATCCCCCCTCACAGGGACCCAGAGAAGATCAAATGGAAAGGCATGAACTGACCAACACACCACAATTTGGAGTCGCACAAAAATCAGCCACCAATCTTTACCTGAATGCAAGAAGTAACATATTGTTACAAACTGCCTGTGCTGAAGTTTCAAATCCTAATTCTACTGGTTCCTCACTGAAGACCCGTATTATCCTAGACCTGGGAAGCCAGCGAAGCTATGTTACCTGCAGATTAAGGGAAGCCTTGCAGTTGCAGAAGATACGATCTGAAAACTTGCTTGTCAAAACATTTGGTTCTTCGTCAGAGCAATTTCGGGTGTGCGATGTTGTGCAAGTGTGCCTTAAGGGGCTTACAGATAACCTCAGTATGTATGTAACATGCTACACTGTTCCCACAATTTGTGCTCCATTGGACCACCAACCTGTGGAATTTGCTGCCTCCAGATATCCCCACCTGAATGGTTTACACTTGGCTGATAGTTCCTCGAGAGATGAAGGCGTAGTCATAGAGATGTTAATTGGAGCTGATTTCTTCTGGCATATTGCTACTGGGCGAGTGTTAAGGGGGGAGCATGGTCCTGTTGCTATGGAAACCAAGCTGGGTTATGTCCTCTCCGGACCAGTGTCAGGGGAATGTACTGGCATGTCTACAGCTGTCAACATCACATCCACCCACATTCTTAAGGCTGAAGCATTCACTCTGCCTCCAGAGGATAGTTTACATGAGCAGTTACACCATTTCTGGAATCTAGAGTCAATCGGGATTCTCCCTGTTGAAGAATCTGTGCAAGACAAGTTTGAAGAAACCGTCAAGTTTATGGGAGAAAGATACCAAGTACATCTTCCTTGGAAAGAGAACCAACGTATGCTACCTGACAATTATGATCTCAGTATGAATCGACTTGGCCATCTGTTAAAGAAGCTTGAAGCAGACAAGCAGCTGTTGTCAGAGTATGATGAACTGATAAGGAATCAAATCAAGTGTGGAATTGTCGAGGAGGTACCAACTGATTGTAAGCTTGTGATAGGAAGGACCCACTACATCCCTCACCATCCTGTTATCCGTCGTGACAAGGAAACCACAAAGGTCAGAATCATGTACGATGCAAGTGCCAAGAAATCAGGGCCATCCCTTAACGAGTGTCTTCATACTGGACCATCCTTGATTCCCAAGATTATGGACATTCTGATCAGATTTAGATATCACAAGATAGCACTAGTGAGCGACGTGGAGAAGGCCTTTCATCAAGTATCGATTGCACCTGAAGATCGCGACGTGTTGCGTTTCCTGTGGGTTGAAGACATAGCCTCACCCCAGCCGAAATTGGCGTTGTACCGCTTCACCAGAGCAGTATTTGGTGTCAACTGTAGCCCATTTCTGTTGAATGCGTGCATTTCACATCACATAAGAAGCTACTCAGATGATCCCGCATTCATTGAAGGATTTCTCTCATCACTGTACGTGGATGACTTCAGTGGAGGTGCTAATACAACTCCAGAAGCTTATCAGCTGTTCCTCAAGGCACGTCAACGCATGGCTGAAGGCGGATTCAACCTTCGTAAGTGGCAGTCAAATGATCACCAATTAATGCAGAGATAGAGACTGAAGTTGAGCAAACATCAGTAAAGGACCAACCGAAGCCTGAAGAAGACAAAACCTTGAACCTAGTGGAAGATGAAAGTACGTATGCAAGGTTGACATGCGGCACAGCTGAAACACTCCAGAGCTCTAAACAGCAAAAACTTCTGGGCATGAATTGGAACCTTGCTGATGACAAATTTATTGTGGAATTGAGTCACTATGCAACATTTGCTTCTTCTATTCCTTTAACAAAGAGAGCGATTCTGAGAATGACTGCGAGGATTTACGATCCACTGGGGCTGATTGCACCGATAGTGCTTCCCATGAAGCGGATGTTTCAGAAACTGTGTAATGAGAGACTAGACTGGGATGCACCTTTGAATGCTGAACTTAACAAGGAGGTGCAGAAGTGGATTACAGATCTAGATGCCGTCAAGTACATCAGTTTGCCGCGTTGTTACGTAGAGGTCTGTGGAGAGGTGCGATCTGTTCAATTGCATGGCTTTGGAGATGCAAGTAAAATTGCATTTGGTGCAGTTGTGTTCATTAGGATAGAGACTGATGGAGGATGTTACACAAGTTTAATTTGTTCAAAATCAAGAGTTGCACCCTTGACAAACCAGAGTATCCCCAGATTGGAGCTTTTGGCAGGACTTACCCTCGCAAGATCTCGCAAGATTAGTCTGTACTGTTAAGAGCGCTCTTCAGCCTATTGTCAAGATTGACAATGTCTATTGTTGGTTAGATTCCTTGACAGCAATCTACTGGATTTTGCTAGAGAATAAGGAATGGAAGCCCTTTGTACAGAACCGTGTTACCGAGAAACAACGCCTCGTTGCCCCCCAGTTCTGGTTCCATTGCCCTACTAAAGAAAATGTTGCCGACATTGCCTCGAGAGGAGCCACGCCTAGTGAACTACTCAGTGAAACAAGGTGGTGGAAGGGTCCAACCTGGCTAGTGATGCCCAAGGAAGAATGGCCAAACCTGAAAACGCCCGTCAGTCCCACTGAAGAGGTTGTGAGTGAGATGAAGGTCTCGGAGAAACGTAAGGAGAATCAAACTGTGATCAACTTAATGACCACTGCAAGCAGAGCCGACATGAAAGGAATCATTTCCTGTGAGAAGTTTAGCAGTATACACCGACTGTTGAGAGTCTCTGTCCTTGTACAAAGATTTGTCAACAACCTGAAGAAATCAAAGAGCGGAGAGAAGAAGGAACAAGGACCAATAACTACACAAGAAATAGAAGAAGCAGAGAACCTATGGCTGAAGTCAATACAGTCCTCAATGTTCGAAGACCGCAAATACCCACAGTGGCGTGACCAACTGGGTTTGTTTCGTGATGAACAGGGCCTCATTCGATGCAAGGGAAGAATTGAGCATGCGGACCTGCCCTACACTGCCCGACATCCAGTATTATTACCGCAAACCCATCCATTCACCGACCTTGTTATCTTGGATTGTCACCATCGAGTTGGCCACAACGGAGTGAAGGAGACTCTTTCTGAACTGAGATCCCGATTCTGGCTTATCAGAGGCAGACAAGTGGTGAGACGAATCCTGTTCCGCTGTTGCAAGTGTCGTAGGTTTGAGGGTAATTCGTATCCAGCCACACCCCCAGCCGCGTTGCCGGAGTTCAGAGTAAAGGATGATCCTGCCTTTTCATCAGTTGGTGTTGACTTCGCCGGTCCATTCTATATCTATGGTTTATCGGCAAGACAGAATGAAGCATCCAAAGTCTATCTAGCATTATACACTTGTGCAAGTTCTCGAGCAGTCCACCTTGATATCACTCCAGATTTATCAGCAGATGCATTCCTGAGGTCATTCAGAAGATTCATCAGTCGTAGAGGCATTCCAAAACATGTTAGGAGTGATAATGCTAAGAATTTCAAGTCAGCATCAAAGAGACTATCGAACTTGTTCGATCTTCCCGAAGTCCAACAGTTTCTTTGTAAGAAAAGAGTCCAATGGGGCTTCCAACTTCCAAGAGCCCCTTGGTGGGGTGGCTTCTTTGAGAGAATGATTAAGTCTGCTAAGAGGTGCCTGAAGATGCTTGGAGGAGCAAGGGTAACCTATGACGAGCTGTTGACCATAGTTGTGGAAGTAGAGGCCATCCTTAATTCGCGCCCTCTGACCTATGTGTATCCTGACGATGTAGACGAACCCCTTACCCCGTCACACCTTGTCACTGGCAGGAGATTACTGTCTATTCCAGATGACAAGGTTGCACTGGAGACAGAGAAGGAGGATGACCATCATGTGTTGACCAGGAGAGAGAGGTATCTTGCTACCCTATTGGGCCACTTCTGGAAGAGATGGAAGAAGGAGTACTTGTTGGAGTTGAGAGAGCATCACAACCTGTCAGTGAGAAAAAGCAATCTGCCGCCTATTTCTCCTGGTGACATTGTAACTGTGATGGATGATACAGGAAAATTGCCACGATCGCAGTGGAAACTTGGAAGGATTGAGGAGGTCATTAAGGGAAAGGATGGTGTTGTTCGAGGAGCCAAAGTCAGAATTAACTCTAGTGGGATGCGAGCCATGTCTGTCAACCGTCCAATCCAGAAGCTGTTTCCTCTTGAAGTAAGACAGTCGGAACAGTCGGAGTCCAATCCTGCGGAGATTGCTACATGTCATGCTGAACCGCAACCGATTGTCAGAGAACGAAGGCCGAGAAGAGCAGCGGCAGTTGCTGGAGAAGAACGAAGGCGATTTCTTGACCAGTGTTCGGACGATGACAGCGTAATTTAACTTTAAGAGTTTTTTACACTGGTCAAGGGGGGAGTGTGACGTTATTTTTGGTTACCATTTTTGGAACTTGAACTTTGATCGGTCACGTGATATCGAGACACATGTGCTAGATTCTTGATTCTGTGAATTTTGATATAGTCTTCGTTGCGAGTTTTGTCTTCGAGTATGAATTGTGAAACCGAATGTATTTCGACCTGATTATTCCTGAATAAATCCTTTAAAATCGCTGTTGACCAAGCTACTGCCCGCCAATTGCAGCACCACTTCTTGACATTCCATTGCCTGGTCTTCAGCCACCCTCAATCATCCCAATGCTCAATCCCTTCAGACAACAGCTCCAACAGTTTGCCAGGCAACTATCCCTCTTGCCCCCATTGGCGGTGATCCAACAGAACAGCCACATGAACAGTGCTATGCTACTCATGGCCCCACAGACAAGCAGCATCATAAAGTTGAGTAATTCCTCTTTATCGGAAGGAATATATCTACCACTGCTTTGGCATGTGTCTAGGTCTTTTTCACAGAAGCCAAGTTGGCTAACGAAAATATTACAGGCACATTTGGCAACAGCAAATAAGGCGAACATAAACTGTGTAAACTATTTCACTCCACCAAAATTTCAATTTGCCATTGTTTCAAATGCAATGGGAAAACGTGTGGTTAAAAATAAACTTAAAGTGCAGGGGTAAACGGAGAGCTTTAGTAAAGAGACTAAAACAACAAGCAGATTTGTACGGACAATAGTTATTATCAGTATTGCTAGAGATTTTTTGTGCTTCTGCAAGGAAAAAACCTTTTGTTTACACCTTTCAGCTTAAGAATTCTTCAGTTTATAAATCTGTGTTTTGCACTGATAGTAACAATATGTATTACATGTTACTGTGTTTATTTTACTTTTCCCCTTTTTTCCTCCTTATTTAGGGGTGAAGAATTTAGAAATGAATACAAGGACCTAACTCCTGTGATGGCATTATCCCAAATATTTCAATTGGCCTTCATAGCCACAACACTGCCGCCACATCTCTTGGCAAACCTAAAACAGAGTTGTCATTTGATGCCAATTGTTATGTTATTTCTCAAACCCAAATCAAATGAACACAAATTTTGACACAAAGTTATGGATGAGTAACCATCATGGCTTCAAGAGATATGAGCACATTCTTGCTCCAGTTGCAAATGAGTTGGTCCTTTAGCGTGATAAGTATCCCATGACCATAATATATTTAAAATTGAAGAACTGTGGCTATGCATATGGCTTGTTTGAGAGAGTTCCGCAGGAGAACCATTTTGTTGGGGGAAACAGAACATCCAGCCGCTAGGCTTTTTCAGTTTCTTTCACCACAGATGAAGTGCAAGAAGATCATTATTACTGAGATTATAAAGAAAAACTCCCATATAAGGGTTTTATATGCAAGAGCAATGTCAGCTCTTGGAATGGGAGTTGTAGCACCCTACATTAAGGTGTTTCGATACAGTTTTCTGTAGACCATACCTACATTTTTCAATCGCCTTTTACATGATCTTCTCCAAGTCTGATCAACGTGACATTTCCACCACTACCTGGTTTTGAATTGAAGTCTGGCAAGATGTATTTTCTGATAAAATCGATATTACCACGACGACGATAAACAAAAACTTCAAAATCAGTAGAAGTAAAATTCTGTGCATTTAAGATTTTGCATTGAAAATCCCACAGACATCTTAAAATAGGGTAAATGGCATTTAAATTTTGTAAGAATAAACAAATTCTGAATGTTTGATTTAAACTAAATTGTAGAAACATTTCAAACCTTACTATTTTTATACTGGTAATAAATTGATCGAGAGATTAAAACTCGTTTTGTGAAATAACTTCAAGATAGTGTCAAAAGTAGCTTGATGTTATGTTTGCACACTGTAAAATTTTTATTTCCTTTTTTCTTTTGCGATCTTGAGAACAACCTTTTTCTCCAACATCGCTCCATGTGCAATTTATGGGCTATTTTCGAGTTCGATCGCATTTGCCGAAATCTGAGAAACAGCTTGATAGATTTTTTTAAAACGTTCACCACGCATACTTACCGATGTGACATTGCTTTACTGGAATTTCTTTAAGTTTAAAGATGACAACATACGAACCAGCCAAAACGTTTTCGTTATAAATTTACTTTTTTAAGTTATGCTCAGTAATGAATTCAAATCGATGTGCACTACATTCCTCCGTGATTGAAACATGTCAGTGTATGCTTGTTGATGCAAATTTCTTTGCATCTGTTTTCTTTTTCGTTCACAATGCCTGCTGTCAAAACGTTTAGAAAATGCAAAAGGGCATTTACTGCTCAAAATAAGCCTAAAAAGGAAGCCTTAAGCCTTAAGGGAATCTGGAAAGTAGTAAGAAGAGTAATAAGGTACAATCATGCTCGAATACAGATAATAATAGATGCACAGCAGGTTACAATGAAATGTATTAATCACAGAGGAATGTAGTGCGCATTGATTTGAAATCATTACTGAGCATAGCTTAAAAATCGGAATTTGTAACGCAAACTTTTTGGCCGGTTCATACATTGTCTTCATCTTTAAATTTAAAGGCATTCCAGTGAATCAAAGTCAACAAAACTTTGAGATATTTTTCACATCGGTAAGCATGCACAGTGAACGTTTTAAAAAATCCATTGAGCCGAAAAAAAAAAAATACCCAAAAATTGTGCATGGAGCTATGTTAGGAAAAAAGGTAGTTCTCAACATTGCAAAAGAGAATGTGAACAAGACTTATGGCATGTAAACATGATATCAATCTTAAAGTAATTTTTCAAAACCAGTGTTAATCTCTAGGTCTGTTTATTACTACTGTACAGAGGGTAAGGTTTGAAATGTTATTGCGATTTATTTTAAATCAAACACGGAATTTTTTTTGGTTTTAAGATATCTATGTGGGATCTTCAATGCGAAATCTTAAACACGCAAAATTTCACTTTCACTGATTTCAAAATTTCTTGTTTATTGTCATCATGGTAATATCAATTTTACCAGAAAATACAAAATGCCAAACTTCAATTCAAAACCAGTTAGTGGTGGAAATTTTACATTGATAGCTCAGAATCCGAATCCATGTGTACTTGTATGGCTTTCCAAATGATCGTGATAGAAATACTTTCACGATTATGAGAAAGGAAGAATTACCACAGAATGATGGAGGAGATGCCGAAGAAACAAGTTTCAGTAATGAAGATGACAATTGGTATGCTCAAGATCGTCCCGAAATTGTATTTTGTGTATGAGTATGACTCTCAAATTCGTGTAGTGAGGCATAATCTACACAATCATGGCAAATATCAAATTTGGTAATTTTTTGCATTTGTGAATTTATAATTTAGCCTTTTTAAGTACTTTTTTCTTTATTTTGTTATACAATAGCATTGAGAGAGAGAGCCTAAGATGTCACAGATGGATAAATGGACACTGTTTGCATTAAAAGAAACATATGCCTTATATAGACAAATCAGCCAAAATGCAGTTTCTTTCTGTTTTTCTATTGGTGCACTGTTAATAATTAACTTTATTAACATTGATAATTAACGTTATTGGGTGGATAATTTATAGAGGATTCAGAATATATATTCTTATTGGTGTTGGATAAATACTTTATCTTTATATGGTATGTTCATTTGTACCTACTCTAAATGTTATAAAGAACCTAGAAACTCTCCTTACTTGTTGCCATACATTTCCTATAGAAGTAGTTGGGAGAAGCTGTTAAAATATTAAAGTGTAACTAACCCCAATTTTTTTGCATTCGCTTAATGAAATCTTCGATTGTCCTGATTACTTGTGCAAAAAAAATTCATAATTGATAAAATCTCTGCATTTCTACAGCTATGCTTCTGCCCCATTACCGAACATTTGTGGGAGCTGGGTATGAACTTTGCTGTGACAGCATCAAAGGCGACCATTTGCTACGTTTTCATAAGCATATGACCAGGAAGTGACAAAGCAACCAAATTCAAATACATTACATATTTCATGTAGTGAATCAAGTTCAGCAAGTTGTTATGATTTGGAAGATTTGCAGGCAATTTTTGCAGAAGTGGAAGATGAACAAAGTAAATGTGAGTTGCAAGTTTCCTGTAAAAGCTCAGACAAACCTTTGGCTGATGACAAATGGTTTGAAAAACTACAAAAAGGAAGAAGAAAATAAGCAGCTAGAGAAGGAACTTCAGGCAAGATTTGATGGCATTCACCTAGTGGATTCTTGGTGAGTGCCAGCAAATCATTTGGTGGGGAGCAGTTTGTAAACAAACTACAATAGCTTGCTTGTTTGGCAGCATGGTTGCTACAATGGTATAAGACGGTGTTTGAATCGCTTTCACTATAAATTGTTTGCATGATTCTGGTTAACTGTAATACTGTAGGTGTTCCTGTGGAAAATGCAGCCATGTGGCCCTTCAAAATTTGAGCAAGTGCCACTGCTGCCAAGAAGTGTTCTTCAAGATATTCAGCCCAAACCAGTTTTAAATTGTATCACACAACATCCTGGTTTTGATCCTGTCTGCCTTCAAAAATGAAGCTTGTTTTTTGTTTAGTTACTTACGCAGCAATGCTTACAGGAGTTTTCGAGGCTTTTTTTATGGTTTTATGGAAAATAAGCACACTCCACTTCCTATGTGTATTTATACAGTGATAAGGAAACAATTTCCTCTCAGCACCAATGAAACTTATACTTGATTCCAACTCAACAAAGATGATTAAAACAAATGTTGTGACCTTAAGTTGTGTTTATTCCTCGTTTAAGCCCCTTGTACAGTAGTCTTTTTATTAAAAATCACATCTGCATGATTCTGTTTTTTTTATAGCTAACCCTTAAACATCCGTTTTGCTAATTCATAGAATTTGTAGCCTTCAACATTGATATTACAAACAGATTTTATTCTAAAATTGTAGCTTTTATGCTGAAATAGTTTTGTTATATAGATGTAAATAGATGTAAATCTCAATAGACTAGTAATAAAAAAGCCTGTTGATATATCTCAACATAAAGCAGGTGTGTGCTCATTGTTAATAGTAGTAATGCAGTGCAACCTATCCTGACCTTATGGCCACCTTCACTTCTTTGCTAACTGGGCAGTTGACTTGGGCTCAGCCCTGCAATCGAAGCCACATTAAGCTTTTCCACTTCAGTGTCCTTTGTAAAATATATTGTTTCAAGTGAAGAATAAACTTGTCTTAAAACATTGCTTGTGTGATCATGTCCTTTAATATCATGACCTTTGGTTTAAGGGGTTAATTGACAAATACCTAATATACCTTGAAAAGTCTACTTTTCCCTTCCCTCAATGAAAAAATTTATAAGATAGTATACATGACTTTCATTATGGCAGACCGCTCCGGTGGAGTGGGAACGAATCACATCAGAGCGAGGCAAGTAAGGCCACGGTAACCAAAACAATCCAAAACAAATCGAAGCGACGGGACGTTACGCGAAGCAATCTTACTACTATCTACAGCTGGCATCTGGCATGAATTATGTCGAGTGAATCGTTTTTAGAAGAGCAAGATATTCCTGCTGCGTCATTTTGCTGTCGAAAACCCTCTGAAGTAAAGAACGAAGAACTTAAATTTTGGTTAAAATGTAGAGCTGATCCAGGCAAAGGCCTCAAAACCAAAGCTGAACTTGTAAAGAGGTAAGTCAGCGATCACTTTCTAATCTTACTTATATTCTTACAGTCACTTGTAAGATTTGTTCAAGTTTAATAATCACCTGATTTCTTTATCAGGGTAGAAGAGTATATCAAGACTGGAAAGGAGAAAAATATCGTGGATCTCGAACCAAATGGTCTGTACACTAAGCGAAAACAGCAACGCATTGGAATCGGAGCTACATCAAGTGTTACGGACTCCTCACATGGTGATGCTAACAAACCGTCTGTCAAATATCCCTCTGATACACAATTGAAGCTACCTCAAGGGAACAATCAAAGTCTGAAATCTGGAAAAAGGAACGCACCTATCGATTCACTGCATCAAGTTTTCAGCTGATCGCCAAGCGGCAACGAAATCATGAGAGCTTTGCTCAATCGATTATGCATCTGAAGCCCTCTACTTCAAAGTATGTTGCTCATGGAATGAAGTATGAACCTGTTGCTCTCAGAGAGTATGAAAAATTCATGTTTAACAGGAAAACACCTGTCGCTGTACTTAAAAGTGGATTTGTTGTATCCGAAGCATTTCCTGTTCTCGGCGCATCACCTGATGCCAAAGTTATTCACTTTGGATGCTCTATTTGTTTTGGTTTAGCTGAAGTGAAATGTCCTCATACCAAGTTCCAGGTGACCCCCCTTGAGGCATGCTTGGACCGAAATTTCTTCATGGAGAAGATAAGTGACACACAATGTAGACTTAAAAGGGACCATGCCTACTGTGGCCAGGTCCAGGGACAAATGGGTGTGACAGGTGCAAAATGGTGCGATTTTATTGTGCACACTAGCTAAGGGATTTACATTGAACAAATAGCATTTGATCCTGTCTACTGGGGTAACCTTAGGAATGAACTCCTGAGGTATTATTTTGAACATTTCTTGAAATTTGCATCAGCAGATTTTCATTACTTTGCTTAAAGTACTTTAAGTAAAGTTTTTATTACTTTACATATACTCTTTTTTCTAAGTTCATGGTCTAATTTTAATATTATTATTTAATCCTTTGAGCCCTAATATTAAATAACTAGTGTTAAATTTGTCCTTAAAATTTTGTTGCTTTATTGAAGAAATCAATTTTACCAAAAATATAAGTAGTGAAGAATTTCAAATTTGATATTGGGGCTTAAAGGGTTAACTAATCTGTGCCCTAGTTGATGCAATAGGAGAACCAATTTATCAAAGTTCCATTGTGGCTTATGTTCAAGTGGTTGTAGACATTATTGCTAAATGTTAATAATTCATAATTTTAAAGCAATGCTGGTAGTCTCATTATTGTACAACACCATGCATTATTCTACCTGTTTTTACTGTGGGAACATTATAATCTGAAGACCAGAAGCACTGTTATTTGTTCTTTAATATCCTTTATTGGTGTGTTCTTTCCAACAAGTTTATTAAATATGGAAAGAAAATGTGAATTTTCTAAGGTGAATGGTTACCATTGTCCAACATTACAGAGTAGCATGACAGAAATACCAAAATGTAAATTTGTCAATACAAAACAGTTTAAATAGAAATGATATTGGATTGGGCGTTGCATAAAATTGCACAAACTGCCCACATTTGATTTACAACACCAAACTGGTGGAGAGAGGTACATCCCCATCCCAAATGTCAAAATTTTTTATTTTGTTAATTGCTTGCTCAACATGTATGCGTAGACTGGCATTTTCTTGAGTGCAAACTACATCATTTGCTGGCATTTGTGCAGAGCTACCAAGGAAGGGTGGGATGTTTAGTGATACTTCCAAAGGGAGCAAATCCTGTATGGTAAATCCCTTGTCAGCCATGATAGAATCTTTTTCCTGGAATGGCAAATCTAACAATCCACTTCTTACTACTATTTCCCTATCAGAAATGCTCCCAGTATACAATTGGCTAATAAAAGTAATTGCTCCACCGGGAGAAATGCCAATCAACCCTTTCAGGGTTGTGTGTGGTGTTTGTAGTTACTAAATAATTTGCCATTTAAGTGGAGACTACTGGGCATTTGACATCTGACCTCAGTACAATCTATGATAACTCTGGTGGAGCTGTATTTTTGTTTAAAATCTTCTGGCATGGTCTCATTAACCTCCCCACATGTGGGCCAAATGTTTATTTGACCAAGTTTCAAATACATAAAATTGATCCACATGATAAAAATCCGACTGATTGTTGATAGTGAAACTTAAAAAAGATGTGCCAAATGTTCTTCAGCAAACCCTTGCCTCAGTCTGCACATAACTGTAAAAAACTCGTCAACTGGTCTCAAGGATCTTGATCTTCCTATTTTTTTCATTAGTTCTTCATTTTCACCCTCATACACTACTGCTGATACATTCAAATTTAACTTTGAGACCCAGTAAGATATATTTTGCCCTTCATATCCTGGATTTAAGTATTTAAAACAGCATCAAATGTATCCCAGTTTGGAAAACCAGTATAAAACTTGATAGGAGTCATCACCTCTAAACCTATCGACTGTAAACATCTGCTTTTGAAGAGACTCAATGCGATAATTTGCCTTCTCAAGTTTAGATTTTAGGTCAATCAATTGCCGATTCATTTCTGTTTCACTGTTATCCGTGGACTCAATTTCATTTGTTTGCGTCACCACATCCTGTTTGGTGATAGCATCAATATCACTCGTTTTTACTTTCTTCATTGCATGTAGAGTTTTCTGTTTCTACCGTTTCTTCTACCGTTTCAATTTCGGAAAGGAGAACTCGGCTTGTTGTGCCAATTTGTTCGCGATCGGTGGGAGTCTTCCGTTTGCAAGGAGGTTCAAGTCCAAGGAAACAGCGATGGAACGGCATTCGATCGTAGATCTCTCCTACCGCTGAACGTCTTGATAAAATCATACTCTCTAAAATGCCTTGAGCAAACTTTAGTCCATTCCTTATCTGAAAATACACTCCCTCATCTCTTCTAATAGAGTGAATCCCTTTTTTTCGTTGAAGCGGAACATCTGGAAACTTGAAGTAAGGAACTTTTCTCCCAATTGCGTCCAGATAACCTTTCTTTTTACATTCAGGAATGCAGCAGCTCATAGGCATTATTCTTCCAATCAGTGATTGTTTAGCGATAAATTTCCCTTGCAGATAGTGAAGGTTTACCGAATTTCTACTTCTTTACACCAAAGAAACTAAAACAAGCTAAATAAATTTGGAAGGCATTTGCATGTTTTTCCACATGACCGCTTTCGGAGATAAATATAGTGGCCTTACTTGCCTTGCTCTGATGTGGTTTGTTCCCACTCCACCCAAGCGGTCCGCCATTATGAAAGTCGTGTATGTGTTTGAATAGGAAAACAAAAGCATCTCCAACAAATGTGTAGATGTGGAAAAATTGTAGGTGTGATATGTTCGAGTGGAATTGCCTGCCAAGTTTACGATCGTGGCAAAACAACTGTTCACTCATTTTATGGTCTCTCAACTGCTGAGTTACCCTGGCCTCAACTCGCAGACAGATCACTTGGAAACTAATTAATTCGAGACAGGGTAAAGGCTCTTGATCTGATTATTCAGGTTGAAGCCAGTATGTCAAGCAAAAGAATGTTTTAACTTGTGAACTTTCTTCATCATGAGCTAGCAACTGATGAGTTAAGCAAGAGCCTGCCTTTTTCAAATAATTCTCGTTGGTGAATTCTTGCAATTGAAACCCACTCCAAACCTCTGCGATGAAGGCGACTTCATGTTCTATTCTCCCTTGTTCGACTTCAGTATTTCTCGTCGTTTCGGCTAAACCAAGCCGATGCGTCAATCGCAAGATGACAAGCAATTTTTATTGGCTCTTGCAGACGTAAGGGTCAATGCCCAATTTCATCAGAACAATATCTCTTATCCTTTGATAGAGTTTTACCACAGGCCTTACAGCAAGTTGTCATGCACATTTTTTTCAAAAAGTGCCTGTGCAGTTGTGAAACAGACAAGAGCTCAATGCATTACCTGGTGAGTTGTTAACCTTCTGGCATCATTAAAAAATAACAGTTCTAGGAGCTGGCCTGGAGCACCAGTCCTGCAACAAAACCATGGTTGTAATGTAATACTTGTGTGGAACAAGACTGACGATTTAAAGAATGGTTCCCTTGGTATCTTTACCGGGGTACGAGGTGATGTCTTTTTGGTTGCCTTTGAAGGGGTTGGGATTGTTGAGATTAGAAGGGAAATGTGGATGAAGAGAAATAACAATGGGCATAAAATCTGAAGCATGTACCAATTTCCTCTTGTTTTGGCCCATGCAATCACATGACACAAGTTGCAAGGTTTGACACTTGCATCAGCTGTTGTACATTGTATGTGAGTATATGTACCTGGACTCATTTATGTCGCACTTTCGACAGTCAAGTCCTCTGAAAATATCCAGATTTTGAATTTTACTCCACAACAGTTGTTGAAGCCACAGCAAAAAGCGTTCGAAATGTGCTCTTCCCACCACTTTTGTGCACCTGTTGCAGATCTGATGTACTGCCGCAAAAAGAGCTGAAACCATGATAACCTGCTATCAGTCTCAGATTGCTTTGATGAGTGTGAGGAAGATGACAAGCCTTTTACATTTCCTAGCGAGTTACTGGATGATGAGGATGTTGATGTTCCACTGGAGTTGCTGGATCTTTACCACCAGCTCACAAGGCATAAAGCAAGTCTCTCAAGTCCCCCAGATGAATGTTTCAACAAATGCCAAGACCACTTGCTGTTGATGACGACCTCTCCATGTTCAGTTGTCACTTCCTTTATGGAACATAAAAACACAGCAATTGATTTCCTGTTAACTGACACCTGTTTGGCAAGGTACAACCATTCATAGAGTTGATGTGGTTTCAGTTATTTCTAATAATTGACAACCACATTGTAAAAAATCCTGACGAGACTGTCATTAACACTGCAAGGCAAGGATTTACTGAGGCAAAATCGGGACTACATGAATTTTTTACCAGCACTGAATTTTCACAGTATGTTTATGTTCTTTGGTGTAAACAAAACGACATATCCCCAGCGGACTGTCACTGTTGAGATGCGAAATACTCGACAGGTACCTAAGGTCATTGAGAAGAACGACCTGAAAGCCATGGCGGCTACAAAAGGGTCTGGAAGAACAGATCGACAGTGTTCATGAACAGAAGGTTGAGATACAAGCAACGCAAATCAAAAATAGAGATGAACTGGACAATGTGAGAAAATGGACACGTGAGATTGAGAGGCAAATTACGGAATTTGAAGGACACGCCAAACATGCAGACGTCAGTGAAAAACCTTCATGATAAAGTGCTGTGAGAAGAGGAAAAGAAAGAGCAAAAAAGGAAGAGAGAAGAAAACGACGCTATGAGGAAGAAATTAAACTCGAAAAGGCCAAAATTGAGATGAAGTGCAAGTTGGAGAAGAAATCTGAAGAGTCTAAAACCAAGTCCCTGAAAGATAGTGGCGCCAAATTACTCACGTTGGTCATCACAAAGTTTCGGGGAACACATCTTGACTGGCAATGATTTTGGAGCCAATTCGAGACAGAAATTGATAAGACTCAAATCATGCAAGTAGCACTCAAAGAGGTTCTCATCCCCAAGGTGCTGGCATCAGTTGATGGCCTGCCATACAACTGGGAGGGCTACGGGCGAGCAAAGAGCATCCCGAAAACAAAGTAAAGACAAGACGGACTAATTCCACGAAAAATTGGCCACCAATATTCAAGCGCTTGAGATCAAGGGGAAGATAAGGGAAATCAATGGTTACGTTTGGGTGGCCCTAGATAAATTGTAAGGAATCAGAGCAGATCTAGTGCGACTGGATGATGACTGGCAGGAGTGGTAAATGGTGCTTCCAACCGACCCAGGAAGTTATGAATGAACTGCGCCTAAGCCCCCGAAATGAGACAGATTCTTTCACTCGAGGCAGGCAAGTGGACACCAAGGCCATGTGTTTACTGTGAATCCTGCAATCACAAGTCTTGACTGCATCAAGGTTGTGGGTGTGGCACAGAGGAGGCAGTATCTGAGCGAGAAAAGGTTGTGCTTCAACTGCACTGGCACAAGGCATCGGGCTTCAGATTGCCGATGTAAGGGTTGCCTGAAGTGTAACAGAAGACACCCACGTCAATCTGTGACAGAGACTTACAACAAATGTTGCTGAGAATGCCGGTCTATCTTCTTCTTTGTGTTGACAGTGATGGCTTAAGCGAGATTGTCGGTATGTTTATACATGCCAAGGAAACTAAGGTGGTTATTGAAGCAATTGTTAGTGTTTTTAAGAAATTCAATCCTATTTGGAACGACACAAAAGTTCTGATGTCTCTAAGGATTTTACAGAATGGGACACATTTACCAACTGCTTTCCTTAATATCTGCATGTAACATCATTGCAGTCATTTCAACAAGAAATATCCTGTGACAAATGGGTACAAGGAGTACATTGAACTAGTTGAACTCCCCTAAGAAAACTGAGAAGTAGGAGGAAAATGTAACGTAAAAATGTAAACGACTCTTTATGCCTTTCACCAACATTGACCAGTTTTATCTCCCCTTAGCTAAGTCCCAATATTCAGCATGCTCCTGATTTAACCATTACTGACCATTATTGTGAAAGTAAATGACTACAGTAGTCCATCTACCAGTAATACCATTCCAGGCTGTGTACCCATATGCCCAATCACAGCAGCCTCTAACATTATTAGATTCTGTTCATAAAAGACAACAGCTTCCTCTGAAACTTGCTTAGGCAATGAAAATACATATACATGTATGTAAAAGTCAAGGATCAACCACACCGAAAGCACGGATTGACAATGGTAAATTCCGGAGAACTGTTGGCATTTCTTATCTAGCTACAACTGAGAAAGAACACTTACATGTAAATCTTGTGTCATCAAACCAATGACCTTTAAAAGATAAACAAGTCTAAAAAGAAAGTAGGTCTCATGCATGGGCTTCAAGAAGAAAGCCAACTTGATAAACTTGCTAAAATGCTTGACAAAAATTTATTTCCTTTTCTCTTGTCATATTATAATTCATTATTAATCCGTTATCATTGTCAACAATTGGAATTTTCTTGGCTAGATCAATATGTACTGTCGCTTTTTATCCATTATACTCTTTTATTTTCCCTTTCATAATTTCCTACATGTAGGTACATGTAAGTATGCCCTAGCAACTATTTACATACTAAATAATAATTCTAGGCAATAATAATCTCGTAGTCAGCTATCCTTACACAGAGAAAATTATTCAACATGTTAGTCTTACAACAAGGAAAGATTATTTGAGATGTTTTTTTTTTTAAAAAATACCATAAGAATTTGTTCTCTTAATATTCTGTTAACTAATAATTATTATTCTTTACCTATTCTCACCAGACTAAAAAAGAAACACAATGGAATAAATGAAAGGTAAGTTAACAAACATTGAAACAGATTTTTTTTTAGGGGGGGGGGGGATGGCAGAGGGTAACTAACATTTAAAAGGCTTTAAGGCATGGACACATACAATATCACAGAAAGATGGCTCATAATATATAACAATCCAAAATCCACCACATCCAGGTACAAAGTTCCAAAAACCAACAAGTTACAAAAATTGGCCTTTTCTACCCCTAGCCTGTGCTTATCATACAACCTTTAGCATTTTAAAGCTGTGTCAGAAAACAAGATCTTTCTGCTACCACCACCTCTGACTCTTCAAAAGAATTTCACTGCAATTCTTCAATTCCATGAATTTTAATTTAGAATTTTGAATTGATAATTTTTAATTCTATGCAGTTGACCAGTGAAGAAAGCAACTGCATTCTGGACCATCCAGAATTTGACGCACTGAAAAACGGGACTGTGCTGGAGCAAGTTTGCCCACTAATGAAAGACAGGAGGGTTTAAGGTACAAGTTTCCAAGCAGAGGAATGCAAAGTGCAAACAACGAGTGCATAATGTTGTTTGTGTCCAAACAAAAAGAACTTTAGTTGCATTCCTGTCTTGTATGAGCCCATTTTATAGCGAAACAAATGTTCACCTGTACTGGATAGACAAAGCCCTTTCACGGTTTTTTGAAATCTTGGGTTTCCAGCAACACTGGTTGTACCATCAAAAGAATTTTAATGCTGTATGTGGTCTTGAGGCATGATTACTGGTTCAATAAAAGCTTGAAAAATACAGACGTTTGTGTGGTCCATGGAGAACTTTGCCCCCCACCCCAACTCGTGTCAACTCAAACTTCAACAAACACAAATGAGTGTATTGCCCGTATTGCTGGTTTATAAAATATTCTCCCCTTGTTTTGGCAGTCTTGAAGCAGTCTTCTGTGAAAAACAATAATATTATTTTATTATAAAAGTACACCCAGTTGCTCATCACATAGTATTGGTGTCATGAGATCTTATGACACCTAGCAAATGGATATGATGCAATTGCATAGTTTATATGAAGTACATTGCCTATAATATGTCTAAGGAATTTTGTTTCCTTTCTAGGAACCATTGTGCTACTGCATACCACTTCCTAGTGCAATGGATATTTGGACCAATAGGGTGGAAACAACACCAGGCCACTTCCAGCTTGTGTTTACCAAAAAAATTGGGCAAAAGTTTCAGACTGCCTCTACCAGAGGCTGTAGCTCTGCTGAGGCAAGGCGAGATAGCTAAAACTCAAATGCAAGCAACCAAACACAAGAGCTCATTTAGGAGCCACCACATTTATAAAAGAGAATGACCACAATGCTTCAAAATTCATGATCTCCATTTACAAATATTTATTATACAATGAACATCCAACTGAAGCCTAGGACTCTTTGTTTACCATTTCCTGAAATAATTACCCCCCTCTCACTTTATCTGAAGAAAAAAAAAACAGAAGACCCAAAGAGCAAAAAACAAAATCAGTCTACCTGTTAGTGCAATTGATTCAGTATATTCAATATAACAGGATGCAACAATTTCTCCCAGTCCTTTTCCTGTTTAACACCTAAGGCCACAATAGTGACTTCAAAAAATAAATGGCTTTCTTGCCGGCTGAGCGTGCAGAAGAGGCGAGAAATGAGGTTCTCACACACTGAAGGGGGGCTGGACCCGAGTTAGGATGTCACGTGCCCTACTAGTCCTGCGACTCAGTTTTTCTGTTTCTTGCCATACGAGCAACAGCTTTCGTTGTCATTGTCGGTTTTGCCACTATTTTCTTCGGCAACATGCCTCCAAAATCCAGGGCCGCTAAGCGACTAATGCCTCACAATCACAGCCCAGATAAATCTGGCAGGGAAAGATCGAGAAAGGAGCCCGATGGCGCGGAAACTCGATCTGGCGAAGATCATTCTGGTAGTTCGAGGAGTTCCCGCCACCACTCTCGATCTCCTCTGAGGAAACGCTGCTCAGTCGTTCCCGACTCGCTGGAGGCCGAACACACGCCAGCCTGGGCAAAGAAGCTCTTGGAGGCACACAATAAAAGCGAGAAGCGGCTTTAATGTCACGAAAGCGAGCTAAAAGCACGCCCACGTAGCGAGAAGCCTGGCCGAGCGAAATCTCCTCAGCCCGAGTTTAAATACAAGAGGAACAAAGTTCAATGCGAACTTAACGCCAAAGTTCTCGAAAAACTCGAGGAGGCCGCAGACGCTAGCGACGAGAAAGAATGTACCGAGGCGCTGGACGACGGTAAGAAGCTTTTACTGGAGAGAAATAAGCATATTATGCTTGCCGAGAAATATGGCTGGGAGGCAGTGGATTGCTACATACAGGAACCCCTTGCATGCGACTCTGACAACGAGAAACGCATCAAGCGGGCAGTAAAGGAAAGCAAAGCGCTTAAATTGGAGTCAAAAAAGCCTACTAAACCTCGCTCACAGCTTTCAGCTCGCCCTCAGCAGCTGTACAATTCGCAGTAGAATTCCCCCATGTCTAGGTGCGTGGTGATTCCCGCCTCCAGGCCAAAGGTCGAGTTAGGGCCGAGTGAGTCTTGTTTTCGCTGTGGGAGATCAGGCCATTTTGCCCGGGAACTGCTGAGCACCCATCCTCGCGTCCTCAGCCAGGAAAACATTTTGATCGCGGACTGCAGCAGGAGGGTTCCGATGAACTACATGATCGCAATTTTGATTATGATGATCCTTTTGAAAATGACAATTTATTTGATTTGTATAGTTAATTAGGAATTACAGAACATGAAGTGAGAGAGGATGTTTATGATAATGTTGTGGACTCTACCATTGTCGGTAGCCCACCTATTCCCAGTTGTCGTTTGTTAGTTAACAGTTGTACACAGGAGCCTGTCCATGTTAAAGGCCGTTTAAAAAACCATCTGGGTTTTTGGCAGAGAATTAAAGCTAACCGGTGGGTGATTTCCGTTATAAGCTATGGTTATGCCCTCCCATTCACTGAGTTACCACCTAGGAACGAATTGAAAAACCACAAGTCCGCTTTCGAAGAGGAAACTTTTGTCTCACAGCAAATCATGGAACTGCTTGCTGCAGGTTGTGTGACAGAGACAAACCGGTCGGATGTTCACGTTATCAGCCCCCTGGGGGTAGTTAGGAATGGTAGCAAGAAAAGGTTGATCCTGGATCTCCAATATGTGAATAATTACTTGCGACTCCCCAAGTCCAAATATGAGGACATTCGGACAGTGCAACATTCTCTCGTTGGGTGATTGGTTTTTTAAGTTCGCCACGTAGACATATTTCCATCCCACCAACAGTTTCTTGGTTTCAGCTGGACAATGCAAGGGCAAAGGAAGTGTTTCGTTCTATCAGTTCTTCCATTTGGCCTGGCATCTGCCCCTTTTGTTTTCACAAAAATCCAAAAAGCCCTCGTTAAGCACTGGCGTGAACAAGGAATCAGAATTTTCACATACCTGGATGATGGGCAGGGGCAGGAAGTTGCTATGCGACGGCCTCCGCAACATCCAGCATTGTTAAAGGGGACATAGCCGCTAGCGGATTCATAGCACATCCGGAGAAATGCTGCTGGGAACCTACTCAAGTGGGTGACTTGCTAGGGTTCACCCTCAACCTGAAAGAAGGTAGCATTCACGTTCCCCCTGAACGCATCACCAGGCTACGAGAACGGATTACCCTTGTGTCCAACAGTAACCCCACCGCACAGCTAGCAGCAGGCTTGGTGGGGACAGTGGTGTCAATGGGGCTTGCCCTTGGTCCTGTTAGCCGTTTGTGGACCAGGGCCTTGTACCGGGATATTTCGTCAGCCGAGTTCTGATCGCAGCGCATCACTCTCTCCCCCGAGGCAGCTGGGGAAGTTGAGTTTTGGAAGGACAGCTTTCATCACTGCAATGACCGACCAATTTGGGACGCAGATCCGAAAATAGATGTCACCTCATATTCAGATGCTAGCGACACAGGATGGGGGGGTTACTGTGTGAACGTTGCGGGTAGCAAAGTATCGGGCAGCTGGTCAGCAAAAGAAAGTAGGGAGAGCTCCACATGGAGGGAACTCAGGGGTGTAAGGCTGGTACTCCTGTCAGTGGCAGAGAAGCTTTCAGGGAAAACAGTATGCCACAGGACTGATAACATCAACGTGGAGAACATCCTCAAGGTTGGAAGCCCACAGCCAAAACTACATGCCGAGGCTGTCGCCATTTACACTCTCTCTGTGGACAGCACAGTACTTGTCTTGAACCAGAGTGGATCCCCCGTGAATTGAACATTGAGGCTGATTCCCTGTCTAGACAGGTGGACTATGATGACTACATGCTTAACCCAGATATTTTTGCAGCATTGGATATTCTGTGGGTGTTTCGCGTCTTCGGGATGAGTCGCTACTTTAAATTGAAGGATACACGAACTGATGTATGCCAGACGAATTTTTATTTTGCACTAGATTTGTCCAGATCGTCGCTAGACTGTACGTAGCTGGATCGCTAGTCAACTGAAGCTAGAACGCTAGACAACTGAAGCTAGAACGCTAGACAACTGAAGCTAGAACGCTAGACAACTGAAGCTAGAACGCTAGACAACTGAAGCTAGTCAACTGTGAAAGGGAAAAATAAATGACAAGTTACATTCTTGCACAGATTTGAATCTAAACCCTCAAGTTTAAATCTACAAATCCTAAGACGCACTACAAGACGTACTAAACAATCTTCTACTTACAATTCTGTGTCATTCTTATCCACATACATTCAGTTGATCTTCTACTTTGTTACTATTAACTTCGAGAATCGTTGTAACTGATTCGATTTACAATATATTTCGATTTTTAAGTCAGATTCGAAAAATTCTATCACCTCTTAATTGGTTAGATCTTCGGCCCAGTTCTTCCGCGGTTTTAGGCCCAGTCCTGGCCGCGTTTACGGCGCCCAAAACAATAACAAAAAAACTACAAAATTACGTTCGTGAGAATTACGATCGAAATTCACAACAGTGGGGGCCCCACACTGTCGACAGGTTCTCTACCTTCAAGACACGCCAAGTCCCCCGTTTCTGTAGTCGTTGGCTTAACCCCTGTACTGAGGGCATTGATGCATTTACTCTCCCTTGGGCACGGGAAAATAATTGGATGTTCCCCCCACCATACTTGATACCGCGAGTGCTTAAACATATGGACCACAGCCAAGAGTACGGGACGCTTGTTATTCCACTGTGGACATCTGCTCCCTGGTGGCCACTCATCACCAAAGATGGAAGGCACCCAGAGTCATTTGTCCTTGACTGGATGGACATCCCCCAGTCGGTGAATATGTCTATTCCAGCAAGACCAGGTGCCTGCATTTTTAGTGGAAGGCCAAATTACCGTGTACTGGTACTCAAGATCTCTTTTACCCGTCCCCACGTCCCAGAGGTTCGCAGAATCCCATTCTGGTGACTTCGGACTGAAAGGGCTTCTCTGGATCCACTACAGCAGGATGTAGTTCGTGAGGGTCCCCCAGTATACAGACTCCCAACTGATCCGGCCGGAGAGTGGCAAAGGGTAGATTCTACGGGCCAACTAGGGCCCTATGTGGATAGTAGCCTCTGAGAGGCGTTATTGCCTGCGAGAGGACATGGCTGTGTATTTGGCCTGCATACAGTATGGTGGCCTGTGAGGGGCATTATGGGCCTGAGAGAGGCACAGGGGACCTGCGAGAGGCATCATCTGCCTGTGAGAGGCTCCCATTAACTAGCAGAGGACTCATTGTTCAGAGGGCGCTAAGAGCCTGTGAGAGGCATTTTTGGCGGATGTGAGTATTTGTTGGCCTTCACAATTCCTAACTTAGTGAAATCTAACATACTTCTACATGTTTCTTTGCCAGCTGCCCCCACCCTGAGGAATCTGAGGTACAGTCACCATCCGGACATACGTTCACTAGCTGAGGCAATACCTGGTATCATCATTCAGGACAGGGCTCCAAGTACTGTTAAGAAAAACTCTGCTGCTTTTTCAGCATGGCAGAAGTGGGTGGAACCCAGAGGCATCAAAGTCCTTCCAACATCAGGTCTCGAGTTCTCCTTGTACTTGGTACATTTGTTGCAGACAACTGAATCGTTGGCTTCCATCCAAGCAGCAGCCTTCGGGGTAGGTTGGCCACATCAAAAAGCCTGCTTACCGTCCCCTTCTCATCACACTCTGGTGAAGCAATTGCTTGAGGCATGTACTAGAATACTAGGAACCTGTCCCAAAAACAGGAAATTGCCCATCACGGCAGATCAAGTCAAGGAAGTGGTACAAAAGTTTAGTGGCGGCGACCTCAGCGAGCTCCAGATAACATGCCTGATTTCCATTGGTTTTGCAGCCTTCCTTCGCTGGGATGATCTTAAAGATTTGAGGCATTGCGATCTGCTGATCACAGATGACCACATGTTCATCTCCTTGGCAAAAAGAAAGAAGACCAGTTCAGGGAAGGTGCTTCTATCCTGGTCGCACACAGCCGTTCTTCTTCCTGCCCAGTAGCAATGATGGAAAAGTTCTTGCTCGCTGGTCGACACAGCAAATTTATTCAGGAAGATATGCCATACCAAACACGGTTTTTCCCTCCACCCGCAACCACTGACTTATTCAAGAGCTAATGAGCTCATTAGGAAGCAGCTGAAAGCCATAGGGCTTAATCCCAGGCAGTATGGGCTTCACAGCCTCAGATCCGGTGAGGCTTCCTCAGCAGCGGCTGCAGCAATCCCTGACAGACTGCTCATGCGCCACGGTGGCTGGCGTTCGGAGTCTGCCAAGAACATGTACATTCAGGAAACAAAAGAAACCCTCCTTAGGGTTTCCCGGGCACTCCGGCTTTAAGGATGCCTTCGGATCACTTCCTCAGCTTCAGGAATGTGAACTTTGGGAACTTGAACTTTTTATGGTCTTTTAACTGTGTTTTTATAGAGGAGACATTCTAAGTTTAGGACTCACGGACAATTTCATTACCCCCATTTAAGTTTAGAAATCAGCTTTTTACAAGGGCAGGCTATGTGGAATGTAATTTTTCATTCGGTATTTTTTATCTCGTGCTCTATACTTTGTCATTCTTGTGTGGAGGACGAATGGCATTCAGTGGGTGAGAAATGGCTTTCTCGCCGGCTGAGCATGCGAAAGAGGCGAGAAATGAGGTTCTCACACACTGAAGGGGGGCTGGACCCGAGTTAGGATGTCACGTGCCCTACTAGTCCCGTGACTCAGTTTTTCTGTTTCTTGCCATACGAGCAACAGCTTTCCCACCCACCCAGCCCTCTGCCAGTCCGTATGCATCTTGCGAGCCCCTGTAGCCTTTTTTTTTTTTTACAACCTTTATTTTATTAATTATACAGCAAATAAAGGAACAACAAATGCAACAACTAATAACAAAAAAAAAATAATAAATACATACATACAGCCCCTGTAGCCTTGATGCTCAGTCTTAATCTACAGGCTAGGTCGTGTATTTACTGGTAGTGTCACATTTATTATCATCATATAAGTCAGTTTTTTGGTTTGTTAATAAAGTGCTGTTGCCTTGTGTGGCGGACGAATGGCATTCAGTGGGTGAGAAATTATGGTTCATTTTCATGCTCTAGTTGAATAATAATATATATAGATAGGCAGAGCCTAACAGCGAAGCACTATGAACAAGCTTAACTAAGGTGAAACTCAACTAAGGTGAAAGGTTGGAAGCACAAGAATTAAGATTGACGACCGGGCTATTTTTCAATTTTAGCAATTCCCAAAAAACAGTAAGCTTATTACCCGACCGTCTGCACAGTACATTGAGACCGTAGAAAAGTTCACAAAAACAACTTTTCTCCGTCTAGAATTACAGGTACAACTTCTTTCCAAATAAAATACAGTTTTTGTTTGCCAAAAATTTCCCAAGAAACTGATTTGGAAATCAAAATTGCAAAAATACACAAACATATTTGCATAAGGCGATGCGAGTGAAGATAGAACTGTACTATAAAATCAAAGTCTTGTTTTGTTTATAAAATTGCTTTTCAATCTATCTAATGAATGAACAAACACATAAAAATGGACAACACAATCTTCTTTCGAAAAATTTTATTCAAATCTTCATTAGTTTATGTATAAAAGTAAAACACATACGATTTACAGCGCATCAAAGCAAAGCTGTCCTCGATGAAAATTATTCAAGATAACAGCACGACTTAATTTGAGCACGTTTCATAAACATGTCTCCAAAACACAGAGGAAAAGTCAATCAAAAATTGATAACATAAATTCCCATCGAAAAATGTGATTTATTTTACCTTTAAGTCACTGGACTGCTTCGAAATTCATTAAAACTCCGCTTCTTCGGTTCTGAAATCCGTAATAAAAACAAGGCATCCCCCACATTGCTCCTGCATTGATAAAAACGTATGAGGGTTCCTCGAAGCAAGATTTTATCCCCGAAAGCTCTTCTTTTTCCACTAAAGCGGCTTCTGAGTATCCCTTAATTAGTATCCCTGTCTTGAGTAGCAAACCGCGAAGAAAGGCAGGGAAGTAACGACTTTACTGCTCCACTAAACACTGCGAAAGATCCAACTTTTTTAATGTTTACAGAGCTGACGACTGTGTAGCCGCGCCACACTTGCACGACTGACACATGTCACGGAGGTGTGCCCGCGAAACATTCCACTAACCATGACCATAAAAAATGACGGACACAGGTTCTATAAGTATGGTGCTGCACAGCCAGGCCTTCGGCCTGGCAAGTGCTCCGCTAATAATGAATTTTTATTGCACCATTAGTAGGTTCAATAATAATCCAATAATTCAAAATAGCATAAATTACTGGAAATTTTGTAAAATTTTGCGAGGCTCTTTTTGAAGGGGTACATAGGAAAAAGATCACAATTCACAATATGAGAGACATTTGAAAACTGAGCCAGCTAAAGTGATTCCCTTCAGGGTGACTGGATTTTGTTCCTGTGTTCTTGTAGTAGAGTGGACTGAACTAAGATCTTTTTAAACATCACACTGGTATTTTTATTGTTTAAATTTCCAAGATATAATTATTATCAAAAACACTGCTGCCTTTTACATTTCATATTGGTATTTGACAAGCAGAAATTGGCATTACTGCATTAAGCATTGCTGCATGATGCCTGAAGTGAATCTTGAACTTCAGCTGCAAGCAAAAACAGTTAAACTAAATTCAAAGTGTATTAACTCCAATTTCTTGATGCAACTGTTTTTCTGCGGGTGGGGATTAGTAAGTTACATGTACTATACATCAATTTTGTAGAGGTAAAAAAGCAGCTACATGTAGCTTTACTTATAAACTTGATTTAATGAAGTGACATGAATGGAAACTGCTGGCAGCAGCATGAATGATGGACAAAATGTGAACAGTGGCCTTTGTTTGAATTAATTGACCTCATAGTACTAGTGTATCCAAAAGATAGTAATTGCTGCGGTATATTTGTTGTAATAATGCTGTTTTATTGTCTCGCTGGTATTACAGAACTTTGTCTTTCGTTTTTTGATGGGGAGCAAAGCAAATGTAAACGGGATGAATCAACGAAAACTCCAGCTGATATTAAGACTAATTTTATTTTGCAATTCACGAATCAAGTTCTTGCAATGTCTGTAGAATATTGTTAAGCTAAGGACGCGTTCACCACGAGGTAGGTGTGAAAATTTAGGTTAATTATTGACAGTGAGTATGTTGCATTACTAGCTAGCCATATCACTCAGCTCAGGTTTCGCTCACTCACACACTCAGCTCAGTTAGTCTCATCGACCGCTGTCGAAATGACTTCAAAATAAATGTCTTTTATTCCGCACAATCTTCAAAAATCTTTGCTATCCATCGACCCTATTGCCATGCCTCACAGTCCTCGCTCAACTCGCGGTAGTCTTAGACACTTGAGTTCCAATTTTGACTGGGACATGTTGGACCAAAATGTTACAAATCTTGCAGCTAACAGCTTGAAGCTATTGTTCGCGGCGTAGTGCATTCTAGCCCAAAATGTGTTCGTGGCGCAGTGAATTCTGGTAAAAAGCAATGAATTCAAGATTTTTTGTAGCTAACATTTTTTCTCATATATTTCTCTTAAATTCTGATTATGTTGCTGCTCACTCGCTGCACTCGTTCCGCAGCAAATAAATGTAGTCAGGAAAAACAATTAATTCTATAAACGACCTGACCTGAAGGGTATGGAGCTGTTTCTTTCTACTTTCTCATATTTTAATTCTGCCCTGCTTCTATCTGGGAACTGCATGTTCAAAGGAGCTGGTGTTTTATCTTTGTACTTGGTAAGGATAGCACTTCTCTCCATCATTGACATGCTGAACACTAGTTCCCTTATTTCTTCCACATAATTATTCTGAAACATAAAAACCATAAAGATAAATTTCTGAACATGAAAGCATCTAAAATGGTTCAAAAGCCTTGTTTGTTGATAATTTCAATGATAATAATAATAACAATTCTGATTTTTCTCTCTTGCCTTCTCTTAATAACAAGCAATGAAATGTTAGGACTAATGATGAATTGAGTACAGGGCTCAAAATAACGGCCGGTCAACGGACAATGTCCTGTCAGAACGGCAACTTGACCGGACAAAACCTTCCATTGCCGGTCATGTTGACTGGTCATATACATTCTTATACCGTCTTGAATAAACAGTCAAATCATCAACTGAATAATTATCTCAGTCACGTTCCAAAAGAATAAGAATTTTGAAACTTGTTAATGAGACATTCAGAAATAGAAAATTTTGCAAGTAGCTTGCTGATGCTCGATAAATGGCTTTGTGATTGTGATTGTTTCTTTTCCATCCATTCTACGTTAAACATCCGGGAGACCTAAATACTGTGGCACTGATTTACAGTATTTAGGGTTAACCGCTTATTCAAATTGGCATTCGGCAAATTACCCCCACCATTGTGTGTTGATAAAGAACAATGTTATGAAAAACTAGAAGAACTTAAACAATCAAAAATGGGGAAAAAATTTACTGTATTTATTGATGACCTTTATAAGAATGCCAAGAAATGGCTTCAAAATTCAAAGAAAAATCATTAATAAAATGGTTTAACAAAGCTGTAAGTGAAAGCAACTGAAAGAAAGCAATGAACATTTCAGAACGAAAATATCCTGTCAAAAGATATGAAGATTCCTTTTTTCCGGGAAAAAACTTTTGATAAGAAACACGTTATTCACGTGATGAATTTAGTCGGTGAAAGTCGAAACGCAAACAAACGAAATTTGATACTCATGCCTTTGACAACGTGACACAACTTGTGACTTGCGACTAAGCGTGTTGCAAAGAATTTGAAAGAAAGCAAGGTCTAGAATCATGCCGAAAAAACTCACAACTTCAAAGTCTACTGATATCATAATTTATAATATAGAGGGCAAAATTACTGAATGCTGATGGCTGACGAAGAGGGCATTTTTTCTTAATTGAGGGCAAAATTACTCGCTCCTGATTGATCGAGCATCAAAATTTCTCACTCGTGATTGGTTGAGCGCGTCGTTCTCGTTGCATTCAGTTGGCTTGGCGGGATTTTGAAGAAAATTTTCAAACGGAGCGCTCGCATGTTTCGCCGGACATTTTGTTATAAAAAAGGAATGAAATCGAAAGATAACTAAGAAAGGAATTCTACAGGAGATTTACAGCATTTTACGCCAAACAGGAAGCGATTATTTGTGTTAAATCTTGGATTAACTAGGCGCCTGCAGCCAGTTTGCAACATTGAAGACCTCGAAGAAATTCATTCATGGTGACAAATGGTTTTAAAGTTCCATCACTTCAATGAAAAAATGCAGATTTCTGCGGACCTAAAGAGAAGAACTTCGACAGATTTTGCTGAAAAAGAAAATATATGTATAACAGGAGAAAGAATAAGGCTAAAAGAAGTGAAAGAAAGCAATTAAATCGCCAAACGTGCAAGCAAGTTTGAACTCTCGCCATTTGTTGTTGTTATCAAAGCGGCAAAAACTTCAAAACACAGGTACGCTTTAATAAAACTTGCTTTGTTTTTGTCTCAAAGTGTCTTTTATCGATAAAAATCAGGCTATGTTCATTCTCTAGATGTACATAACAGCCAAATATATCTTCGACCGAATAGAAATTTATTTAACCACGACCACAGTGAATCGAAAAGTTTTTCTTGTCAGTTTGTGAGAGAGTACACTTCGTGTGGTTTCAAGTCTGAGTGACTCTTAAAAAGTCTGAAAAGTTTCCCTATAATTTTGCCCTCTACATTATAAACAAGTAATCGCATGTTCCCTCGTAAAATTAAGGATTAATATCACTTGTGTTGTCAGAAGCTGTAGAAATTGCTGAAAACACGCGTGATATTAATCCTTAATTTTACTCGGGCCCATGCGATTACATATACTAATGACAACTGTCGAAGGCAGAGTATTTTACTGTTTCAATTGTAACTTTTTAAGTGTTGTGGAATCCACGATATTCAATGCAAATCAATGCGGCCGCGCCGACAAATTGGTGCCCGCTTCTACTTGTATGTTTACTAAAATGAAAATTTGCTCGCACTAAGTAAACGAGAAATACTCGGCACATCATGGAAATTTTTATCATTAAAGATTGTGCCTTTTACTTCCAAAGATACATAATAGCGGGAAAAGCGTCACCTACTCCGAACAGCAGTGTTACAATCAATGACAAGCGCAGAGTTCGGGAAGCGAACTGATCGGCCCGTACTGGCGACACCAGGTAGCGATCGGCAAATTTTAATATACATGTGACTGGCATGTTTGAAGACGCTGAAAGCCATGAACGTTATGTTTTCGATTTAAAACATAAAACTTAACACCATTCGTATGAATACGATTTTTGAGGCCTCGTAGATTTGAAAATTTGAAGACTATAATCTTAATGCACGCACTACGCAACAGAGTTCGGCAAGTGAAGCATAGTCAAAGCGGAGTTTCGTCGCGTTCATGTTGCTACAGGGTGTTTTACAATAGGCTGTTAAAATCTTGCGAGAAGTTAAGACAGTGAAACTTACAGTTTTTAAAGCTTCTCGCGATACAAGTGTCTCGTCTCTCAATGCGAGAATCGCGTCTCGCGAGACGGTGGTAACTTACTTTTGAGGGGTACTGTATATTTGACATGGAGAGTTACCCTGACCCTAACCTAAACCTAACTCTAAAACTATAACACTCAGGCCTAATCACAAACCCTGGCTACAAAATGATTTGTTGTATGGTAAGTCACCCTGACTCCAACTCAACTCCTACAATAAAAATAAACTAGTTAGAAAAATTACCTACAGTAGTTAAAAAAAAATTACCTAGTTAAAAAATAAAATTAACTAAAAACAAAAATTACCAGCAACAAATACACTCAAGAGACTCGATTAACAGAACAACTTAATTTCTGAAATTGCTTTTAAAGCAGTGTCGGAATCTCGTGAAATCAACATCTCTAGCATTTTGTTTTATTGCCTCCTTGGAAAATATCACTGATATAAAGTTAAACAATAACATATAAATTAGCTACTATTGTTTCATTACCAAGGCATTACCGCATCTGTTTGGTTGCTTTCATCCATTCGACAGTTGTGGTTTTGGTCCCACTGCGAAATTAGCAGAAAAGAAAATGGCAAAAGACAAGGTTTCACCGCATTCCTATGTTCTAATACTTCCAATTGGTACTGTAGAACAGGATCGAAATTAACACTCGCAAACTTGCAAAATGCAAGTGGTGTTTGGAAGTTGCGAATCTGAAAAATATCATCTAGCAAACTTTTGCGAGTAAGCATTTTTCCAATAAAAGTTGGAGTGAAAAATTGAATGTTCTTGGAGATAAAAACATTCAGACATGTCATCTTCGGGAAAAAATAAGCCTGGTTTTACACAGAACCCGAGCACACTTTATCCATGCATTCACATTTTGTTGGAATCATCAATGTGATCGCAGAGAATGAACTTCACGCTTTGTGAGCCACTTCTGTTGTAGATGTCTATAACCGCTTTTTTCAAGAGGCCCTCAACCTATAAGACTACCGGTAACATGACAACGATGACCGACAACCCCAAGAAACAACAAGACAATGGCAAAGAAGACCTCAAAATTAACAATATACTATTTAGGTATCTTTACCTTATTTTCAGAGTCATCAAAGAAAAAATGACTGCAAAAAATAGCTAGTGACCTTACTAGTTTTGCTAGTAGAAAAAAATCTTACTTGCAAAACTTTGCCAGTGGACTAAAAAATTAAGTTTGACCCCTGTAGAATAGAAAAATCGTTTGTATTTGATCGTTTAATCGTAGTTGTTCAGAGGACTTGTATTAGAACTTTCACCACCTTGCCAAAGCTGCTTAAATTGTTAATCTGCACTAATCAATTTTATTCATGGCAGCTGTAGTAATTTGTTTTAGTGGCGTTTTGATAGCAGGACTTGTCTTTTGTTCAAGAAAACTTAGGAAAACAATGCTACATAAAGCAAAATTAAGGCAATGAATAACAAAAGCAAAAGCACGCTTTATAAATGCGCTTTCAAATGCGCTTTGTGTAATGCATCAATACGAAAAACATGCATGTGTTTTGTATGTCGATGGTCATTTATTTCTTGAACGAATGAATAACTTTGTGTCAAATCATCTAGCATATGGGAAACCCTACACTTATTGGGGACACCTCATTACATCTAATACAATAAAATATCTATTAATGAAGCTTGATGGCCTAAAAAAATAATAATAATAAATAAAATAAAAAATAAAAAAATAAAAAAAAAATCCATACATCATATTTAAGTACAGGTGATAATACAATACAACAAAAAAAAGTAACTAATACTACATGTAGTATTAACAAAGATAACGCTCGTCATCAATGGCCTGTTTGGCCACAATGGCCTGATTCGTAAAGGCGAGAAAAAATAAATACTGACGAGTAAAAATGCCCAGCCGTATTGCACAACTTCATGCTGAATAACCTCTATGTATTCAGTTTAAAAAGATCAGATACAATGTATATACAAAGGTGTCACGTTATTTTTCACTTTATACATAACCCTGGCCATTTCTTGAAGCCGACGATTTAGGAGTGGGTAAATTAGCTTGACGTAATAGTTCTTTATAAGTGGTTAAGCAGCACTGTACTTGAAGGTTTGCATTTGTTCACTTGCCAAATCGACCACATTTTACATTGTCTGTAATCTTATTGCTCACAGAAATAATCAAAGTGCCCTCTGGGCTATCTCCTGTAAGTTTTTCCCATCATGCAATGCTGCCATATTATGTCCGAATGTTGTTTTTGATGTTGCAATTGGACATTTAGGTTATAGTGCATGGTTTCTTGAGTTCAGTTTCTCTTTTGACAATTTTGTTTGTATGTAATTGGTAATGGTTATGCAGTCTTGTGTCTGGAGCAAATTTCAGTACTTTCAACCCGTCTGGATTTTCACCTGGTTTATTATCAAGAGCTACATACAAACATTGTGTTACTGTTGCCTTCCCTAAACCCGCGCCACTACTTAAAAAGTGTCAATTGCTTCTCGTCGTTTTTAACAGAGAGTAACACATGGTAAAAAAAAAACTCCATTTGTTCTCTGTTCAAAGAATGAACAAGTTCTTTATAACTGTTATCATCCATACAATTAATTACCAGCTTTTCATTATCATTTGCTGTAGACTGAAAAAATTCCAGCATTACTTAAAAGATTGTTCCCTTGGTGATTGTTATCTAAACATGGGTTAAAACAACCAAACAGTTCACTGTATTGTGTTTCTTCACTTATATCCTGCTCAACGTTACGTTGAGCAGGCGGAGCTACAGTATCTAACTGATCACGTTCCTTATTTTCAGGATCTCCCATAGCTTTTTCTTAAGAGTTCTCCTTTCTTTCCTTTCAAATATAACACGTTTTACTTGCTGAAATCTTATTTTCACATGGGATAAGCATCAAGAGCTCTCTGCAATTAATCTTCAGCATCCTTTTTATTAAACATAACTAAATGAATGATTTAGCTTTCATTCTGCGAAAAAGTTTCATTCCTCCTTTCAAGTAAAATTCTTTACAACTTTGTTCTCTGTTTTCATTATTGGGATCATCATCAATCTTCGTCAAAATCTGTTTCAGGTGGAAATTTAGTTCTTGTAAACTTACTCAGTGTTCATCCCCTCATCTTAACTTTTGTTTTAATGTCACTGTTAACAAAATACCAGATATATTAAAACCATCGATAGGAAAAATCTAAGGACTATCCGTACCACAATTATCTCTTTAAGCAGAGACTAAATTGGGCACGAATCTTCTGACCAAAATGAACCAAAATGAGGCCTAAAAAAGTTAAAAACAAAAATGAACTAAAACCCCGAACCTCTCTGAAATCTAACTGTTTGACACTGGTTTGTTTGACCTGGAAAATCAACCTGATGACAGTATTGCAAAACTCTGCTTAATCATTTCTAATGATATGGCTCAAGAAAAAAAAAAAACAGGTTTGTTTAGTAAGATTGATTCTTTCTGTACAAACTTCAATATTGAGAAGACTGCGATAAACTTAAGCATCCCATCTTTTTTCTTGTCAAAGGCAAAACAGAATATTTTTACACGTCTAAAAAATCACCAACTCAATCTAATTAATGCAAATAAAAAAAACATAAATTTTATTCGATCTTTAAAAGTGAAAAGAAATACTCCGATTTAATTAACCATATCCTGAACATAGAAAAATTACTTCTAAATTCAGTATAGGAAATCATACCTTGAGAATTGAAAATGGTCGAATTACAAATCCTAAAACTCCTGAACACCTTTAGTTCGAATTTGCACCCACTGTACACTTAATTCAGTTGAAGTTTATTTCACTGTATGCAGTACTGTATGTCATATGATGAACTACGAAATACTTTTTTGACAAAATTATTAAACAAAATAGATTTGGATTATCATGAGGTTTAGGTTTTTTTTGATACTGATCAACATATTAGCAGGCTAACTGCTGCTTTTGTCACTCAAGCAATGAAAACAAGAACAAAAAATAGTCAATAGTACTTGTGATTGTTTTACAATTAATAAATGAATTTAATTTAATTAATTATTTTTTTATTCTAGATTTCTTTATTGTAATTTAAGTAATTTTAATTTCCTTACTTATTGTAATTGGTTCGGTAATACCATGTATTTAGAAATGGGAATACTGAAATAAAATTGTTGCCAGTGTTGTTGTATCGTTTGACATTTTGAGCCTAATTTTGACAAGCGTAGGTTTGAGCCTTAAAAATTAACAAAAATTGAACAAAAATCAAAGGCCAACCGGCAAAATACATTTAATCCTGGCACCGTGCACTGTACGATGACTCACTAAAAATAAAATACTGTTGCTTAAAACAGTCCCCTTGATAAAATAAAATTCTTTTATTCACATCTTACAAAAGCGTTCGTGAAATTGTTTCTGATGCACACTTATTGAAAAGTGCTATATTTGTTTGTCAACCTACAAGGAAATGAAAGCACCAGTTCGTAAAACCTATTGTTGTTTAATTTAGTCAGTCTCTTATATAACTTGCAAATGGGGTAAATTAACCGAAGACATTTTTAACTAAAGGGACACTGTCCCGACAGAAATATCGTGTTTTCATGATTATGGCCAGGAACTTGCTTTAGCTTGCTTATCATCCGAAAATAGGAAGAAAAAATAGCCAAAAGTGATGAACGCAGAAAAATATGAATTTAAAAAGACAAAATAACGACAAAATTCCACCAGAATCGAATCGAAACTTTGAATATTTCTTGACCGCATGTCACGTAATCAAACTTCTGCTTCTGTTTTTCTCCTTGAGAATCTTTTAATCCAATTTAGTTGTATGTTTCGTGACATTTGGCGATATAACATGGAAATTAACAAACATGTTATTTCAACAAAACTTCATTGTAAACGTACAGCATACGATCACATACAACCATTCTCAGTGAGCAATGTCAGCTTACCTCAAACTCTCTTTTCCCTTTCTTAAAACGTAGTGCTATAACAAAAATAATACCAAATGTCCTGAAGAAACCAGTTTGACAAACCAGACTGGACGTACATTAAACGCATCGTAAAGGATATTAGCCAAGCGCGCTTGTAGCGTGCCAAATATCTGACCAAAGTCTACATTAGGTGAGATACGATTACATTACGTTACACTTTTTGACGCTCGATACAATGAAATATATGCTGCAACATGTTCCCAAAAAAACATAGAATTCATAATCGTACGCCTTAAAAATCATCGCTATGAAAAAGAGATATTAAACAGTAGGAATCTTACCTAACTGAAAAAAAATTTTGTCAGGCCACAAACGTGCGCTCGCTAAACAGCTTTAAGAAAAACATATGCTTCGACTCGTGTGTTCTGATATATGATGATAGCATCTAACAAAAATGCGAGAAATTTTGCTAAAAAATTATGCAATAAAAATGCAACAAGAATGTCCCCACAGATTCACTAAAAAGTCTATTAATAGTATCTAACAAAAATTCATCAACGTATGAATATATCGCTTTGTCAGGCCACAAACATGATCAAACATGCGCTCGCTAAACCGCTTTCAAAAATATGCCACTCGACTCTTGTGTTGTTGTTATTGATAACATCTTGCTAACAAATATGCACTAGGAATGTCCCCACAAATTCACTAAAAAGTCTATTAATAGTATCTAACGCATTTTTTGCTAACAAAAATGCATAAAGAATGCATGTTAGCCCACATAAACTCCTGTAAGTTAAACATTAACTTACAGGAGATAAAAACTTACCACTGAAACCACTCACCGTTCCACTTGAGTTTTGAAAATGTTAAGGCATCATTTCCATGATCAATAAGGGTACAGATAGTGGAAAAATGAGTTCGATTTGTGTAAAAATACAATTTTTAGCTTGGGATACCTGTGGTAAATGTTGCCTAGTGTTCTCACCAAGCCGGGGCCTTGCGGGATTCCCGCAAAAAAAATTGAGATGGTGTACCAAAAGCCAAGAAGATGCGCCCATTAGGATGCAGGAGCAAGCTTCAAGTCAAATGGACTTTTGAACGTTTACGAGTAGTTTAATGGTCAATCGAACACCCCAGCACTTTGCTTGTTCAAATGAATAAGCCTTCAATTTTATTGTCTTTACCCTCGTTGGTCACACGTACGTGGTGAAGGTTTGCGTAAGCATCGCTATCAAATCGTAAACATATCTTGAACGCCATGTTGGATCAGGTAGGTACTTCATTAAACAGACCTTTTGGATTGACTTTGTCCCTCTGATATTCTTACAGGGCCCCTATTTTTCAGCAGAGGGGGCCCTGCGACTCCCCAAGGCAAAATCCTGGTGAGAACACTGGTTGCCTGATAGAGTTTTATGTGCTGAAGAATACTGGGAATAAACTATTTAATAAGCACATTTGTGAATCACAGCTTGCCAAAACACGTTCAGACCTCAAATGATAAATGACAAGACATATCCTGAGTTTTTGGATGCTTGCTTTCAACAGAACCTACCGGCTACAGCATCTCTTTCCACTAGCTGTCTTCCTTGCACAACTCGACTTCATCAAATGAAAATAAAGCTGCATGCGTATACAGTATCAGCTGGGCAGTCCACAAACTGAAATTCAACACAAGCATCACATAAGCTTAAGTTGGGAAAAAGTGGAACATTTGTCGAAGCTAATTTCGCTAATTACATCTGGCATGGCCTAATAACAAAGCTAAAAGCTACCAAAAGCGCAGTTAACGAAAGGAACAAATAAAAATGCACTTAACGTAACAACAAAAAGCAAACAGTTAACAAACAACACCTTACCTGCAACGTTTATCCAATTTAATTGTGTTTTGAAACGGCATTTCTTCGGAGCATCGAGCTGTCTGGTGCCTTTGGCTGTCGCTTGCGCTGAACTTGGGTTTTTTTATACACACAGCTTGGGGCAGGAACAATAACTTCTTATATCTTCCACTTTAAAACCGACAAAACCGAGGGTTCTGTTCTGTGTACCGGTACACAAGGACAAAAACAAAAGACTAAACAATAGACTACACGGACATAATACTCTATAAACAAAGGGAATACAATGTGAAGTCCCTTGTGAACCGGTACACGAGGACAGAACCAAACCGAGTGTATCTTTTAAATGAATGCAAATAGAACTCACAAAATCCTACCAAACAACGCGGTCTTTCAATCTCTACGCACTGCGCAACTCTCTGCGCATCACGCCCCGGGATCCCGTTTCTAAAAAGTCCAAAAAGTCCCGGTAACTTTTCGGGATGGCTATTAATTTTCTGTCTGCAAAATAAAATGTTCACATTAAGGATACATATTTGTTGGTTTTAAAGACTAAGCAATAAAATTCTAAGGTAACGAAACAATTCCGGCTAGTTTGGGGGTTAATAAACCCTGTAGATTCTGATTTTAAAATTTAGCTCCGGTCCCGGAAAGTTATCGGGACTTCGAGAAACGGGTCCCCGGAGCTTGCTCCAAGTAGCTTAAATACTCATGCGCATGAGTAATAAACCTTTGAAGTAATACAACAAGAACCCTCTTCTATCGCAGAGACAATGTCAGGAGCCCATATGCCAATGTTAATTATGTCAATTTTCAACTTCTACAAAACGCTCTAAAAATCTAAACGATTGGCCGAAATTGATCGAAATTCCTCAAAAGGCGAGTTTTCATTTGATTTCTTGTCTAGCCAACTCGTGTTTGCGACTCAAATACTAGGCTGATAAACGGTACGGAAACGACTATATTTTTACAAATATAGTCGTTTCCGTACCGTTTATCAGCCTTACTTTTTATATCAAATCGTTTTATTATTTTATAGCTGATTAGATCCTTTACTACAGGATCCGGTGCTTCTATCTCTCGTTACGGTGGTCTTTGCATATACAGTTATTTGACTCAAATACTGCATTTTTCCATCGCTGTCAAATTTGCAAAGGTCTGTGTTTTTCACCTTTGTAATAATGGCTTTACCCCAGAATACCTCAGGAATACCGTCGGATAACAAAAAAAACTTAAGTGAAAAAGTTGAAGGTGCGTTCCCTTTCAGTAAAAATTAAAATGATCAGTGCCTTTCTTGTTTGTTGGTTACGTTCCTTTTAACTACATTAACTGGCTTTTGGATGGGCTCCGGTCACTTGGCTATGTGCTAAAAAAAAGCGTTGATTGAGATTCCAGAACACGGAATGACATTATTGTCATTACTTAGACGTTTGTTAAGCTTAGCAACTCTCACGGATTTAGAACTTACGAATGGTGAGAAACGCAATGGCATGCATTCCTGTCAGTGTCAAAAAAATCCACCATTGTGCAAAAGTGTCAATAGTTAATGATTATATTTGTTGATTAGTCGCAGGTAGCCCTTGGAGCCCGGGAGGTAGCCCCCGGAACCCGGGAGGTCGCCTGTACGAGAATCTCTTCTATTTCCTTTGCTTTTCCTCGTGAAGCCAGGGGCATAGCCAGGAGTTTTTCTGAGGTACGCATAATCACTGTTTCCAAACACCCCCCCCCCCCCCCCACCTCCTCCCCCCACCCTCAAGTCCCAAATCTTTCTTCATTTTTTCGACTTTTTCAGGTACATACGTGCGTACGTGCGTACGTGCGTACGTGCGTACAGATAGCTACGCCCCTGGAAGCAAAAGAAATTGGAGATGTCTGTGCTGGGCTACCAAGAGTAACTAATTCCCACCGGAGCCCTTACTCACAATCACCCGGATATAGTTAAGTTATGGGAACGAGACGACTCCGGAGGTGAGAGGGAGCAAGAGCTCCAAGAAAGCAGGCGTGAAGGTCATCGATGCGGGGAGGAGGGAGGGTCGCTGATACGAGAGTCCTCCAGCAATTTACGAAAGAACAGAGTGCACCCGCGCTGAGAGGATTAATATATATACGCACAAGGTCAGCGGCATTACATGTGATCGCCAAAAAAACTGGGCCCGTGGAATAGAAAATTAGGTTAGCGCGGGCCCCAGTAAGAATAGGACTGAGGCGAACGCCGTTCGCTGAAAAAACACACGCGCTATAAGATACAGCTTTTAGAGAAATAAAATCATACAAAACTTTAAACAAGGACAAAAAAAAATAAATAAATAAATAAACAAAATTAAAGGCTCCTGTGAGCCAACCTATGAACGCGTAACGCAATATGTTTACCTTAAGATCGAGGTTTTTCGGCACTTCCCGCGAACCGCGAACGTCAAGAAGTAACGTGACCAGTGTCTTGCCGTCAGGTTTGCGGTTTGAAGTTCACGTTTGTACGGCTAGACCACGCTTCAGAAGTAAGTGATTTACCGCAAGGTTTTTTTTGCACCCTAAAACATCACAATCCCACGTTTGAGAGGAAATACTACTTTTTAGAACTCTTTCGCTTATTAATTATCGAATTCTTTTTCACAGAAACGTAATTTTGAAGACTTTCAGCTAAAATAGAAGTGAACGAATGAATGAAACAAACATGGCAGCCGGCTATTTGTTGTTGGCACTGGTTTGCCAGCCCGATTACTTTGTGGTTAAACTACGATAAATTAAGTAAAACAAAAGCCAGTTTCTGACGATATGTGAATTCATGAACGTATATGCATGAATGTACACTTTGTTTCCTAGATGGCTCCGGTAATAGGCATAGGTAAAACGTAACCCTCAATCTTAAGCCCAGATTATTTTCATACGGCAAATTCCGAACTTTAAACTGCTGGCCGACGTTTGTGGTTTGCGGTTTAAGTGGAAACCCTGAATCTTAAGGTCTGTATGACACGGTTCGATATATTTTTAAACTTTTAAAACTTAAGGTGGTCAGACACGAGAGGTCATGTAGCAGGGATATGTCGCAGCGACGAAACGTTGTGTAGTACACACTGAGGGACATGTAGCAGGGAGAAAATCATGGCGCTTGCACACCACATGAAAGTGTCGCGGGGACTTATCTCAGGGACATGTTGCAGCGACACGTCCCCTCGTGTGAACTGATACTATCACAATTGTGCAACACCACTTTTGGGGAAATTTTGTCCCGGCGACGTGTCCCATGAGGTTCAACATGTTGAACTCCGTGGGACATGTCCTTCAGTGTGTACTACACAAATGTTTGTCGCTGCTACATGTCGCTGCGACATGTCCCTGCTACATGACCCCTCGCGTCTGACCACCTTTAAAGAACGCAAATCACTTTCGTAATGTCCAGTCCGTTAAAAAAGGGACCTGTGCAAGATTCAAACTTGCGTATCCCGACTGCTGTTACATGCACTACGCCATTAGGCCATGAAGACATTCGATATTCAGGGGAGGAAAATTTTATTATTTTAACGTAGGTATGCGGTAAAACGCGTATTAAATTGTGTGTCTATTGAAAAATCCATTTCAAGTCTGCAGATCGGTTTTAATGTTTCATTAAAGGACTCCAAATACAAAACATCAGGGCAGGACTTTCAAAACGTCCCCTTTTTCAGCGATAGACTATTCCTTTGCCAAGAACGTCTTACGCACTGATCAGCGGAATTACCGAGGAAAGTTTACGTCTGAGTGAGTGATGGATCGAGCGAGTGAGTGAGTGAGTGAGTGAATTTGCCGTGGTTTCCGATGACCCATTCATAACGCCTCGCGTATTGACGGGTTAAAAAAGACGATTTTTAACTAATCTTCCAAATAAGCGATCGAACGATGGCAGAGATGTGGACTCCGCTCCTCTTTTCTTGTGGCTGGAACGCCCATATCTGTTTACAATTGTTTATATCACAGGAAACATACGAAAAAGTAAATTGTCGGTCGAAAGTTTTGGTTTATATTCGAAATAGTGTTTGCGAAGGAAATTATATGCATTTCTATGTGAACACTGTTTTTTTTAGATGTATTTTGTTTTTTTAAAAGTACAATAAAATATGTTACCTTACTTTCATCCGCTTTAGTTATACATTTTTAATTAAATAAGAGGCGTAAAGAATTCTCACGAATGGCCAGGCACATGTCAGTTATTACTTTGTAACCAGTAAGAAATAACACCGTGATAATATCACAGTTGGGTAATGTGTCTCTTCACATCACAGTATCACTATTGTTCAGATCGCAGCTGCCCTGTCAGCTGTCTTAGCTACTCAAAACAGGCGACGGAGTACCCTGCCAAGTGATTTCATAAGAAATGAAGTTGTTACCGTTATTTGCTTTCATCATATTTACTTATCTACATAACTCAGGTAAGATATCTTACAAAATTACGCCAATATGTATTTACGTTGTGGCCTTTTACTGTACCAATCAACGGAGTCATCCGGCAGAGCCTCCGTTTCGGGCGCTGATAGTTTGACTGTACACCGAGTGTAATACCCTGGTATTCTCCACAAAGATTTTTCCACGAACTAGGGAATTTGACAAAATAGTTCAGCAAAACGCTGGGCTTTTCACTACATTCAAAACCCGCTTTTCGGTAGTCGTAAGCTGAAGACGGTTTCTGATAACTCTGTTTCACAAGCCCTACAAACGATCTCGGCCATAAACGCGTGAAGTTTTATAAATCTACTATTGAAATAAAAACGTTCAAAAATGTTCATATGGAAAGTAGGTCAGGAATCTGCCCATATGGTGGGGCAGGTTATCAAACGTTTTCGGCAAAGCATCAAATGCCCCGTTAACTGCGACTAGCAAGTATCTTTTTCAGTTTCATTTACCTAGTACATATAGGATATACCTGGTTAGACGGCCAATCCAAATGCCAGCTGATAAAATAGGTGATTACAGAAAATAAAAATTGTAAAACAATGAAACATTTTGATTCATCCGCGATTTATTTTAATAATAAATATGTGCTTTCCGCAAGTTGGGATTCTTTACCTGTTATGGTGAATTGTATGGTTTTTTTTTATTTGAGTGGCGTGTCTGTAAAATAGCAGGATAGCTTTTATTATGAGTGTTTGTTCACTATAATGACATGTTCGTCTTCCTACTTTCCTTTTTGATTGGTGTGGTTCAAAATGGATTAATCGAGGAATTTGGTAATAATTTTGCTGGTTGAGGTAACTTGCTACCTTTGCAGGTATTCTTCTAAAATCAAATTGCGTGCGCGTATCGATTTCACCAAGGCCATAATTTCAGTGTTTTTTTTTTGTAATACGAAATACCTGAAGCGACAAGCAAATAAGGTGATCAGATTTATTTATATATCGGCCAATGGAGTAAAATAGCTGTATATGTTAATCACAGGGCATCAATAAACTAAACTGTGTCAGGCTTTTCGGTTATTTTGATTGGTTATTTGCGCATTCACGTGCAAAGTATGAGTAGAATATTCAAAGCATCAAATTTCCAGCCACTATTTTGTTTATCATTAATTATCCGTGGATTATTTGGTTGTCCAATACACACAAACGGGTACGATTTGTCAATGTAGCATTATGATCCGTACGATTGGTACGAATGGTGAATGCCGTAGACGATCCGTTGACGATCCGTAAGCTAAAACAATATTATTTTGATAGTCACCCCAGCCAACTATTAGCCGCAGCGTTTCAGGTAAAAGTGTCCAGTCTAGGTCGCGTTCGTAACACTTTTGTAAATCGACGTCTAGTCTCTGTACACGGTTCGCCATGGTGCTTCGGCCACGCTATCATTCGGCTAAGCTCATTTAAGTTATATGTTTGGCGTGGGTTCGGCCAAGCTAATTTAACTTATATGTTTTGCGTGTAATAGGGCTTTCCGATTTAACGGAAAATGAGACCCATTTTCTGCACTCTTAAGTGAGAATGCGTTTACCCTCGAGTTAACACCGCATTAGGAGGCACTTTATTTTGAAAGTGACATCAAGCCCGCTCGATTATGAATGAAAAGTCTCTTACGCAGCAACCTGCGACCTTCTACAGTGTCACAGTGAATCTTCGACAGTGTAGTCGGTTACACAACTAGCTTTGCTTCGAATTCTTATAATTAATTTTCTTATGTACGCTTAAAGCCCGATTTCACTACTCATGGAGTTCTTGTTTTCAAACAAATCAGTGTTCCCGTTGCTAGCTGTTTGGAAGGAAAACTCAAATATTTATGTGAATGGTTCCATCGATCATTCCTAAGACATTTGGAAAATTCTGTTATTATAAGCATGCAAGAACTCGCGCCACTTTTGCAAGCTATGCCACACGATGTAATGTCTGTAATTTCGGAGTAAGATTGGGACTATGTGGTAAATTTCTTCGGCAACGGTACTTTTCGAAATTTGAAATACGTAGGCAAGGACATGTAATTTTAAGTATTGTCGCAACCAAATTATAACGATAATTACACGATTCCGAACGTCCAGGATACAACGGCGCCTCCTGTTTGTCAGTTCTTAACATGCGGAGCAGATGCCTTGGAGCAGTGACCTCTAAATAGATTTTGTCCAGTATGGCTTCCAGTGTCTCGGGAGTCTCACTTGTCATATACCAGAATAAGACAGGATTCGCCTCCGTTCCGTCTTCCTCTGAAGGCGGGAAAAAAGAAGGTGTATCAGGGTTCCCGTTCAATTATGATCAGTAGTGGCGAGTATTGTCAAAACTAGTAAAAGATAGTTCATGCTGAGAGTCAAAAAGATTGGCGGAGGTAAGAGTTGCTGAGGAGCTTGATTCAAAACGCGTAACTCTTTTAGAAATTAACAGCAAATGAGTATATACCAGAAAGGTTGGCGGGGGTGACGAATAGTCAGGCATTTCTTCATACGAGATTAAATGAAAGTGGGAAGAAAAAGTTTGTCCTTTCTAATATTCCTTCAACAATGCAGGTGTAAACTGCACAAGAATGGATATGAAGTATGAATATTACCAGGTACGGGATACACGAAATTGAAGAAATGTTGTCGGGTGAAAAGCATAAACCATGAACGATGCGACCCAGAGGTTTACTGGGAAGTTGGAAAATTTAATCTTCGTCTGTGACAGAATATACATTATATTAACACAGGATGCATAAATCATGCTCTTAAATGTCTCAAACAAAGAAAACATCTTGATTATCAAGAAATAGAATATTATCGAACTAGCTTGCCAATGCTGCCTACCCAGAATCCCATTCGGTCTCATCGTTCATGGTTTATGCTTTTCACGAGTCAACGTTTCTTCAATTTGGTCAGTTTTTCGCAAATTCAAAGATCTTTTACACAATTGTGGTAAAAACAGGGCAAAAATTTCTACCATAATTAAAACAAAAATCTGGCACAACAATAAGGTTGTGAAGCATTGTTCTTTTCGTATGTACCGATAAATAAATTCTAACTTTTTATGCTTCTGCCGCACATGCCACCAAAAAACGATTGAAAATTTGTCACTGGCCTTCAACATTATTGCTATAACAAATAATCAGGTTTTACAATCTCTAACAAAACAGTGTGACAAAAATTAATAAAAGACTTCTAATTTTTCGTGCTTTTGCCACCAATACAATTAATATTAATAAATTTAATATTCAGCCAATAAAATGTCTTGAGTGGCTATATCACAAAACCAGGACAAAACAAATAAGCGATATTTTCGGAATTAAATCACCAAACTGACTTCACAACATTAAGAGGCTGTTACTTCCACTTCCGCGGATTTTCCGCTAAATCGGAAAGCTCTACTTTAACGTAACAACAAAAAGCAAACAGTTAATAAAGAACACCTTGCCTGCAACGTTTATCCAATTTAATAATGTTTTGAGACGGCATTACTTCGGAGCATTGTCCGAGCAACTTCGAGCTGTCTGGTGCCTTTGGCTGTCGCTTGCGCTGAACTTGGGTTTTTTATACACACAGCTTGGGGGAACAATATATCTTCCACTTTAAAACCGACAAAACCGAGGGTTCTGTTCTGTGTACCGGTACACAAGGACAGAAACAAAAGACTAAACAATAGACTACGCGGACATAATACTGTATAAACAAAGGGAATACAATGTGAAGTCCCTTGTGAACCGGAACACCAGGACAGAACCAAACCGAGTATCTTTTAAATGAATGCAAATAGAACTCACAAAATCCTGCCAAACAACGCGGTCTTTCAATCTGAGACTACCTCTACGCACTGCGCAACTCTCTGCGCATCACGCCCCGGGGTCCCGTTTCTTTTACGTCCAAAATTTTGTTCGTCCCGTTTTCACACTAAGACGACTTGTCCGTCCAGACGATTTGTCCGTCTCTAGTGTGAAAACGGCCATTATTTAGACGTTTGTAATGCTCAGCTACTCTCACGGATTCAGAACTTACGAATGGTGAGAAACGCAATGGCGTGCATCCCTGTCAGTGTCAAGGAAATCCACCATTGTGCAATAGTTAATGATTATTTTTGTTGATCAGCCGCAGGTAGCCCCCGGGGACCGGGAGATGGCCTGTATGTGAATCTCTTCTATTTTCTTTGCTTTTCCTCGCGAAGCAAAAGAAATTGGAGATGTCTGTGCTAGGCTACCAAAAGTAACTAATTCCCACCGGAGCCCTTACTCACAATCACCCCGGATATAGTTAAGTTATGGGAACGACGCGACTCCGGAGGTGAGAGGGAGCAAGAGCTCCAAGAAAGCAGGCGTGAAGGTCATCGATGCGGGGAGGAGGGAGGGTCGCTGATACGAGAGTCCTCCAGCAATTCACGAAAGAACAGAGTGCACGCGCGCTGAGAGGATTAATATATATACGCACAAGGTCAGCGGCGTTACATGCGATCGCCAAAAATAACTGGACCCTTGGAATAGAAAATTAGGATGATTGTTAGCGCGGGCCCCGGTGACAATAGGTCTGAGGCGAACGCCGTTTGCTCAAAACACACGCGCTATAAGATACAGCTTTTAGAGAAATAAAATCATACAAAATTTTAAACAAAGACAAAAAGACAAATAGACAAAATTAAAGGCTCTTGTGAGCCAACCTAAATGCTAACGCGTAACGCAATATGTTTTTATAATGACACGGTTCGTTATATTTTTAAACTTTTGAAACTTAAGGACTTTTGTCCAACGCAAATCACTTTCGTAATGTCTGTTAGGGCCGATTCACACTGTGACATAAGCATAAGCATAAGCATAAGCGCAAGCATAAGCATAAGAATTTTACGTGTGAACCGGGACGACATAAGCATAAGCAAAAATCGAGCGAGGACTGGAATTTAAACTTTTATGTTTTTCCGCTGGCAAGAGAACAGCAGGCATCTTACGCTTATGCTTACGCTTATGCTTATGCTTATTTAGTCCGGTTCACACTTGCAATTTTGCGACGTTAACGCAAGCATAAGCGTAAGAGAATGAAAAATTTTCCATTTTTCTTATGCTTACGCTTATGCTTATGTCGTCCCGGTTCACACGTAAAATTCTTATGCTTATGCTTGCGCTTATGCTTATGCTTATGTCACAGTGTGAATTGGGTGCTGTGCAAGATTCGAACTTGCGTATCCCGACTGCTGTTACATGCACTACGCCATTAGGCCATGAAAACATTCGGTAGTTAGGGAAGGAAAATTTTATTATTTTAACGTAGATATGAGGCAAAACGCGTATTAAATTGTACGTCTATTGAAAAGTCCATTTCAAGTCTGCAGATCGGTTTTAATGTTTCATTGAAGGACTCCAAATACAAAACATCGGGGCAGGACTTTCAAAATGTCCCCTTTTTCAGCGATCGATTATTCCTGAGTATTCCTGAGCGATCGATTATTCCGATCGATTATTATCTGAGTGAGTGATGGATCGAGCGAGCGAGTGAGTGAGTGAGTGAGTGAGTGAGTGAATTTGCCGTAGTCTCCGATGACCCATTCATAACGCTTCGCGTATTGCCGGTTAAAAAAAACACGATTTTTAACTAATCTTCCAAATAAGCGATCGAACGATGGCAGAGATGTGGACTCCGCTCCTCTTTTCTTGTGGCTGGAACGCCCATATCTGTTTACAATTGTTTATATCACAGGAAAGACATACGAAAAAGTAAATTGTCGGTCGAAAGTTTTGGTTTATATTCAAAGTAGTGTTTGAGAAGGAAATTATATGCATTTCTATGTGCACACTGGTTTTTTTTTACTGTATTTTGTTTTTTTAAAAGTACAATAAAATATGTTGCCTTACTTTCATCTTTAGTCATACATTTTTAATTAAATAAGAGGCGTAAAGAATTCTCACGAATGGCCAGGCACATGTCAGTTATTACTTTGTAACCAGTAAGAAATAACACCGTGATAATATCACAGTTGGGTAATGTGTCTCTTCACATCACAGTATCAATATTCTTCAGATCGCAGCTGTCCTGTCAGCTGTCTTAGCTACTCAAAACAGGCGACGGAATACCCTGCCAAGTGATTTCATTAGAAATGAAGCTGTTACCGTTATTTGCTTTCATCATATTTACTTATCTACATAACTCAGGTAAGATATCTTCAAAATCACGCCAATATGTATTTAGGTTGTGGCCTTTTACTGTACCAATCAACGGAGTCATCCAGCAGAGCCTCCGTTTCGGGCGCTGATAGTTTGACTGTACACCGAGTGTAATACCCTGGTATTCTCCACAAAGATTTTTCCACGAACTAGGGAATTTGACAAAATAGTTCAGCAAAACGCTGGGCTTTTCACTACATTCAAAACCCGCTTTTCGGTAGTCGTAAGCTGAAGACGGTTTCTGATAACTCTGTTTCACAAGCCCTACAAACGATCTCGGCCATAAACGCGTGAAGTTTTATAAATCTACTATTGAAATAAAAACGTTCAAAAATGTTCATATGGAAAGTAGGTCAGGAATCTGCCCATATGGTGGGGCAGGTTATCAAACGTTTTCAAAGCATCAAATGCCCCGTTAACTGCGACTAGCAAGTATCTTTTTCAGTTTCATTTACCTAGTACATAGGATATACCTGGTTAGATGGCCAATCCAAATGCCAGCTGATAAAATAGGTGATTACAGAAAATAAAAATTGTAAAACAATGAAACATTTTGATTCATCCGCGATTTATTTTAATAATAAATATGTGCTTTCCGCAAGTTGGGATTCTTTACCTGTAATGGTGAATTGTATATGTTTTTTTTTATTTGGTAGCGTGTCTGTAAAAAAAAGCGGGACAGCTTTTATTATGAGTGTTTGTTCACTATAATGACATGTTCATATTCCTTCTTTCCTTTTTGATTGGTGTGGCTCAAAATGGATTAATCGAGGAATTTGATAATAATTTACTCGTTGAGGTAACTTGCTACCTTTGCAGGTATTCTTCGGAAAAAAAATTGCGTGCGCGTATCGATTTCACCAAGATCATAATTTCAGTGTTTCTTTTTTTGTACGAAATACCTGAAGCGACAAGCGACGGAAGGTGATCAGATAGAATTTATCGGCCGCTGAAGTAAAATAGCTGTATATGTTCATCACGGGGCATCAATGAACAAAACTGTGTCAGGCTTTTCGGTTATTTTGATTGGTTATTTGCGCATTCACGTGCAAAGTATGAGTAGAATATTCCAAGCATCAAATTTCCCGCCACTATTTTGTTTATCATTAACTATCCGTGGATTATTTTGGCAAAATTTAGACAAAACACCTTAAAATCGATAACTAAAACCCGTTTAAGGTGGTTCGATACAGTTTTCTGGAGACCATACCAGCATTTTTCAATCGGCTTTTAAGCGGCCTTCTCCGAGTCAGATCAACGTGAAATTTTCACCACTAACTGGTTTTGAATTGAAGTTTGCCAAAATATATTTTTTGGTAAAATCGATATCACCATGACGACGATAAACAAGAAACCTAGAAATCAGTAAAAGTGAAATTTAGTGCGTTTAAGATTTCGCATTGAAAATCCTACATAGGCATCTTAAAATATGGTATATGGCATATATATTTTGCAAGAATAAAAAAATTATGTACGTTTGAATTAAAATAAATCGCAATAACATTTCAAACCTTACTTTTTGTGTACTGGTATTAAATTGATTGAGAGATTAACACTGGTTTTGTGAAATTACTTAATGATAATGTCAAAAAGTAGCTTGATGTTATGTTTGTAAACTTTGAAAGTTTTGTTTACTTTCTCTTTTGCGATCTTGAGAACTACCTTTACCTTTTTTCTCACATCGCTTCATGTGCAATTTTTGGATAATTTTCGATTTTAATGGCTTTTGCAAAAAATCTGAGAAACGGCTCGATGGATTTTTTTTTTGCCCTTAAGTCGATCAAAGACCACGTTTAATTTCTTCCCGAAAGGAAAAAAAATCTTAGAAAACTTGCAAGAAGCAATATTTGAAAGCTCTATTTTGTAAAAATTATACTCTGCAAAAAGTCCCGATCAATCTTGTCATTCCAACAATAGGCTATTGTAAATAAACAATACTTAGGATATGTCTTAACTAAGGAGAGCTTCGTGAAACCGGCCCCTGGAGCTAGGGTCTCAAAACTGAGGCTTCGCACAACGCAGAGTACTGAAAAGGTTTGACGACGGATTTCAATAGATTGAAACCTCCTCTTTATCGCTAGGTGGTTTGTGGTTTCGAATAGTGGTTTACGTTTTGTGTTATAGCTATGTTTTTGTGAGTCGGCAAGAGCCAAACTGTGTTCAACATGAGAACGAGGCTGAAAATTGCGACTCAATATCTTCGGAGAACTTTTATCAATAAGAAAACAAATATTTTTTTTTACAAATACTTAGTAATTACAGGAAAAAAGGGAAAAAAGCTACAATCTTAGTATTCAAGGAGTAGACACGTGAAAAAAATATAAAAAGAAGAAGAAGAAAAAGAAAAAGAAAAAGAATTACAAAAGATTTCCATACACAATGTATGTATCATTAAACCTTGTAAGTTACGGTTGTTTTAAACAGCTATTTCTCGTTGTATAATTATTTTGTCCATTAGGAGTGCAGGAAAACTGTCGAAACAGAGTTTTTCGTCGTGTAAGCAACTATTGTGTATGGAGTACTTCGCGATGAGAAGCATATATTTGAAAGAGTACTTTTGCTTCATATTGTTAAATATTCCGTATAGAATCATGCTTTTTGATAATGTGATGTTTTCTTTAGTTTAACTGGCCCACCAGTTTTAAAACGAGCTCCAAAAGGTTAAAGTTTAAGGACAGTGTAAAAACATGTTATCTAAAGAATGCCTGTCAGTGAGTCATTGAGGGCATATATGAGGGTCTAAAATAGGGTTTCCCAATCCCGCTTCACGCCACTGTTTTTTCTTTCATCCCGCCATCACGCTTGCTTCGAACATGTCATCCCGATCCCGCTTTCAAAATACTTTTTTTGCATGACAATTCAAGTCGCAGTTTTTTCAGAACGAGACGCGATTTCCGCGGGCTAATGCATCACGACCTCGGTGTTTGTTTGCGGTAAACAGCAGCTGTCAGTTTAGTTTGGTAAATTTATCCGCTTTTGACTATAAGCGTTGAGGAGCCAAATAACAGTTTTCTTTATCGGAGAACAGCGCGTGGACCATGACGAAGGCCCTCCATCACTCCAAACTTTAAAATTTGAAATTTAACATAAGGGTTACCCACGAAATCTGATAGAGAAGGTTGTATGGAATATGCGGGGTGCGGAGTGAGGAGTGCGGAGTGTGAAAAACGCGGAGTGTAGAAAACGCGAAGTATGAAAAATGGGGAGTGTGGCAAATGAGGAGTGGGGAAAATGTGGAATATGTATTTTGTGGAAAAACATAAAATATAAGGTAAAACTAAACTTTTTTTTTCTACAAGACAAGTTTTGAAATTCACATTCTCAAACTCATTAATAATTCATGACGAGAACACAAAGGAAATCACTACCGTGAAGGAGGTTTTGAAATCGTTTCTTAATTTGCATAGATTTTGGCGATTTTATTCCTTCGTTTTCTCCGCATTTAACGATCAGTTTGAGAAGCTATATCAAACACTCGAAACAGTGTTTCATCAGATTTCCAAACACCTTGAAGTGGTTTAAAAAAACTCGGCTGCGCCTCGTTTTTCCAATCCACTTCTCGGTGTTTGGAAATCTGATGAAACACTGTTCCTCGTGTTTGATATATTACATCTCTATATAAATAAATAGGGATTTCAGTGGAATAAACGGGGTGGAATTTCAGTGTTGTTATCTCAAAAGAGTTGGTATTTTCATATATGCCTACATTTCATACCATCACAACTTTTCGAACTTAATTCTGTAGCATTTTGAGTAGATAGAGCACGTTTTGAAGCCGCGCCGGCATTCTTTCGTTACGAAACCTGCGACGACATTGTTTGCATAGCGTCTGGGCAATGTGCATTGCTCAATTACCACTGCTCAATGATAGCGGAGCTCTTGCTGGGCCGAAGGCCTGGCTGCGCAGCACCATATCATAGAACCCATGGCCGTCATTTTTCATGGTCATGGCTAGCGGAATGTTTCGCGGGCGCGTTGTGTGCCCGCCGCCGGCGCCGCCGCCGCCGCCGTCGCTTAGGGCTAACCCGCGGGCGCGTAGACCGTCGCAAAACATGCGCGTATGACGCCACACAACATCCGGGATCTTTCCAATTTTCACGTGAAATGGGAAAACACTTTTGACGTTTCGCTGTGTTTAGCGGAGAAGACCGATTCAAATTAAAGTCGTTATTCTCCTGAATTTTTTCGCGGTTTGCTACTCAAGACAGGGATACTATTAAATTAACGGATACTCAGAAGCCGCTATTAGTGGAAATAGAAGAGCTCTCAGAGATAAAATCTTGCTTCGAGGATGGGAGCAATGCGGGAAGATGTTTGTCACTTCGGGTTTCACTCTTAAGCCAAATTTGTTAAAACAAATCGACAGGTAAGAACTTTTTTGTTGTTAAATGAAATTTCTTATTTCAAGAATTTACTTCTTATTTTAAGAAAACTTTCTTCCTTAAAATCAATTTCTTAAGAATTAAAGTAAGAATTAAATTCTTAAAATAGGAAATTTAATTTAACAACAAAAAAGTTCTTACCTGTCGATTTGTTTTAACAAATTTGATTCTTAAAATAACAATTCGAGTTTAAGAGTGTTTCAGAACTGAAGAAGCGGAGATTTAAACAATTTCCAAGCAGTGGAGGCACTTAAAGGTAAAACAAAATACATTTTTCGATGGGAAGTTATGTTGATATCAATCTGTGATTGACTTTTTTGACTTCTCGCTAGTTTTCGGGAGAATTGTTTATAACGCGCTCAATTAAATTCAGTTGTTTTGATTTCTTTCATCGGAGACATCTCGGCCTCGAATCATGAGCTCTTAGTTCGCGTTTGCTTTTAAACATAAACTTATGGAGATTTGAATGAAATTTTTCGAAAGAAGATTGTGTTGTCCATTTTTATGTGTTTGTTCATTCATTACATAGGTTGGAAAGCGATTTTATGTAAAAAAAAAAAAACAAAACAAGACTTGGATTTTATAGTTGTAAACTTCACTCGCGTGGTCTTATGCAAATATGTTTGTGTATTTTTTGCATTTTGATTTCCAAATCAGTTTCTCGGACAATTTTTATAAGCAGCAGGTGTATTTTATTTGGAAATTAGTCGTACTAATTATTCTAGACGGAGAAAAAGTTGTTTTTGTGAACTTTTGTACGGTCTAAATGTACTGTGCAAACGGTCGCGTAAGTCTGTTTTTGAGAATTGCTAAAATTAAAAGATATCCCGGTCGTCAATTTTATTCTTGTGCTTCCGACCTTTCACCTCAGTTAAAATTAAGAGCGACGCTGTTAGGCTCAGGCTATCTATATATATATAAATGTTACTAGGGAGAATTTGCAATTTCATCGCAATTTTATAATACTTGAAAGTGGAATATGGAAAATGTGTGTGTTTGGGAGAATTTCTGAATGTAACTTTCGCTATTTGGAAACTGTTTCCGATCACAAATCAAATAGTGATCTCCAAGGTGACTTATAACGGGAGATCAAAGTACCGGGGCATTGGTTTACAGCGCTGACTTCACAAACACCTATTATCATTCCAACTTCTTGCATATTCATCGCAAAAACCCAATGTTAAACGGATTTGTTTTTATTGAGCAGTCCATTTACAGAGTGGTGGATTTTCACCAATCTGAAATGCTGTAACAATATGATTTAAATATATATATCTGCAGTTAAGAGGATCAGGCTGTTCTCTGTATGCGGCACTTAGATAACGGCTTTTTTCGTACTTACGTTGGTAACTATATACGAGCTTTTCATGAAGCCAAACAGTTGGTCAGAGTATATTACATTATTACAGACCTCGAGGTAGCCACTATTAAGGTTACAGTGTACCTTCAGATCGAAAATTTATTGAAAATTTTTTTCTGGCGTTAAAATAAAGTTTACAGAATGAACTTTCATCCAAAAAAAAAAGTATCGAAAAATAGTGAAAATTGACGGAGAAATGACGGTATAACTTTTGTGGGCGGAGTCTGTTTATTAAGCGATATGTTTTTTTAAGCGCCGTTTTCTCAAAGTTAATTTTTCGCTTGTTGGGGACACTTTAAAGAGCTACAACTCAAAGGGAATTTGTTCGATTTTCCTTAAATTTGGACAGAAGCTAGGCTAATATATAATCAACAAAAACGTGTCGGCGAATTTCTTAATTCCGAAAACTTTTTCGTCAAGAGCCATTTCCGTGCGATCATTCCAATTTTTTTTCTCCCCTTTTCGAAAATATTCTGTAACTTTTCACTGCAATTGAATATGGAAAATCGCCGACACGTTTTTTTAGCGCTTCGTGTCCGGAAACCCGAGAACAAATCAAATAAGCAAAATATAATAATCGCTTTGAGTTATAGCGTTTTAAAACTGATTCGGACGTTTGAATTTAGACGTCGTAAAAAATTCGACAATTCATTTTATTTCCAAATGGTTTCCATATTTAGATAGCCAGCTCTATAAGCTTTAATTTGATATCTGGGTTTAGGTATATTAAGTGTAATCTTAAGACGCTAGAACTGTTTTACTGGAGACACCCCCGAAGGTACACTGTAACCTTAAACCGAATGACATAACGGCTACTACCTCCAGGTAGGAATATATATTACCGACCTCGAGGTAGCCACAAACTTAATGACTTAACGGCTATCTTGGAGTCGTCGGAACATATAGAATGGACCTCGAGGTAGCCACTAACCAATGACTTAATGGCTATACCTTGGGGTCGGAACATATTTCATGGACCCCAAGGTAGCCACTAACCAATGACTTCACGGCTACCTTGGGGCTTGGGGCCGGACCTTCAGGTGGCCACTAACCCAATGACTTAATTAAGTAACTATAATGATTCCCGGAGAACCACCCATGATATCTTTTAAAAAAAGACAAATCCTTTAAAGATATACTCCTTAGAGGGAAAATATAAAAGGTGTCAAATAAGTTTCACAACGGGAATGTTTGTGCGGCCTGTCACTCCTTTCTACTTCCTGTTTTAGCATTTTAATGGGTTCCTTGAGACAAAATTGCGATACTGTGACAGGTGCTTATTTGGATTGATAAATATCAGGACTTCTGAAATGATTTCAAAGGAAAGACAGGATAGAAAAACAACGGTATAAAAAAATCTCCTGTGTAAACATCCAGACTTGTCTTCCTTCACGTAATCATGAAATATCCGGCGAGTGCATTGCCGTCATCCATCCCGTTTCCCACCCGGAAAAATCAAGAATTCCCGCGTCCCGCCATGGAAATGACGAACTTCCCGCTTCCCGCCCACCTCTAACCATCCCGCATCCCGCCTTCAAATTTTCTTTCATCCCGCGTCCCGGCATCGAAAAAAGGTTTATCCCGCATCCCACCAACCCTATGTTAGGCCCTCATATATCATTATCGGATATTTTAGCTTTAAGGAGACTAACTTTTGTTGGAAGAATATTGTTAATAATCTTATATTGAAACATTATCTTTTAACATTGTCATTTTTTATTTGAAAGGACAGTTAATAAACTACATGAATGTTTTCTCGGGTAAAACCGTATCTTAAAATTTTTGCTTTCCGCGGTGGGAGGTAAAAAGACATTTTTTACATGTAATCTAGCTGTTTTGTGAAAGCAGTTTCACGAAGAAAGACATTTGACGCGCCGAGAAAAGAAGCGCGGTGTGTCAATGACTCGCACTGACCAGGACAGCGCATTGGGTTATCGTGACAGACTTAGGCATTCTGCTTCAGTGTTGCTCGTAGTTAAAATGTTTGAAAGTCTCAGGCTGTTTTGAAAGTCCTTCACAACGCGCCCGCCCCAAGCCGACCCACGACAACAACCACTCCTGTGGGAAATAACGTTCTTTTGTTTGCGAAAATATTTATTCAAATTTGGATCCGGAATTTTCAAAGCATAAATTTTAGAGAAAAAGCAAAGATGCCCAGCAGACGTTTTAGGCCCAGTTCAAACGCCGAACTTTTCATGAGCAGAACCTAATACCTTGAATTAGGTACATTAAAAATTCGGCGTCTGAATCAGTTAAGAACGGCTATTTGAATTTGGAACGGCTCAGCTGTTCTTTCCGCCTGGCTCAGCCGGGAATTTCGGCTTTGGAACGGCTTTGATTCAGACGCCGAACTTTTCATGAGCCGAACCTAATGCATAAACTACTATAAACTATTATAACGACTGGTGCGTGTTCTGACATCTTTGCCTAAAAATCGCTGACCTTTCGATTTGTTTCTCTTCAAACTGAATTAAGTTCGGCTAATTAAGTTCGGCGTCTGAATCAACAGCGTACTTTTGTTAATTTGGGTTGGTCCAAATTCGAATTAAGTTCGGCTCATGAAAAGTTCGGCGTCTGAACCGGGCCTTAGACATTCGCGTTTTGACAGTACTTGCATTTATTGTAACTCCTGGAAAATTTGCACGAGGCTTTTGAACAGTCAAGTTAACATAACCCAATGATACATCAAGATTCGAGCAATTATTCAAAGAAATATTACACCTCAAAGTTCGACAAAGCCATTTCCTCACACAAACAAGATGTCGAAATAGCGAACTTTCATGTCAAATTTGACCGATGCTGTAGAAGTGCAAAACAACAGACAACAGTTCACACTGTTTAATTGATCTTTCTTCTATAAAAGCGGTATGATACAAGTAGTTTATCAAAAATACTTTATGAGTAAAACAATCGCAACGTATACCCTACTAGACATTTTCAGGCCATTTTCTCTATTGTCGAAAGCACGCTTAGCTAATTAGCTTTCAAATTTAGCGCCGACAGCTCATTAAAAGTCCCGGATGTGTCGCTGCATTGTGGGCGATTGAGTGTGTAGCATGAGGTCGAGCCATTTTTTTCATAAAAATGCATGCTTTTCACCTTTTTTGATGAAAAAAAAAACGGGTCTTACTTTGTGTACCGCGCAGATGACATAAAACAATAGGAAACATTGTTTTTGGGTAAAAGAACTTTGATGAAGCATTGTTTCCTTTTGTTTTACGTCATTTGTGTCTTCTACACGAAGTAAGAGCCAAAAAAACATAAAACGCTACCAATAAAAGCAAAATGTTTCATTGTGTAATATTGTACAACTTTAGCAAGAATATTTGCACTTTTCGCATTTTCCCGACAAATTTGAATTTTTAATAAAATCCAAGATGGCGGCCTTATTGGCGGTCATTTTGGATGACGTCACTAACCCCCAGCAGCACTATAGCCCATATTACAATTCAACACATCGATACACTGCCCAAATTATATATATGGTCAAAAAGTTATCGATATACGCTATGTCTGTATGAAGTATATCCAACGATGGAGGTAAATTTAGCATTTTGACAAGAGAATGCAAAAATGACGGACCGGCCTTGATATTTTTTCTTCAAACTGTGCTTTGTTACTAGTATCAATGTGTTGAGTTATAAAACTATTATTGCGCTCAAGCTTGCTCAAGAATTAGGCGATATCACGCGCTATCGGCTATAATAGTTAAATATCTACCTTACCTAGTAGAGTGCATTACAGACTATCTGTTAGAGGTAAAATATTTTCAAATTATTGTAACTCCGCAAAAACCCAAGGGACGGGTTGCAAACACTAACCCCCCCCCCCCCTTTTCTCTCTCTCTCTCTCTCTCTTGTACCACGGTGAGGTATAGGTTTGCGTGTACATCCGCGGCTTAAACCTTGATCACAAACGGCGATTTGCCTACCCGAAGATAATTCGCTGCCATATAGCCGATTTGCGTGGTCAAAGGCATGGTTAAGACCCCTGGTTAAGACAAAGGAAAACATCAAAATCAACAGTCAGAGAACATTTCAAGTGTTTTATGGAGTCTAGCCAACAATTATTGAGTACATCTGCCGTTTGCCTCAACCGTCCTAACGAGTTTCACTATCGTCACGATATATATCCTCTTGCCTTTACATCGGTATCTCTTTAAAGGCTTGTAAATTCGGACATATTCAAGTGTTAACGTCTTTGGGTTTTGAATGGTTAACGGATACCAGTGAAAAATGTTTGAGAATGGATGGTGCGAACGGCTCAAAGAATGATTTCCATCCATAAATCCAATGCACGCTTGCAAATATCATTCTATCATTTCAATCGTACAGATCTGGATATTCAAGCCCGAGTTCTGATATGTCTTTTCAAGAAGGGTTAAAACAAATTCAAAGCAATATGGAATCCCACAATCGAATCAAAATATCCTTTAACTCATCATGTAAAGATAATTGAATTTGCTTTGCTTTGATACATGGCCAAATCAAACGACGGCTGTGCCTTTCAGGCGAATGATTTCAAACATTTTCTGAACTTTTTGCGACACGGTGTAAGGGCCTGGTTGCACTACAGTCAAAAACAAAAATTAGGCCGTGCAAAAATCGAGGAAAACAAAAGAAACCGCTCCGGTGGGACACTCTTTTTGTGGAATGTTTTTGTTTTTATGTTATTTTTCACGGGCTAATTTTTGTCTTTGACTGTAGTGCGATCAGGCCCAAAGCCAGGTTGGCCATTTAACATTTCGCAGTAACCCATATAAACGGAGGAGCACGAGGCTTCAGGAAATTCTGATGCATTGAAATCACTCCAACTTGAAAAAGAGTGCTATTTTTAACAGCTTCCTCAGGCCCAGCTCTCACAGTAAGAATCGTGCGTATTCAAGTGAAAAAAAACAACACTGAAACGAGAAAACCCTTTATAGAAAGAAGACTACAAATAAAGCTAACTAATGAAAACAGCAAACTAAGTCAGTTAATTTATCAATGTTTGCAAACACGTTCTTGTCCGATCTCTGTGTTTTTTCTATACACATAATACTGTTGATTATGTCAAAATTGTCTAAAGATCTGTGCTGGGTTGGTTCAATCTTGTGAATAAATAATTAATATAATTATGCGTGTAGGACAGCGTGTTTCTACCTCCCTTTTTAATGTGTGAAAATTAGCCATTGAAACTATTGCTAGACGAAATAATAAAAGCAACAACACAGTATAAGACATTAATAGTGCCACAATAGTGTTTTTCTAGTCTCTTATCGTTGACAGTTTTGCAAACATTATTGGCTCCTTTCGTCTCAGGAGCAGTCCATCAACGACTGTTTTGTTAAGCATGAAAGTGAGGCTTCATAAAAATACATGATTGACAGCTTTTCCTGAAGCTTTCAACTCAGAAATGTGATCAATTGGAAAAATTCACATTTTTTTTAAATCTGAAAAGAGAAGTCTTAACATAAAATGGCTTCATATGTTCGTCAGCAAAAAGTTTTAGTTCCTATTCGACGATCAACAAATGCGCTGTGACACGCCACTTATGAGGAGGGTATTATCACGTGACTTCCTAAAAACTGGTATTGCCTTTGTTTAAAATTTGCTTTCGTAGAGTCTATATCCGGGCAATTCTGTTTTCTTATTGATGAAAGTTCTCCGAATATATTGAGGCACAATTTTCAGCCTCGTTCTGATCTTGAACTTAGTTTGACTCTTGCCGACTCGCAAAAAAATATTTACAACTTAAAACGCATGCACAATTTGAAACCACGAACTACCTAGCGAAAAAGAGGAGGTTTCAATCTATTGAAATCCGGACAAATATATGGCTTTCAGCCTTGAAATACTCTTCGTGCGTTGACTTGAGAAGCAAAAGAAAGAACTGCAGCGTACAATTGCAAATTTCCAAGACAATGCAAGGCGTTCATGGATGGATAGGATCATTTGATATTGTGTTCGCCGCTTATTCCTGTGAGATTTTTGTTCCAGCAAGTTTTGTCTTTTATTTAAACTTGCAATTTGCTTAGCGATCAACCTTTGAAGTGTCGGTTACTAAATGTAGTGAATGTAGCGTATTCTTACTTTTGAACCCGTGAATTCTCGCAAGCGTAATGAACGGGTTATGGCTAACGGTGGCTTATTCACTAACTCACTCACTCACTTGCTCCTTCCATCAGCTGTAAACTTAGTGACGTAATGCTTTGTTACGAATGCGTTTTGTAACAAGAACAACGTGAATCCAGCGATAACAATAATTAATTTGATGTAAACGAATATAAACAACAATAAGCTTAAACATGTTTCTCATTTGGAGTCTTCGATCCAAAAGGATTTTTCAACCGAGACACGCGTTTTGATGCGTATCTATCTGCGTATCTATGCGTATCTAAATTGAGCATGTGTTCCTCGAAAGTGTAGTGGATTGAGGTTGTGGCTTAGTGCCAGGAGTGACGGTCAGAAGGCACAAGTTTCTTTGTTTTCCTTTTTTTCTTTCATCGGACTGGACATTATAAAAGTGACGTACTGTTTTTTTTTTGCGTTCATCAAAAATCCTTGCGTTTAATTAAAAAAATATACATCGAATCGTGTCAGTGTGAAAACATAAGCGTTACGCGTTAGCACTATTACATTACACGCTAGCATTTCTTCTTCATGTGTTGGCTCTTAGGGGCCTTTGATTAGACATAATTTTAAGCTTACGTTTCTTCGTAAAAGCACTCAAAACACTCGGGAATCAATGCTACAATGAGTTAAAGGCGCTACGAGTTCAAGCTGTGTACAGCTTCTCGTTGACCATCTGAAGACTTTGAACAACATTAGTCATCTAATAAAAAGGTTCCAACTTGGTAAACAGCATTTGTTATAGTTTTTATTTAACGATGATGTTGTTACATTTGTTAAGAAGTCAGCGCATACGACGAATTTCATAAAGCATGTGTGATAGCCCACAACAAGCTGAGAGCGCGTCATGGTTCCCAGCCTCTTGTCTGGTCAGAGGAGTTGGGTGACGAAACTCAGAAGTGGTGCGAAGAACTTGCTATAAATGACATTCTTGAACACGACAACAAAACCATGGACACGAAAAACCAGGGTGAAAATCTCGCTGCTTTCAATGGCGGTCCTACTCCAGATCTTTGCAAACAAATTATCCAGCGATGGTACATGGAAGAACAGAACTACAACTACCAGACGGGAATGCCAAAAGCTCCTGGATTGCCAATCAAACACTTTGCACAGGTATTTAACAGTTTTAACTGGCGTGTACTACTGAACTTCCAACAAGCAGAAAATCGTTTCAAGGACGTTTGCATAAACGGAGCTTTGCAAGGACCATGTCTATCTTTTACACGCGCTATCACTATGCCTTTATAAAAGAAATAGAACCATTGTGTTCTTATGTTTGTTCTCTGTAAGATCCTTACAAACGTTCACATCTAATCGAGGTTAATCAAGTCAGACGAAATACAATTCAACAGTGGATTGGATCCGTCGTCACCTGTTGCAACGCCGTGAAAAATGTGCAATGCTATTATTGGCTTCTTTCAGGCACGCAAGCAAAGTATAAAAGCGTGCCTGGATGAAATATAATGTTAGAAGACCTAACTTTTTTCGCTATTTGTTACTATTTTTTTCACAGGTTGTCTGGAATAGTTCATTTGAAATTGGAGTTGGTTCTGCTCGATCCACCGTTCACGGTGATATTGTCTGCGTTCGTTATAGTCCCAGAGGAGCTGAGGGCGGCCCGGCCGAGTTTAAAGAAAACGTCTTCCTCAAATCAGGTAGGAGACTTCAGGAAAACAAAAATAAACGAATCAGTAATTAGGGTATGTCACTGAAGGGTGTACTGAATCAGTAATTAGGGTATGTTACTAAAGAGTGTACTGAATCAGTAATTAGGATATGTTACGAAAGAGTGTATTGAATCAGTAATTAGGGTATGGCACGAAAGAGTGTACTGAATCAGTAATTAGGGTATGGCACGAAAGAGTGTACTGAATCAGTAATTAGGGTATGTTACTGAAGAGTCTACTGAATCAGTAATTAGGGTATGTTACTGAAGAGTGTACTGAATCAGTAATTAGGGTATGGCACGAAAGAGTGTACTGAATCAGTAATTAGGGTATGTTACCAAAGAGTGTACTGAATCAGTAATTAGGGTATGTTACCAAAGAGTGTACTGAATCAGTAATTAGGGTATGTTACTGAAGAGTGTACTGAATCAGTAATTAGGGTATGTTACCAAAGAGTGTACTGAATCTTTAATAAGGGTACGTTACTGAGGAGTGTACTGAATCAGTAATTAGGGTATGTTACCAAAAAGTGTACTGAATCAGTAATTAGTGTATGTTACTAAAGAGTGTACTGAATCAGTAATTAGGGTATGTTACTAAAGAGTGTACTGAATGAGTAATAAGGGTATGTTACTAAAGAGTGTACTGCATCAGTGATTAGGATATGTCACTAAAGAGTGTACTGAATAAGTAATTACGGTATGTTACTAAAAAGTGTGCTGAATCAGTAATTAGGGTATGTTACTAAAAAGTGTACTGGAAGGAGAGAACTGACCTAACTGTTCTAATAGGGAGTAGCTAATGGTCGTGGGTCGTGGGTCGTGGGTAACAAGTTGTGGGTCGTGGGTAAGTAGTCGTGGGTCGTGGGTAAAAAGTCGTGGGTCGTGGGTAAAAAGTCGTGGGTCGTGGGTAAATAGTTGTGGGTCGTGGGTAAAAAGTCGTGGGTCTTGGTCGTGGGTGTAAGAAAGAAAAAAATATAAGAAAATTAAATGAAGGAATGAATAAAAGCAATTTTCAACATTAAAGCATTAGTTTCAGCAGCCAGTCAGGGGAGCTGTTTGCCTCATCTCCCGAAACGACGTTTGCGTATGTTCGCTTGGAATTACTCAATTTACTAATTAAACAGAATCCTTCTACTTAAATACAGACAAACGGTTCAAAATGCAAGCTCACACTGTGATCTTTAAAGATGAAATTTGTGAAGTAATGTGATACTTTTCTTCAAACAATGAGACTTTTTGTTAAGGACGCGTGCGCGTGTCCTCTAGAAAAAATTCTTAAACCAGCGCAAAATCTTTTAGCGGCAGTTGTATACATTTCAACAACACAGTGAAAATTGTTAACGGGTCAGATAATATAAAGCCTGTTTGCATGCTTAATTCATCGTCAGAAAAGAGTGAAAACGAGAGCGAGATGAAATGAGAATAGCTGAGAATGTTTCTGCTAGAATGAGTATTCCGTCACTGCTTTTTGAAGCAATGTTTGATTTTTGTTAGTCAAAATTGCCTGTTTTTATTTTATACAGAAATATTCGATCCTTGACGTTTTCGGTTTTCGGTCTTTCATGGTCTATGTTTGATGCTCAAAACCCTACCCTAAGGAATCACGAATAAATAAAAGCCTATGTTAGAAAGCGCGATGTAATGAAAGAAAGAAAAGATGGAAGATTTTATTTATTCATTATTTTTATTTTTATTTTACTTTTTATTGTGAACATTTTTCTTGATTTTTGATCCTTGTTCCACGATCCTTGATCCTTGAAACCCACGGACTCCACTTGCAAACGAGTTTCAAATTCGTAACTGCGAAACGAAAAGCCAGAACTCACAAGCTGCACGGTGGAATGTTTATAGGAGCTGACCGCAGATGCATCCATGACCGTGGGAAATGGCGATCTTACTCCCGGATGTTTATTTATTTTTTATCCTTAACACATTAATGCTGGATCTAAAGGGTATGCGGTGTGTAAAAAATGGTCACAGACTCACAGACCTCTCCTTTGTCATTGTGGTGTACTGCATGGGTATAAATACTGAAGAAAAAGAAATAAAAACTATCAAAATCTCTAAACCTAAGGACGACTGCTGAAGGCCATGAAAACCTTTTCAGGCATTAAAACCATTTTATGAGCGCAGTGTCAACATCATAGATTCAAATTTCGTTGTGTTTGAAAGCTGAGTGATATAACTTCTAAGATTCTTGCTCGCTCATCAACATCCAGAAAAAATAGGCACTCAAGGAGTGCATGTGGAGTGCTTATTTGTAAACTTTCACTTTCCTTAGTTAATAACCTTTGTCTTTATTTCTTATATTTTGTATGCATTGTTGCTAGCTGCGGGCAATACTTTTGTAATTTTATTTGTTTATTAATAAAGTTTTGTTGTTGTTGTTGTTTGTTGTTACTGTTACTGGTGAGAAAGTTGAAAAATAGGCACCTGCGGGAGTGTATGTGGTATACAGGAAGCATAATTTGTGGGTAATGACTGGCAGATAATTTTTGCCTGAGTTTTTCACTAAACAATTGCTGCTGCGGGTATCGAAAGAGTCGGGATGTAGACAAATGTTATTTGTCATTGAATGATTTTGTAGCCAATCAATATCTTGGTGCCTTGTTTATTAATGGCAATTACAGTATTTTATCCGCTTATTAACAATAGTTATATGCAAATGTGCATTCTTGAGAATGCGTAGCAGAGTGTAAAAGAAGGTCAAAGAAGATTTTGTAGTAATAACAAAGAAAACGTTAATTCTTGGGGTCAAAGATTAAGTTACGCTATCTGTTTTCATGTGAAAAGACGCGTGCAAAGACGTGGAAAGACGCATGCAACGTTTTTAATCAATAGAAAGTCGACAACTTCCGAAAGATGACGACAATCGTCGAAGTTTATCGTCGTTCGCCGTAAACGCCGAAGATTCACGAAGATCATGAAGAAGAAACATCGGGAAACATCGCACAACATATCGGATCATCATCGTATTCTCATCCCCAGTGGGGTCCCCACGGTCTTTACGTTGCGGGTTTACATCGACGGGATTGACATTTTAAAAACGCTTGATGGTAATGCGGCCTGCAGGCTTGTTTAGCGACAAAAAGAAAAAAATATAGGTTGTCTTGGAAAAAACAAAAAAAAGGAAAAAAAGTTTGACTTCGCCGGGAGTCGAACCTGCGGCTACGATACGCAATATATCCAACGGAACAATCCACTGGACTAGCGAAGCAAATCGTTAACAGAACCGGTAAAATTATTTATTTAAGGAATAAATAAAATAAAGCTCGATAAACACTTTTACTAACGATTCCAGAGTGAAAACGCATATGGAACGATTCAAAATTCGCCACATGGTCAGGAAAACCTTCAAAGTGACTCGTGGAAGCATTTTTTCAGGAACTCCACGGTCGCAACTGACATAAATTACATTACTTCCGGTCTTACATCTTACGGACTTACGGACTTACTTACTTACTTACAACCCGATGACAATGTAGTTACCGGTATTACATACCAGTAGCCACAAAAATCGTCTCCAGCTGAAGCCATGAAAGTTTTTCTTTTACACACAGAGAAAACATTTGAGAAGCCCTACTGCACAGTTGAATGGTTTATTTAGTTTCATTTTTTTTTGGTTGTTTTCTTTTTCTTGTTATGCGGAAAGCGATTAATGCCGTCTTTTCTTTTCCAGATGTATTTGTGACATTTGTCGTCCTATCTATTCCGTGACTTAAAGTTCGAGCGGTTATATCACAATGTGGAAGACCAAGCCCCGATTTCTAGTCACGCAATGATGTTAACTGAAAAGCCCCGCATGCCATGATGAAAATCTGTAATATATTTTGCGCGTTTTAATAACAGTTATCCAGATTATGGTAGAGAAGTTTACGTTCCTCCCAATAATATCGTTTGCATTAATTTTCTGCGTCTCTGAGTCTGCTCCTGGCTATGAGTATGACATGATGTGTAAAGACTTTACAATAACAATGTACATGAAGCAAATCAAATATCATGTTTCAAATTCCAATACCGAGAATTAAAGGCCACTGCGCCCACGACCTTTTATCAACGACCCACGACCCACGACTTTTTATCCACGACTCACGACATTTTACCCACGACCCACGACTTTTTACCCACGACCCACGACTATTTACCCACGACCCACGACCCACGACCATTAGCTACTCCCGTTCTAATACACTTCACTTTTCAGGCCCTAGTCCGTTTTCGAACTTAGCTAGTGCTCACAAAGGTATTAAAAATTGTAATGTATTTAGGTTGATAATTGCGTTCTTCGGACGCAATTCTAATTTCGTATTAGTTGTCCTGTGGTTTATGTGCAGTAAAATTTGAGATTTTTTGGTAACGGGTCTTCCAAATGGCCGCCCCTATAGACAAATTCGGCTAACGCATTGTTGTACCCAATTCAATCCTTCTGGAAATAAGATTCTTTGTTCATATATTTCCATTCAATTTCCATGTCAATGCTTCATTGATATGGAAATATGACGAACAAAGAGTTCTAATCCCAAAAGGTTTGAATTGGGTACAACAATACTTTAGCCGAATTTGTCTATTGCATTTTTTCACGGGCTCATTTCCGCCGGAAGTTCCGTCCAACGCGTCTCCATGATCTCCGATTACTGCTAGTTTATAAAAAAGACACCGCCGGTACAAAACAACATCAGGAAAAGCAATGGGAGCAAAATGGTATCAAAACGTTTTTTGTTAGTTTAAATCAAACCAAATGGAGGAAGACAAACGGAGTTAAACCAAAGTAGTCAAAATGTGCATAACTGGAATATAATCGGGAAAGAAATGATACAAAGCGGATGTAAAGCAATCAAAATCCCCACCCAACCCTCCACTCCAAAAGAAAAAAACAACAAGATTAAGTCACACTTAAATTTTCAGACTTGACGTGTAACACTGGACCCTGTGTAAAAGGGTACGACGGGGGAAATGGACAGGGACGCGGTGGAGGGGACGGCGAAGAAGGCGGATATGAGGGAAGCATCAGCTGTGGTGTTGGGAAGCAGTCGCGCATTATTGGTGGCACGCGCGCAAAGCCAGAGGAGTTACCCTGGCAGGTGGGCTTCAAAATACAGACGCAATGGTCTGCAAGCAACATCTTCTGCGGTGGATCTTTAATCGATAAGAACTGGGTGGTGTCAGCTGCTCATTGTTTTTCAAAACCGAGAGAAGGTCTCAAGGTTCAGCTTGGAGAATTCGACATCTGGAACGAAGAAGGGAATGAAGTATTAATTGCTGTAAGAAGGGTAAGGGTGAAGAAAGCTAACAACATTGCGTCTTGTCTTTATGAAGCTATGGTTCTTTCCATTTTCAATAACCATGATGTGGCTAAAAAAAGTATTATAAAATAATCTGCCTTAAGTAAAGCTACCTGATGAACAAACTATGATACACACTAAGAAAAGCTGTTTTCTACTATTATAATAAATCCGAGCAAAACACTATTAATAGTCATTTTCGTTTCCACGACTACTATTTCACAGGTAATCGTTCATCCTTCGTACAATGAACGGACAAAAGATTATGACATTGCACTTGTCGAGCTGGAAAGTGAAGTATCCTTCAATGACTACATGAAACCAGTTTGTCTTCCGAAGGGAAAGATCAACTTCGGAGCTGGTGAAATGTGCACTGTGTCTGGGTTTGGAAAAATTCGTAAAGATGGACCACAAGCTAAGACACTGATGAAAGCCGACGTTCCCCTAATAGGTATCGGGGAGTGTAAGAAATTCTATTACAGCCTCACAGAACAGATGCTATGTGCAGGATACGAAAAAGGGGGAATCGATTCCTGTCAGGGAGATAGTGGAGGCCCTTTGGTGTGTCAAAAGGGTGGCAAGTTTTACCTGACGGGAGTAGTGAGCTACGGCGTGGGATGCGCACGAGAACGATTCCCGGGGGTGTATGCAAATGTGAAGACTTTGGTGGACTGGATTGAACAGACGAAGAGCTCAAAGCGTTAATTAACGTTTCATGGACTATGCGAAGCAGTTTGGCAAGTTTGTCAATATTAGGCTCGCGTGATTCGCGCTGGGTTCACGAAATACTAAGCAATACTTTATTGTTACCAGTTGAGTGAAATAAAGTCTAAATCTCTTAAAGCTGTTACGTTTTGTCGTGTTTGATATAGCTTCATGTGGTTGTGTAGTTATATATTTGTCCTTTTTAAAAAACGCGCAGTAATGTTTTATCAGGTTTAAAACTCCAGGTTTTTTTAAGGTCGGGGGGATACCTGATCATGAATAAATTCACAAGGCAAAGTATTGGCAGGGGTGTCACTTTTAAAAGCTTTTTATCTTGGGCCTTTTGAAGCCGATTTCGCTAAAACTTGACAGATATATTGGGGAATAATGGGAGTTCACCAGTACTATGTTTTATTGAATGAATCGCTCTTTACGGCAATGCTGTAATGTACGTAAGTTGAAATTTATAAAACGTGATTTTGTGTCCAAGTTTGCTCCTCGAGAAGAACACAAAGCAAGTTGATTTCATCACTCACTGATCCGTCAAAACCTCTATTGTGTCATACAGTAGACACCCGCATATAAGAACACACGATTTCGGAGGTCAAGCTGATTGAGTTCTTATTTATCGGGTGCTTTATGACAAATCAGTCTCAAAATGTTCTTAAAGTTTTATTTAGTAATACTGTGTTAATCGGCCTTGAGGTAAAAATAATCTACTGAAAAATGCTTTTTCAAAGTTTACAGGTACGGTGGATAACAGTATAAAACGGCTGAAAATTTTTTTCAGTGGTAGAGAACGAGTAGAAATGAGCAGCTTGCATCTCTGAACCACTCGCTCGCTAGCAATTTACACGTGGGCACTGGTGTCATTCAAATAACGGCTTACTTGCTAAACTACTGGTTAGTAGTATAGGGAGTGGGTGATCCGGCCCCGGCTCCAAAGGCCCGAGAAACCGCTTATTTTGACAACTCCCGAACGCCTGAGTTAGCGGGCCCCCAGGGCTCATTGCATTCGCCCTGGGGGCCCGCTAACTCAGGCGTTCGGGAGTTGTCAAAATAAGCGGTTTCTCGGGCCTTTGGAGCCGGGGCCGGATGCACCCACTCCCTATACTACATAGTGATCAATTCTATACGACCCCACTTAACGATGCCTTTGCGTTACAACCCCATTTCAAATAAGGGTTAGATTGCATGATTTAACGCCTCCTGTGTGAACTGGGGGTCGGCGCTGCCAATTGAAGAAATGTAAACCACTTTGTATATACACCCCCATGGATGCACCACTTCGCTTCGTTAGGAAAAATCAGGGTTGGCGTGACTGGCTTCACAGCTACAAAATGACTGTTCCTGTCGACTATCCAATACATGATCTCGATTTGTTCTATCAAGAGAACAAACCTGCTATAGTTCGAACTATAGTTAGAGAGATTACAGACCTTGGCCCCATCAAAGTGAATTTTACATTCTTAGTTCACTTTTCAAAGGAAGGAGTCGACGGGACGCAAAGAATCACACACTACTTTGAGCAAAAGAACCCTCTCATAATAACAAACTTTTATCAAGCAGCAGTCAATGGACAACTGCAAGCTGTTATCAACTCAAACAAGGAAGAAGTAGCCAGATGGGTAAACATGGGTTCAGGCTGGGTTATCGACAGAGTTGAGTACGTCTTTCTTGATTTCTCAAGATATCAAGCCATCAGAGGCGGCTATTATATCCATCTTCCTCCAAAGCTCAAAGCAAAACAGGCCATCATAAACATCAAAAACACAGATAATCAATGCTTTCGATGGGCTTTGCGAGCTGCGCTCTTCCCCACTCGAGATACGAAGCATTCAGACAGGCCAACCAAGTATCCGACAGAGGATGGCTTAAACTTCACTAACATCTCTTTCCCTACACCCTTGCATCAAATCTCTGAAGTAGAAAAACTAAATAACCTCGCAATAAACGTCTTTGGCTGGCATAACGGTAACACAACAGTCATTAGAATCAGTGAAGTACAAGATCCTGATATAAGGCGAATCAACCTAATGCTGATAACCAATGAAAATAACACACACTACTGCTACATAAAAAGCCTAAGTAGGCTTCTTCATAGCAACTATGAGGCAGGCCGAAAGATTCATTTCTGCGAACTATGCCTTCAAGGGTTTTCATCGCAAGATGTTCTCAACAAACATCTGATTGACTGCAGAGGTATCAAAGGCAGGCCGGTTCGAACTGAAATGCCCAAAGATGGTGAAAACATCCTGCGTTTCGAGAACTACCAGAACCAGATGAAAGTGCCTTACGTTATCTACGCTGACTTCGAAAGTCTAGTTACAAAAATCGACACGTGCAAGCCAGACCCAAAAGAAAGCAGCACAACCAAAACATCAGTACATACACCATGCGGGTTCTCTATGATGGCTGTTCGCTCTGATCTCAAAACAAAAGGCCCATACTTATACAGAGGTGAGGACGCGGTTGAGGGGTTTCTACATTACATACAATTGTTAGAGAGGGAGATAAGAGACGAACTTCATCAAAAGAAGCCCGTATCAATGACACGAGCAGACTGGGCTGACTTCAACAATGCAAATTTCTGCAGCATTTGTGATTATGATCTCTACAAAGAGAACTTCAAAGACTCTATCGAAGTCTACGATCCGAACACGGGAGCGTACGTGGGTCTTGTTCATCGCAAAACTAACAAATGCTACACCAATGCATTTAAAACCTACATCCAAAACGAAGAAACAGGGCGTTTGGAGGCGTCACCCTTCATAGGCCCAAGAAACAAAAGGCAACAAAAAACAAAGCCCAACTTTGAGCAAGCTAATTGCCTCTTCTGCGGTGAGTCTCTTGTACGAGACTTCATGAGAGACGCTGTTTTAGATCACTGCCACATAACAGGCAAGTATCGAGGCGCTGCTCACAACGCATGTAATCTGAATCACTTCAGAATCAACCCGGAAACTGTTACAATCCCTGTTATCTTTCACAACTTGAAGGGTTACGATGCACATCATATTATGAGCGGTATAGCTGAAGTACAATCTGATATGAAGTGCATCCCGACAAATATGGAGAAGTACATTTCTTTCTCTCTTGGCAACTTAAGGTTTATCGATAGCTTGCAGTTCATGCAGTCGAGCCTCGATAATCTGGTTAAATCAAACGAACCAGAGTCCTTTACAATCATGACAAACCATCAAAAGGACCCCAATAAACTCAAGCTCCTTCTGCAAAAAGGAAACTATCCATACGAGTACATGGACTCTTGGAGACGGTTTGATGAGAAGTCACTCCCAGAGAAGAGCGCGTTCTATAGCGAGCTCAAAAAGGAGCACATCAGTGATGAAGACTACACTCATGCGCAGAAAGTGTGGGAGACGTTCGAATGTAAAGACCTCGGCGAGTATCATGATCTTTACCTAGAGACAGATGTACTCCTCCTTGCAGATGTCTTCGAGAACTTCAGAAAAACATGCCTCAAGCACTACAAACTTGACCCTGCGCATTACTATACAGCACCGGGCCTCAGCTGGGACGCTCTTTTGAAATACACAGGAATCAACCTAGAACTGCTCACAGACATAAACATGCACCTCTTTGTCGAAAAGGGCATGCGTGGCGGCATTTCAATGGAGAGCAGGCGCTTCTGCAAAGCGAACAACCCTTTTCTTGATGACCACAACCCAGATCAAGAAACCAGCTACATCATGTACTTCGATGCAAACAATCTTTACGGTTGGGCCATGAGTCAACCACTACCTGTTGGCAACTTTCAATGGTGCCTAGTGTACCCAACACAACACCAAATCAGGAAGTGGTCCCCAAACAGAAAGATTGGCTACATCCTTGAGGTTGATCTAGAATACCCCGAGGAGTTGCACGATGAACACAATGCTTACCCTCTAGCACCAGAAAAGCATAGTGTCGCAAAGTCATGGATGTCTCCTTATCAAAGGGCATTGATAGAGGGACAGGCAGAGGATAAGACAGAGAAGTTGCTCCTAACCCTCAAGAACAAAGACAGATATGTTCTACACTACAGGAATCTTCAGCTTTACCTAGAGCTAGGCATGAAGTTGAAAAAGATTCATCGAATCCTCAAATTCGAGCAGAAGCCTTGGATGGAGCCTTACATAAGGCTGAACACAGAACTAAGAAAGCAAGCCACTTCTGAGTTCGAAAAGAACTTCTTCAAGCTGATGAACAACTCTGTCTTTGGTAAGACCATGGAGAACCTCAGAAAGCGCATTGATATGAGGCTTGTTCGTGCTAATGAGACAGACAAGTTGAGAAAGCTTATCTCAAGCCCACTGTTCGCCAGAGCAACAGTCTTTGGTGAAAATCTTGCAGGGATTCAAATGCACAAGGACAAAATCTTACTCAAACGCCCAGTCTACACCGGCATGTGCATTCTTGATCTTTCTAAAACTCTGATGTACGACTTCTACTATAAGTACCTCAAGTTTAAGTACGGCCCGCGCGTAGACCTACTTTACACAGACACAGACAGTCTGCTTCTAGAGATCAAGACAGAGGATGTCTACAAGGACATGGAGAATCGCCTCGATGAGCTCTACGACACAAGCGACTACCCGAAAGACCACTTTCTTCACAGCCAGCTAAACAAGAAGGTCACCGGCAAGATGAAGGATGAGTGCGCTGGCGCTCCTATCTCTGAAGTGATCTGCCTGCGCTCAAAGATGTACTCAATCATGCTTGGCAGTCAGAAGAACATCAAGAAGGCGAAGGGCACCACCAAGGCTGTGACGAAGAAGGAGATCACACACCAGAACTACAAAGACGCCCTCTTCAGAAAGGAGGCCTTCAAACACGGGATGGACATGCTTCGAAGTGTGAATCACCAGATCTATGGCGTGCATCTAAACAAGACAACACTCTCGCCCTTTGATTCAAAGCGCTGGATAAAAGACGATGGCGTCCATACGCTTGCATATGGTCACAAATACACCGGAGGCAACTGAGTGCCCGGCGGAACAACCATCAACTCCTCACGCACAAACCCCCGCTTGGGGCCGTCGTACAGATAATACACGACAGGCGCATCTGGCTTAGTATCAACCCTTTCGATGTTATATACTTTCAAGGACCAGATCGGATCTGTCGCTCGTCGACTACCACCCTCAAGCTCACCGGGGTAATACAGATATCGCAAATTAACCCTAGGAGGGAGCTTCTTTTCCTTCTTGCCAACTGGTCTAGCATATGGGGTCGCGGGCTTGGCTGATGTTGCTTTCTCTTTGATTGCTTGTGCGGGCTTCTTGCCAGTTAATCTTGTTACTTCATTGTTCAAGGCAGAGACAACATCTGGCAATCTTTTAACCCAAGCAGTCGAACGGCCAGAGGGCAGATTCATTTCAACTGCGTACTGGTAACCAAACAATCGTTCAGCCAGGGTTCTGTTGAATCTTTCAACAATCCCTTGGTCTCTGTGGATATCAACACGTCCACGACGAATGGTTGTTTTATGAGCCCCAGTCTCTTTAGTCACAGCCCCCATAAACTCTGTCCCCGGATCGACTTGCAATAGTTGTGGCCATTTCAAAGGCCCACGCCTGTAAATACGTGTAAGCGCCTTCGAAACTTCATCAGACTCTTTCGAAGTCAAGGGCTCTGCTGCTTTGTAAGGGCTAGCCACATCAACAACTGTCAAAGCATATTTGTAAATTTTCCTCCCATGTGGCAGTTTGTCGTGTGGCAAAAACAGTAGATCAGCTTGATGCACTGCATTAGGAGTCTGGACATCAAACTTGGGCCGAGGGATATGGCGTGGTGCGGGGAGGTAAACTTGCCAAAGGGCTTGTTTGACGAGCCATTTCTTTGCCACCTCTTCAGATACCTTGGCTGCTGCAGCTAGCTTTTTGACAGCGGCAAGTCCTTTCCAATAGCCTTTGGGGCCGTAATAGACCTTTGAGAGTTTCGCCTCCATATACATATGTGTTTACAGAAAGCGAAACGCTGCATATCCAAGGGCGAGCGCGCCAGTGCCGATAAACAAGAGTTCGCCTTGTTTCTGCTGTGGGCCTGGTTTATAGAAGTCAGAGAACTCGGGCTCTTTGGGGAGTGTTATTTGCTGCTCCCGATGTGTTTGGTTGTAGAGCACTAGAGCTTGGTCAGTGTCTTGAAAGTTGTGTTTCGCTTGATCTTTGATCCGATCATTGCTGGCAATCCAGTCGAGGAGCTTTGTGCGGTCTTTCTGATATTTAGCGTAGGCCGCTTGATAGGCCTCTAACGCCTTGTCGTGTCTTATCTTCTCATCCAGAGCGGCTTTCCCACTGTCGCCGGAAAGATATTTTGCGAGATAGTTGCCCCCAGTGAAAGCAGTGGCATTCAAAATTGCTCCACCAACCATAATAGCGATTGAGGCCATTGCTATATATATATGATTTACATTGAGGCAGGGAGGATCTTCTGGTCCTCGAGGTATTTCTTGAGAGCTATGCTCCCAGCCATGGCAGCAGTGAACTTCACGTAGTTCATGAGACTCGAGCTGGGGTCGGCTGTGAGATTTTCCTTGATGACCTTTTTGCCAACCCAGCCAATACTTGCGACAAGACCAGTTATTGTGGCCGCATCAAGAACAGCTTTCACGAGCTTGTTGTCAGACATGGTGTATATATAAGATTTTAAATTTCAGTCGACTCTTCATTATGCGTTGTCTCGTTGATCTGTTGTGTTGCTAATTGCCAAACTGTTTTTAGGGCGACAATGTTGAATTTTAGCATAACAAAAAGAATACCTCCGATTGCAGCCCCGTTTACGAAGCCTTGAAAGAGATTTACCATTGTATATATAAGATTTTTTTACTCCATCTCGCGAATTCTTCGTCTCGGTGGTGGGGGAGTTTGAACTTCATTCACCCCTGCCGGCGCAGGGGCTGGGGTCGGGGATTTGAGTCTAAGTGTATTCATAATGGCCTCGCGTTGGTAATATAGGCCCCAAGCGGAAATAATTACCCCGGCAACACCAAGAATGAGAAACAATGTGTTGCTGCTAGCCTCTTCATTTGCCGAGTTTTGGGGTGCCGAGTTTGGGGCAGGCTCATTTGTTGCTTTAGCAGCTTGTGCTTGTTTTTTTGCCTCTCTTGCCAGGCGGTTGCGCTCAGCAAGCCTTTTGCCAGAAGCAACACGACCAGGGTTTTTGGCTGGAGCAGTCTTTGGGGTATCAGAGGTAACGTGCGTGTTGTTTGTGGGTGCTGCTGGCGCGACTGTTTCTTCAGGTACCGTCTCGAGGGGTTGAGCCATCATGTGTATATATGTATATTTTTTTTCAAACCTTCGTGGTTTCTGCCAGGTTTCTGTCAGGTTCCTGCCAGGTTTCTGCCAGGTTCCTGTCAGATTATGTGTCAAAAATTTCATCAAAACATGTGTCAACTTCATCAAAACCCTCGAGTGGATAACCTTCACCGTCTCTGCTTGGGTGTACAGGTGGCAACTCTTCTGGCTCCTTTTTGAAGTCGATGTGTTTTGTAGTGATCAAAACAGCATTGGCCAAGGCCAAGAAGCGCCCACAACGCAGTGCAAGGTTTCCAGCAAGAGATGAAAGTTCCTGGTTAATCATGTAGTCATTTTTGAGTTCTTTCTGCAGGGCCTCCACATCGTCAATCTTAACAACCATGCCGGCGCCTTTGGTTGCGAACATTATAACGCTGTCAATCAGAGACTCGGTCGTCTTGTTACCGACATAGGCTTCATACCTTTTGTAGTACTTTTCAACCTGTTTATCTGTCAGGCGTTTCACCTGCTCGTGTGTGAGCTGGGCACCGATGGCCTCTTTTGATTTGCCGGTTGAAACAAGGACTGCCAGTTTCTCGCGTTGAGCTGGAGTGTCTGGACCTGTTAATACTTCAGGAATCGCTGATGGCAAGGAGCTATCAGGGGTTGCCTCTAGCAGCTGCATGATTTCATTATCAAATGCGGCCATGTCTTCTTGGAGGTTTGTTGCCATTGCGTATATTATTATGTATTTATTTTTCAATTATTCTCTTGATGTCAGGCAAAAGACTTTCAACCTCACGTATAAGCCCCGTCATGGTGGCTGGGCACACAGTGACTTTCAAAGGATATCGACTAATAAGCATGAGGCGCAGATCGTCCTCGCCAGCGGTTTTGATTATCTGTATTTGCATCTCCTCCGCATGACTCTGTAATTCACCCAGAAGCTGTGAAAAGACCGTGAGCTTGTGGATACTGTTTGAGGTGTTCATGGTTCAGCGTATATATGTGTTTTCACATTTTCACTTCAACCCCATAGGGATGTCGCAGAGAGAAGACTAGATGAGAAAACTTGTGCCCCTTTCATTTTGCAATCAACTCTTTGTACTCTTGTTGTTCAAGCTCACCCGCATAGTCGTCGAAGATGGCCTTCGTTGTTTTGCTTGATGGGGTGTAAAAAAGCACAATCGCTGCAACGTTTTCCCTAAAGGGTTTCGCAATGCTGGTTAACTGTTGGGTTAGCACCCACACTGACAAGCCGCTGTGGCGAGCACTGAACCCTAGTTTCACAAGTTGACTCGTGCGACCTTTCACATCCTTCGAAGCAGCACAGTCATCCAGCACAAAGAGCGTGTTTGTCCCGTCGAAGAAATAACTGGCTAAAGTTAACCATGCTTCAATCTCATGCTGCTGACAATCAATCACGAAAATGCGTGGCTCCTGGTCCACGAAACCGTCGTAGGTCTTGTTGTGGACAAATGTTGGGCAGAAGAGAACAATATAGTCAAACTTGCCCCTGAAGGGGCCACGCAGCTGATTCAGAAGATATTGTGTTTTGCCAGAATTAGTCGGGCCGATAATTAGGGCATTGAATGGCAGCTTTCGTGGGTCCATTCTCTATATATTTTTATGTGTATATATGTGTTTAGTACTGAACCGCCTGCAGCTGTCTATCAATGATGTTCATCTGTGAGTCGCTGATGGTGTAGATGTGGCAGTGCACGTTTCCCGAGCCGGAGGTTGTCCTTTCGAGCTCAAGATGTACGCCGTCCTTTGTGTTGACGAGGCGTTGGCCGTTGCCATGTAGGGTTGTATCAGCCATTGATCTAAGGTCGATAAGGAGGCCGAACTTGTTGCCAGTGAGATATTTTGTTAGATTCATGTTGGGCCTGCCATCGCCCTTTTTTTTGAAGAGGCGACTGACCTCGCGCCACATGTCGGTCCCGTTGATGCCTTCGTTGTAAATCCTGTTGGGGGAGCCGTTTATGGTGACATTAACTTTGGTGATGTCTGGGTTGAAGTATTTTTCTGAGTCCCTGGCTCCTGCCGTGTAGGGTTCGATGAATAGCAGAAGGATGGCTTTCAGTGACCTGCGCTGCGGGTTCACCCTGAGATTCAGCCGTGCGTCTGAACCCTTCGAGAAGGGGACCACTTCCTCTCGCATGATATGGTCGTAGGCAAACTCCTTTCCGCTAGAGTATACACTTGTTGCCTCGTCAGCCAGCTGCTTACTTCGGATTGTCTCGTACTCAAGCTGGATATTTGTCAACTTGTAGACAAGCTTGCTTGTATCTGAACCCCTGACAACTTGGGAAGCCTGGGCGAGCGTTATCTCGAATGTCAAATCGTTGTAGAGTGCCTGTGGGTACATGACGCCGTGGTCTGTTATAATCTGGTGGTCAAGGTTGATGCGGTATTTGTTTTTGTAAATGGTCTCCAGCTTGTTTTCCGCATCCACGCCAGAGGTCTTCTTGTCGCCGGCACTAGAGCGAATCTTGCTCAAGTCTACACTCTGGATACCCTCGGGGAGCATGTTGTCTCTCTTATCAACAGAAAGGAAAAGGTCCTCAAAGATTTTGTAAATATCGTACCCAACGGTGTCCTGGACAGTGGTGGCGGCAAACTTCACAACAAGCCTGTCAACTAGTGCTCTGGAGACATTTTGTACAAGATAGTTGTTTGCGTGGCCGCCGGCAAGGTCGATGTTAAAGAGCAAGGCAAGCGAGCCCGACACGATAACCTCATGTTCGTTGAGCTTGGGCACCGTAACGTACAGGGTCTCGCCGGGATTGGCTGAAGTGCGTTCAAAGGTGATGCGCTTTACGGTGCGCTCTGCTTTCATAGCACCAAGAATCTTCTCGGCATTAGTTGGGAGGAGGTTGGGTTGCATGGGTTGCACGGCCATAGCCAGAGTATATATATAAATTTATATTTATATTTATATACATCATGGCAGAAGGCGGATATGACTATGATCCAACTGGCGAGAACGAAAACACCGGGCTTGACTGGGATATAGACCACGATGGTGACGACGAAGAAGAAGAAGTTGACACAACAACCCCCTTTCAACCGGGCGGCACATCCACCCCATATCATGGCGGTGAACAACATGAAATGCATACAATGCCTCACGAACAGAGCGGCTTAGATGACACCGACCCTCTGCTTGCGGGTGATGACTTAAGCCAGCGGCTTCAACGAACAAGACAAGCTTCGCCTTGGGCAGACCTCACAGACATGTACCCAAATGCGAATAAAGACGCTATCGAAACATTTTACAAAACAGATAGAACAGGCAAAAATCCGAGGCTGTACGTTAAAATGGTTGGCAGTGGAAAAAAGGCATATCCTGTGTTTACAAAAAACGCTGTAACACGCCAACTAAGGGAAAACCCGCAGCTTTCACAAGAAATCAAAAGTTATCTCGGAAAGTCAATGTTTGATCAGATGAAAGACTATCAGGCAGAACAAAAACAAAAACAACAAGAACTGCAAGCAAAACAAAATCAAAAACAACAAATGGAAAAAACGATCGCAGATAGAGACAAGGTTCGGCAAGACATGGATGTCCTTAGAAATCAAATAAAACAGGTTGATGACCAGATTCAGGAGCTTGAAAACCAGCATGGGACACTGAATGAAGAAGAAATACAAAGGCTGAAAGATGAAAAGAAAAAGCTTGAATCTGAGCATCAAAATAAAAGAAAACAACTGCTACGGTTTCAGAAAACAGCAAAACAAGCAGAAAAATTACAAGAAGACATCAATAAACTCACGACCGACAATAATAACATAAACAGTAACATAAATGAACTTAGTGCAAAAATAGACGCAAAAAAGCCGCTTGATGCACTAAAACAACAAAAAGAAGAACTTGAACAACTAATCGCTGAAGACAGACGCGTGATAGAGGATGAGAACACTTCTCCCTCTGACAAAGAAGCTGCAGAAGCCCGAGAGGCAGAACGTGTCGAAGAGCTGGCAAGAGTTAATACAGAAATCGAGGAGAGAGAAAGGGGCATGCCTTTGAGAGAACGGGTCAAAGAGATATTCAAGAAATATGGCTGGACCCTTCAAGCAGTTGTTCTGGCTGCAGGTCTAGTCATAGGCGCTGTGACGATTGCCGCAATGAATGGCTTAAAGGCCGGCACCAAGGCTATTGGCAATGGGCTTAAAGAAATAGGAAATAAGGTTGCCTCCATTCTGCCAGGTTTGATCGGCTCGATCGTGAGCTTTATCTTCAAAACAGCCGGCCAGGTTATATCCTTCCTTGGCGAGCACGCCTGGCTGCTGATCCTTGCCGTTGTGGGCTTTATGATTGAAAGGATCACCAAGCGCAGGAGATAATTATCTCATCCAGGCAAGAAAGCCTGCTAAAGCAAGCGCACCCACACCAATGAGTGCCTTGTTTACGTGATGCGGTTCGATCTTAGTCTCTTGCGTTGGTGTTGGTGTGGAGGCTGGCGCGGTGGTGGCTGGTGTGGGTGTGGGTGCTGGTTTTGGGTCTTTTGGAGCTATGCCCTGTGCCTGTGTCGCCTGTTTGTGAATCGGGTTCGATGGGTGGCTGTTTGGTGGATTAATCTTTGTCGGCCCTCCGTCCATGGGGCGAAGGGAGGCTTTTTTTGTGGTAAGATTGACATCATTGTTAACACCCAGCTTCATCCCTTGCGTTGCCTGCATAAGATTGTTGTTGTACCCCACCACGCTCTCTGTGTTGATAACCATGCGTGACGGCATCAGCCAGCTCCCAGGGGCAACTACAAAGTTTAGCCACACTTTCGTTGCTTGGATGGCCTGCTGATAATGCTGTACGCTCTTAGATATGTCGTTTAGTCTTATAGCGTCCTCTAAGAGTGTGAGGAATACTCTCTGCGTTTCGAATGCCCGGCCTCCACTCCCAAGAATGCTGCTGCGAGTGTTTGCTTGTGCACCCAGGATGCAGTACACAAAGGCCTCGATTGACTGATTCATACGCGCGAGCCCTGGCTGTGTTAGCCCTTGTGCATAATTCGGCACAAAGTGCTCGAACTGACTAACAGCGCCCTGGTCGTTACGAACGAAGTATATGCCGTTTGCTCGATAGTTTGGGTCTTTTCTGTCTGTGACGCGCTCGTCATCAAACAGGGCTAGATCGGGATCAGGATAGTTGTAATCAGTAGAGTAGGGGCCCTCACCAGGAACCCAAATGTACACATTGCCAAGACCGTGATTTTTGCCGTATGTGAAACGGAAGTCAGAATTGGGGTCTACACCGAACTCTTGGCAAATCCTCTTGTATGCGTCGATGTTGAACTTGTTGTCTTTCTGGTTGAATGTGGGGTCGTCTGGCAAAGCACTCACACTCTGTTCCCCACCCAGCTTGTAGAGTATTCGTCTTGTTGTGAAATAGACGTGAAACCTGTAAAATGATCGGAGCTGCGGGGTTAGGGAGAGAGTCGAGTTCTTATCAAACAGAAGGTCGCGCGAGATCCCGCAGCCGGTTGTTGCACACCACAGGGCGAAGTTCAGTTGTTGTGGCCAGAAACTCATATGCGGACCACCGAGCCACTTTCTCCCATATTTCGCGGTTGTGAACGAAATTTGTGTGTCTCTGAAAATGTTTCTGTATTTAGTTGTGAAATAATCAGTTGGCGTGACATAGATCTTTTGCGCTTCATCGTTCAAGACAGAGCCAATCATCATGTCTTTATCGATTAATGTGGAGAAATCAACAGCCGGGATTGGTTTTTGTGTGTTTCGGTTTAACGTCAACTGATAGGGGAAACCGCCAATATACTCTAAACCAAGCGCGTCCTTTCAGGGCTTGTGTCCAATTCTTGTGCGGTATGTCTGAGGGCATAGCCCAGGAGCCTGGGCCCTTTATGAAAAGCACTTCTCCTGTGGCTTTGTGCTTTTCGTCGAAAGAAACTTCTGTTGTAAATCTTGACATATCAGCGTGCGGAAAACGCCTTTTGAAGTCTGAGATAGCCTTAGCCTTGGCAGCTGTAGAGAGTTTTTCAGCCTCCGGAGAACTCAGCCAAGCAAGTTGCGGATTTACTGTGGGTTGTGTTGGCTGTTTTTTTCTAATATACCTGCTCTGTTGGGGATAGAGGGGATTTTGGGGACGAGGAAAAAACGGGGGTGGGGGCCCGTAATCGTGACCGCCAATGTCTAGACCGAGATTTGAACCGTGTCTGCCAAACATGATTAAATATATATATTTAAATTTAAATATATATACAACCATGGTTGTGTTAACAATCGTCGCACCTTCGAACCCTCACACCATCTACTTCGATCACCCTCTTCAGAAACCGAGTTACATACGGCTTCTAGCTTGCTCGCTCTACAATTCGTGGTATAATTTGAAAGAAAATGGACAAATATCTGTTAAACTAACTGACTCACAGTACCCAACTTTTGTCAGCATTACATCTGGTTATTATACTCCAGAGAGCATGGCAACAACCATAACCGAAAATTTCGCAAAAGAGAATACAGAAGTTCTTGTAGACACACGTACATCTCTTGGTGTTATGAGGATCTTAAACCCAAAAAATAAATATACATTTACTCTGTCCAATAATCTAAAAGCGCTATTCGGCATTGTCTCCCAAGCTAACTCAAGTATTCTAGTTAGAAAATTTTATTCACAAGACACTTACTTTGTTCACTGTGACATTATTGACAAACAACAAAATCTTTTCAACGGAAAACCTTCAAGTGTTTTGGCCAGATTAGATATCAAAGGTAAACCATACGAGAAAATTAACTATCATCCAATACAACAGCATGTCTTACGTGACACCTCCTCTGGAGATTATGTAAACAGCATAACACTGTCTGTCAAAGACGTAGACAATAACCTCTTTGACTTCCATGGACTTTCATTAGAATTTGAACTTGAGATCAATTAAAAAATATATTATATATATACCCCTGATGATGAGCTCGGCTAACGTGTTGCCATCAGCTCCTGAATACAGCGAAACTCCATCGCTTTACCCAGACTTATCCAACGGTGAAGGCTTCAGACTCAAAAAAATCTCTGACTTGCAAAAGGAGCTTGAGTCGGAGGCTAATCATTACAGACAAGTTGCTAAGAAATACAAGCGAACACATACAATTGTTCACGGAACAGCAGTAAGTTTTGGTTTTATTTCTACAGGCTTGTCTACAGCCACAATCGCCACAGCCCTGACAGGAGCCGGGCTCATCGCCAGCCCGGTTATTGCCGGCGTGGCAGCTATGACAGGTTTTTCAGCGGCCAGCCTCACTATGCTTAACAGGCGGCTTCAGAGAAAAATTACTAAACACGAGAAAATATACACACTCGCCCTTGCAAAACGAAACTCTGTCTTTGAGCTGGTTTCAAAAGCTCTAACTGACAAGCGTATCAGCGATTCAGAATTCAAAATAATCCTCCATGAAGTTGAGAGCTATTATGAACTTAAGAACGAAATACGCTCTGGTGAAGCAAAACCCTCACAAAACAAACAAACTCAAACTCAAACGCCAGATCTTGAAAAACTCAGAAAAGAAATCCGCAAGGAAGAACAAGAAAAGATTCAAAAAAAACTCAATCGTCTTACCGCTGTGTCCAAGTCAGATTTGAAAGACTAAATTCGGGTTTCTCGCTTTATCTAACAAAAGAACGCAATTGCGTGACAAAGCGTGACACATGACGTGACATTATGCGTGACTGTCACGCGTGACATTGCGTGACACATAACGAAAAGGGACAAAACCCTAGTCAGGGGGTGCTCTGGTGGCCGTTTCGTTTTGCCTAGCCTAGGCTAGGACTTAACTCCGGACAAGGGAGTTGTCGTTTCCCATTTAGCCTCTGGGAGCGAGGTCGAGTTCTCCTAGGAGATCTCTGTTCGAGCACCCCCCTGTATCAGTTGGGCCGGGGCTGGTTCACCAGGGGGTCACTAACTGACGCAGCAACCCTACTACCCCTGGTCTGACATCGCATTAGCCGTAAGCAGGATTCAGTGGGGGCCAGCCACACCTCCCTGAGCTATACCGAATTACAGACTTACTATAATATATGGTGCGAACAGGTCTTTTATATTCGAGCGAATTGCCGTGCTTTCACATGTGGTAACTCATAAAGAACTACGCATGCGCAAATATAACCGAAAAGTTGTATTTTTCTAAATATAGGCTTTACATAATAAATACCGGAAGTCACAAGATCGCCAAATTGAAAAAACAATTATAATGTTTAAGCATGACTGACTTCACCGCACGGCTCAATGAACTTGACAAACAACACAATTTTGCCATCCTTCGCTCGCTATATGGTGGTGATTATAGGAAAGAAATACACCGCTTGCGCCTGCCGGAAAAACTTTGCCATATCTACGAAGATATGGGGTTAGCAGAGATGGGGAAACAATATCTACAAGAACATTATAACGCCTTGCAGCGTGAACGTTGGGCCCGAAGATTTCTGTCTTGTTATTCTTGCGACGGCCCATTTTTACAATCAATCGATTCTTATGAACTTTATTGCAAAAAATGCGGTCGTGTGGAAGTGCTAGAGGATTATGCTCCGGCATATACGGATCAAAACATTTTGTACAAACCAAGACAAAGGCAGTCGGCACGGTGTTATGCGTTTGGGTACGCTTTAACACGAATTAACAAAAAGATTGGATTGAATATCGACCAAATAAATGAGGTGAAACGTATTTTCAAACATATACAAGCTCGGCTTCCGAGAATCTCTTATACGTTTGTGATCTACAAAATCATGGACATTACAACGCCGCTTGAAGACCCGCAACGAGCGATTGTAAATTGCCTGAGACAACAGATGTCGAACAATATGATAATTAAAAACGAACATTTATGGAGCAACGCTTTCAAAGATCTGGAGTAAAAGTTGCCGCTTTCTCAATAAGAAAGGCTTCTAACAGGGCACTGTCATCGCCGATGTTTTCTTCAAAAGTTTCACCAGGTATGGTTTTCTCAAGGTGTTTTTGATTTGATAAATTTTCATGTATTTTTCTGCGAAGCCTTGCCAAGTTCTCGTGAAATCGTTCGACCTTCGGTTGAATATGGCTGTTTCTGCCCAAGCATAAACTGGAGTTAATGTTTAGCTCAATTGAACCTAAAAGCTCCCTGCTGTTTGCCAGTGTTTTTCCCTGTAATTGACCTTTTGTACTTTGCATCGCAAACACGTACTTTTACCCGCCCCCTATTCTTAACAGCCAATTACATTTCAAGCCTGCACGTGCTCATAGATTATCAGCCAATCAGCTTCACGTAAACTCGCCGTGTTTACGTTCATGTACATCGGTCGCGCTCGATCTCCCCATTCAGCTCAGTTTCACTGCTAAAGTCAAACATTTATTTCCCCACCCACCCACCACAGTATTTATAGTTATTGTTACCACTCTCTGCTTTCGTACTTCTAGGTAGGCCATTCTCGTCTATCCGCTTATAACATTTATTGTTTGTTTCAAAAAACAAAAATTATAGTAGACATGTAATCTGTTATGTGGTTTTAGTTTTAATAAATGGTTTGGGGGAGAAGCGTTGCTGGCGACAACCCTTCAGTCCCACACTGAAGCGATGCCTGGGTTGCCTTAGCTTGGGTGATAAACGGTGGTGACGTCCACTTCCCCTCGCTAAGCGGCCTTCTAGGAGCTTGGCATAGGTACACGCTGCTCAGAGTAGCTGTGCTCCATGACACCCATCTCATGGTTTATATGCCACTCGCTGACCGGCTAGCCCCATTGACTGGCCTCGCACGCGGCAGGCAGCACTTGGGTCCTGGACAACGCCTATCCCCCTACCTTCTCCCACAAAATATGTGCCTTTCAATTGTGCGTTAACATTAACTGTTCAAAAATCCCTCGTGCTTGACAATTTGAAGCTCTGTGAAATTCAACATTTTCCATGCAAAGAAAGCAACCGGCTTCGGCCCCTCATCTGGAGCAAGGAAAGCCTTTTTCATTCTGATGTAACGCAAAAACTCTTCATCTACGTATTCTTTGCTGAACGACATTCTGACCGCGCCGTAAGAACACCATAGGTCTTTCTCGGCTATTGAAGCCATTATTTGCTCAAATGTCTGAGTTTTTTTAAGAGCACCAATATCAATAAGTTTAGTTTGATTGTGTGTAAGCTTTTGTTTTGAAAACAAATAACAGATGCCCTAGGCAAGCGCTGTGTGACATTTTGTTTTGTAAATACTTCCGCCGTTTAAAAGATTATTATGATTAGAACTTGGCTCTATCTGGTTTAGAGAACACATTCTGAAGTAAGAATCAATGAAAAGGGCTTTATTAACCATAGATCCGCTAAAATAAAGACCCGTTTGTATCTGGGGTGTATAATAACTAGGCACTCGAGTCATAGCTATTTTCCGCTTGAAAGGACATTTGAACTCCAAAAGAATTACATTGTTTTCTTTGTCTACATAATAGCCGTCAGGGCTGCATATAATCTTTCGATATAATGAGTGATCTGTTGCTAGATTAAGGGATATACTGTTGGCAAAAACTCGAACACAATGCTTCTGTTCAAAGCATTTGCGAGCGATCGGTTCGAACAGATTGCCCCAGGTACAAGCCGTATTGCTGTGCATGTCGGCTGGCTGTAATTTCTTTAAAAGCAAGCTCTGTGGTGTTTCAAACGGCGAAACTCCGATCAAGGCTGCAATTTCGGAGGCCCCAAGAGTATTTTGTCGATAACTCACCCAGTCGGCGCTCTTTTGTTTTAGACCAGTGTTCCTCGATTTGAGAAAGTTCAAGAACACTTGTGTTGTCGTCATCATTGATATACAAAGGTAAAGTGTTTTTTCAATTGGTAAAACCCGAGCATCTCTGTTCGAAACGCTGCGAGCGGTGTCTTGCCTTCGATGAAATCCGCAACAAAGCTTGCATTACGGATCCTGTGTAAAGGGTCAAGATCATTCAAGGTTATAGAGGATTTTTTTTCTTGCTCATCAAGCCATGCATTCAGCTCATGCTGGCTGATGTTTGAGTTTGCAAGGACATCTCGAATAACCATCGATGATGGCGGTGGTGGTGGTAAAACCGCCTCATGTTCGTGAAGAACTAGAAGGTTTCTTCTAAAAGGTGGGTAACCCTTATTCATATGATTATAAAACGTTGACACGCAAACCATTCCCTGACAGACGGGGCAGGGGAGTTTTGAATTACTTGCCTTCAGTTGAGCAGCAAAAAGTAGCATAGGCATCGTGTATACAAGGGGTAAGCGTTTATTCAATTGGCAGCGTCGACCCCCAGTTCACACAGGAGGCGTTAAATCATGCAATCTAACCCTTATTTGAAATGGGCTGTAACGCAAAGGCATCGTTAAGTGGGGGTCGTATAGAATTAATCACTATGTAGTATAGGGAGTGGGTGCATCCGGCCCCGGCTCCAAAGGCCCGAGAAACCGCTTATTTTGACAACTCCCGAACGCCTGAGTTAGCGGGCCCCCAGGGCGAATGCAATGAGCCCTGGGGGCCCGCTATCTCAGGCGTTCGGGAGTTGTCAAAATAAGCGGTTTCTCGGGCCTTTGGAGCCGGGGCCGGATCACCCACTCCCTATACTACTTGGTTGCTTATTTTGTTTGAGAAGTTTCCATATAGAATGGCAAAGGACTAGATATCGTAAAACAGCACTGAACAAAAATATTAAATCACCATTTAATGTACAAAAAATCCTGAATAATTACTATCCGTATTAGCATTCTTTATATAAAGATTACGTGTGGTCTTTAACGATCACCATAGATTACCAGGTAAAAAACAAACGTTCATGCACGTGAACAATTTGACAGGCTCATGTGCTTATAAATTATTAATAAGTCTTTGAAAGCCATTTAATAGACACTCTATGGCTTAAGTTTAAGGCATAGAGTGGGAGAAAAATTGTGGAGATAGAAGACGACGTGAAGGGGAGAAGTGTGAGGAAAACGTGAACTCGATGCTGATGCTAAAAGAAGCTATACAGTGAAAAATAAAAGATAACAAAATCAGTACCTACAACCGCTTAAAAAGATGGACAAACAGCTTAAAGCACTTGCAGTGAGTTCATACGAAATAAATGTTACGCAATATACTCGAGGAAAGAAAGTAACTATTTAATTTCTATATTGCTTCCATTCAGTTTGATGCAGGTGCGCACGTGCAATTTTCCTTAAGTTGTGCGCGTGCACAACAATAATGGAAGTGCATAAGGATTGTTTTTTATTAAAGGGATCGCGCTTTGCGGCAGTGCTGTAAGCAACTAAAGTTATTTTTTTAAACGTGGTTTTGTGTCCAAGTTTGCTCCTCGAGAAGAACACAAAGCAAGTTGATTTCACCACTCACTGATCCATCAAAACGTCTACAATACACCTAGTTTACGTCGCTGCAGTGTCAACTCATGAAATTCTCTTTCCGCGCTGAATTCTTGGACACAAAATTGCTTGTTTTTACGCTTCCGAAGGCTTCCCGAGCAAACACGAATGCAAAAAATATATTTATGGAAATTTTGCTAATTTTAATCCACGGGCTATTGTCAACACTTCATGCAGAAAGAACAATGCGTTGAAAAATAGTGTAATATTCTACCCTGGGTATTGTTAATATATATAGATAGCCCAAGCCTAACAGCGTCGCACTTTGAACAAGCTTAACTAAGGTGAAACTTAACTAAGGTGAAAGGTTGGAAGCACAAGAATTAAGATTGACGAACGGGCTATTTTCAATTTTAGCAATTCTCAAAAACAGTATTACGCGACCGTCTGCACAGTACATTTTTATAGACCGTACAAAAGTTCACAAAAACAACTTTTCTCTGTCTAGAATAAATAGTACCACTAGTTTCCGAATAAAATACAGTTTTTGTTTGTCAAAAATTGCCCGAGAAACTGATTTGAAAATCAAAAATTGCAAAAATACACAAACATATTTGCATAAGGCAATGCGAGTGAAGATAGAACTGTACTATAAAATCAAAGTCTTGTTTTGTTTACATAAAATCGCTTTTCAAACTATCTAATGAATGAACAAACACATAAAAATGGACAACACAATCTTCTTTCGAAAAAATTTATTCAAATCTCCATTAGTTTACGTTTAAAAGCAAAACGCGTACCATTTCATTATAGCTCATCGAGTTCAAGCTTTTTTCGATGAAATTCAAGAGATCGATACAACTGAATTTAAGCACGTTTTAAAATCAATTCTCCAAAACTAACAATAACACCAATAAAAAGTCACTCACAGATTGATATCAACATAAGTTCTCATCGAAAACTGTAATCTGTTTTACCTTTAAGTCCCTCGCTTGCCTGGAAATTCAAATCTCCGCTTCTGGTACTGAAATCCGTAGAAAACAAACATCCCCGCATTTGATAAAAACGTAATACATGAAGTTCCTCGAAGCAAGATTTTATCCATGGAAACTCGTCTTTTTCCACTCAAGCGGCTTCTGAGTATCCCTTAATTAGTATCCTTGTCTTGAGTAGCAAACCGCGAAATATTCAGGGAAATAACGCCTTTAATTTAAACGGTTTTCTCCGCTTAGTAAATTCACAGCAGAACATTAGTGTTTTTCTAGCTGACGTGACATTCGGCCGTGTAACCGCGCGAAAAACAAAGCCTCGCTTTGGTTTCAACATGACGTCGTACGCGCATGTTTTGCGACGTCATACGCGCCCGCGAGCTAGTCCTGCGCGACGGCGTAGCTACAGTAGTCCGGTCCTGGGCGACGGCGGGCGGACGGAGGGCTGGCACACGCGCGCCCGCGAAACATTCCGCTAGCCATGACCATGAAAAATGACGGGCACAGGTTCTGTTTCTATGAGTATGGGGCCGCGCAGCCAGGCCTTCGGCCTGGCAAGTGCTCCGCTATTAATGACATGGTAATAAGATATGGAGAATCGCTCTGGCCTGGGACAAGCCCAAGATCAGGCGAAGATGGGGGGCAGAGAGGATCAAGCCCGACTTACTCGATCGGGTGGGAGGGTGGGTTGACAAACTCTACGCTTTTGCTGCCTCGAGTAGAGTGATAGGGTGGGGCACATGAAACTTCTTTTATAGTCTCATTAACATAATCCCCAGGGTATTAATTACCAATGCAAATTGAGTTTGCATAGTGTAATATTCTACCCTGGGTATTGTTATTAATGACATGGTAATAAGATATGGAGAATCGCTCTGGCCCTAGCTCACTTCCATTCTCATCTTTGACACCACAGGAAGTTTATAACCCAAACATGAACTTATTCTTCCCAATCCTTACTCTTCCCAATCCTTATTCCTACTTACTCTTACTTATCTTTAATACGTAACATAACCTAATGTAACCCGTAACAAACCTATGAGAACACTAATATGATAATACTGTAACACAAATAACACCTGACAACTGTTGATTTAGCTAGCAATGTTCAAGGTCAATTGTGATGCTTCTAACTCAGGAGATACTTCCAACGAGAGCACACCCGTTCAATTAACTACCTCTGCCGCTCCCTTCTGGTGAGGAACCCCGTTTATATCCACCTAGGTCAAACACAGTCTCGGCTTGATTCCGAAGCGCTACCCAGTAACTTGCTTGCTTTGGAAACCCTTCACTGGATATCATGGTCTTTCTCTTACGACCCATCATCTAAATCAAACAAAGGTTTAAATAGGGATGTCACCTATTATCCAACCGATCGATAAGATGTATGGGAAACAAAAACGTAGTGGTATCGGAGTTCCCGACCAGGAGGGAGCGACTTCAACACTTCTAAAAAGAACGTCTGGTGGCTACCGAGATATACGGTATACGAACAGGAGTCACTCACCCTGAACAGGAGCTATTAAAATATAGCCGAAGAAAAAATGGCGGGGAAAATAAAATAAAGTCTTTGAAGCTACGACAACACCACGCCGGCGAGCCTCACAGGCCGGGGCACACTACGATGGAAAAAATTTAATCACGCAGAAAAGCCTCCCATGCGATAACAGAGCAAAAAATTCGCCACGCAGGCAGACCTCACAGGCAATTATCAGTACAAATTCACCGCGCAGGCATCTGCCGGTCGAAAGTTTTGGTTTGTATTCAAAATAGTATTTGAGAAGGCAATTATATCTTGATGCACTTCTATGTGCACACTGTTTTTGTACATGCATTTTGTCTGTTTTAAAAGTACAATAAAATATGTTGTCTTACTTTCATCTTTAGTCATACATTTTTAATTAAATAAGAGGCGTAAAGAATTCTCACGAATGGCCAGGCACATGTCAGTTATTACTTTGTAACCAGTAAGAAATAACACCGTGATTATATCACAGTTGGGTAATGTGTCTCTTCACATCACAGTATCACTGTTCTTCAGATCGCAGCTGCCCTGTCAGCTGTCTTAGCTACTCAAAACAGGCGACGTAGTACCCTGCCAAGTGATTTCATAAGAAATGAAGCTGTTACCGTTATTTGCTTTCTTCATATTTACTTATCTACATAACTCAGGTAAGATATCTTACAAAATCACGCCAATATGTATTTAAGTTGTGGCCTTTTACTGTACCAATCAACGGAGTCATCCGGCAGAGCCTCCGTTTCGGGCGTGTATAGTTTGTCTATACACCGATTGTAATACCTTGGTATTCTCCACAAAGATTTTTCCACGAACTAGGGAATTTGACAAAATAGTTCAGCAGAACGCTGGGCTTTTGACTACCTTCAAAACCCGCTTTTCGGTAGTTGTAAGCTGAAGACGGTTTCTGATAACTCTGTTTCACAAGCCCTACAAACGATCTCGGCCATAAACGCGTGAAGTTTTATAAATCTACTCTTGAAATAAAAACGTTCAAAAATGTTTAATGGAAAGTAGGTCAGGAATCTGCCCATATGGTGGGGAAGGTTATCAAACGTTTTCAAAACATCAAATGCCCCGTTAACTGCGACTAGAGAGTATCTTTTTCAGTTTCATTAACCTAGTACATAGGATATACCTGGTTAGACGGCCAATCCAAATGCCAGCTGATAGAATAGGTGATTACAGAAAATAAAAATTGTAAAACAATGAAACATTTTGATTCATCCGCGATTTATTTTAATAATAAATATGTGCTTTCCGCAAGTTGGGATTCTTTACCTGTTATGGTGAATTGTATATGTTTTTTCTATTTGAGTGGCGTGCCTGTAAAATAGCAGGATAGCTTTTATTATGAGTGTTCGTTCACTATAACGACATGTTCATCTTCCTACTTTCCTTTTTGATTGGTGTGGTTCAAAATGGATTAATCGAGGAATTTGATAATAATTTTGCTCGTTGAGGTAACTTGCTACCTTTGCAAGTATTCTTCGGAAAACAAATTGCGTGCGCGTATCTATTCAACCAAGATCATAATTTCAGCGGTTTTTTTGCACGAAATACCTGAAGACAAGCAACTGAAGGTGATCAGATAGAATTTATCGGCCGATGAAGTAAAATAGCTGTATATGTTAATCACAGGGCATCAATAAACTAAACTGTATCAGGCTTTTCGGTTATTTTGATTGGTTATTTGCGCATTCACGTGCAAAGTATGAGCATTAATTATCCGTGGATTACTCTTATTTGAGTGTTGTCCAGTACACACAAACGGGTACGATTTGTCAATGTAGTATTATGATCCGTACGATTGGTACGAATGGTGAATGCCGTAGACGATCCGTTGACGATCCGTAAGCTAAAACAATATTACTTCGATAGTCCCCCCAGCCAACCATCAGCCGCAGCTTTTCAGGTAAAAGTGTCCAGTCTAGGTCGCGTTCATAACACTTTTGTAAATGGACGTCTAGTCTGTGTACACGGTTCGCCATGGTTCTTCGGCCACGCTATCATTCGTCTTGGTGTGGGTTCGGCCAAGCTAATTTAAGTTATATGTTTTGCGTGTAATAGGGCTTTCCGATTTAACGGAAAATGAGACCCATTTTCCGCACTCTTAAGTGAGAATGCGTTTACCCTCGAGTTAACACCGCATTAGGAGGCACTTTATTTTGAAAGTTACATTAAGCCCGCTCGATTGTGTATGTAAAGTCTCTTACGCAGCAACCTGCGACCTTCTACAGTGTCACAGTGAATCTTCGATAGTGTAGTCGGTTACACAACTAGCTTTGCTTCGAATTCTTATAATTAATTTTCCTATGTACGCTTAAAGCCCGATTTCACTACTCATGAAGTTCTTGTTTTCAAACAAATCAGTGTTCCCGTTGCTAGCTGTTTGGAATGAAAACTCAAATATTTAAGTGAATGGTTCCATCGATCATTCCAAAGACTTTGGAAAATTCTGTTAAGTATGCAAGAACTCCCGCCACTTTTGCAAGCTTTGCTACGCGATGTAATGTCTGTGATTTCGGAGTAAGATTGGGACTATGTGGTAAATTTCTTCGGCAACGGTACTTTTCGAAATTTGAAATATGTAGGCAAGGACATGTAATTTTAAGTATTGTCGCAACCAAATTATAACCATAATTACACGATTCCGAACGTCCAGGATACAACGGCGCCTCCTGTTTGTCCGTTCTTAACATGCGGAGTAGATGCATTGGAGCAGTGACCTCTAAATAGATTTTGTCCACTATGGCTTCCAGTGTCTTGGGAGTCTCACTTGTCATATACCAGAATATGACAGGATTCGCCTCCGTTCCGTCTTCCTCTGAAGGCGGGAAAAAAGATGGTGTATCAGGGTTCCCGTTCCATTATGATCAGTAGTGGCGAGTATTGTCAAAATTAGTAAAAGATAGTTCATGCTGAATGTCAAAAAGATTGGCGGAGGTAAGAGTTGCTGAGGAGCTTGATTCAAAACGCGTAACTCTTTTAGAAATTAACAGCAAATGAGTATATACCAGAAAGGTTGGCGGGGGTGACGGATAGTCAGGCATTTCTTCATACGAGATTATATGAAAGTGGGAAGAAAAAGTTTGTCCTTTCTAATATTCCTTCAACAATGCAGGTGTAAACTGCACAAGAATGGATATGAAGTATGAAAATTACCAGGTACGGGATACACCAAATTGAAGAAACGTTGTCGGGTGAAAAGCATAAACCATGAACGATGCGACCCAAAGGTTTACTGGGAAGTTGGAAAATTTAATCTTCGTCTGTGACAGAATATACATTATATTAACACAGGATGCATAAATCATGCTCTTAAATGTCTCAAACAAAGAAAACATCTTGATTATCAGGAAATAGAATATTACTGTACTAGCTTGCTAATGCTGCCTACCCAAAATTCCATTCGGTCTCATCGTTCATGGTTTATGCTTTTCACGAGTCAACGTTTCTTCGATTTGGTGTATAAGGGCCTGGTCGCACTACAGTCAAAAACAAAAATTAGCTCGTGCAAAATGACATATAAACAAAAACATTCCACAAAAAGCGTGTCCCACCGGTTTCTTTTGTTTTCCTCGATTTTTGCACGGGCTAATTTTTGTTTTTGGCTGTGGTGCGACCAGGCCCTGAAGTTTTTCGCAAGTTCATTGATCTTTTACACAATAGACAAATTCGGCTAACGCATTGTTGTACCCAATTCAAACCTTTTGGGATTAGAACTCTTTGTTCGTCATATTTCCATGTCAATGAAGCATTGACATGGAAATTATATGGAAATATTGTGAACAAAGGATCCTATTCCCAGAAGGTTTGAATTGGGTACAACAACACGTTAGCCGAATTTGTCTATTGTGGTAAAAACAGGGCAAAAATTTCCACCATAATTGAAACAAAAATCCGGCACAACAATAAGGTTGTGAAGCATTGTTCTTTTCGTATGTACCGATAAATAAATTCTAACTTTTTATGCTTCTGCCGCACATACCACCGAAAAACGTTTGAAAATTTGTCACTGGCCTTCAACACTATTGCTATAACAAATAATCAGGTTTTACAATCTCTAACAAAACAGTGTGACACAAATTAATAAAAGACTTCTAATTTTTCGTGCTTTTGCCACCAATACAATTAATATTAATAAATGTAATATTCAGCCTATGAAATGTCTTGAGTGGCTATATCACAAAACCAGGACAAAACAATTAAGCGATTCCACTTCCGCGGATTTTCCGCTAAATCGGAAAGCTCTACTTTAACGTAACAACAAAAAGCAAACAGTTAATAAACAAAACCTTACCTGCAACGTTTATGCAATTTAATAGTCTACAATGTGAAGTCCCTTGTGAACCGGTACACGAGGACAGAACCAAACCGAGTGTATCTTTTAAATGAATGCAAATAGAACTCACAAAGTCCTGCCAAACAACGCGGTCTTTCAATCTGAGACTACCTCTACGCACTGCGCAACCCTCTGCGCATCACGCCCCGGGGTCCCGGCTATAAATTTTCTGTCTGCAAAATAAACTGTTCACATTAAGGATACATATTTGTTGGTTTTAAAGACTAAGCAATAAAATTCTAAGGTAACGAAACAATTCCGGCTAGTTTGGGGGTTCATAAACCCTATAGATTCTGATTTTAAAATTTAGCTCCGGTCCCGGAAAGTTATCGGGACTTCGAGAAACGGGCCCCCGGAGCTTTATGTGACAAGCGGCTCCAAGTAGCATAAATGCTCATGCGCACGCGTAACAAACCTTTGAGGTATATTTTCAGTAAAAATACAACAGAAATTCCCAAGAACCCCCTTCTATCGCAGAGACAATGTCAGGAGCCCATATGCCAATGTTAATTATGTCAATTTTCACCATGAGCTTACAACTTCTACAAAACGTTCTAAAAATCTAAACGATTGGCCGAAATTGATCGAAATTCCTCAAAAGGCGAGTTTTCATTTGATTTCTTGTCTAGCCAACTCTTGTTTGCGACTCAAATACTGCATTTTTCCATCGCTGTCAAATTTGCAAAGGTCTGTGTTTTTCACCTTTGTAATAATGGCTTTACATCAGAAATACCGTCAGATAAGAAAAAAAAAATTAAGTGAAAAAGTTGGAGGCGCGTGCCTTTTCAGTAAAAAGTAAAATAATTGCCTTTCTTCTTTGTTGGTTCCGTTCCTTTCAACTACATGCTTTTGGATGGGATCCGGTCGCTATGCGCTAGAAAAAAGCATTGATTGAGATTCCAGAACACGGAATGACATTATTTAGACGTTTGTAAAGCTCAGCTACTCTCACGGATTCAGAACTTACGAATGGTGAGAAACGCAATGACGTGCATCCCTGTCAGTGTCAAAAAAATCCACCATTGTGCAATAGTGTTAATAGTTAATGATTATATTTGTTGATTAGCCGCAGGTAGCCACCGGGGCACGGGAGGTAGCCTGTACGCGAATCTCTTCCATTTCCTTTGCTTTTCCTCGCAAAGCAAAAGAAATTGGAGATGTCTGTGCTAGGCTACCAATAGTAACTAATTCCCACCGGAACCCTTACTCACAATCACCCCGGATATAGTTAAGTTGTGGGAACGAGACGACTCCGGAGGTGAGAGGGAGCAAGAGCTCCAAGAAAGCAGGCGTGAAGGTCATTGCTGTGGGGAGGAGGGAGGGTCGCTGATACGAGAGTCCTCCAGCAATTCGCGAAAGAACAGAGTCCACGCGCGCTGAGAGGGTTAATATATATACGCACAAGGTCAGCGACATTACATGCGATCGCCAAAAATAACTGGACCCGTGGAATAGAAAATTAGGATGATTGTTAGCGCGGGCCCCGGTGACAATAGGACTGAGGCGAACGCCGTTCGCTCAAAACACACGTGCTATAAGATACAGCTTTTGAGAAATAAAATCATACAAAATTTTAAACAAGGACAAAAAGACAAATAAACAAAATTAAAGGCTCTTGTGAGCCAACCTAAATGCTAACGCGTAACGCAACATGTTTTTATAATGACACGGTTCGTTGTATTTTTAAACTTTTAAAACTTAAGGACTTTTGTCCAACGCAAATCACTTTCATAATGTCCAGTCCGTTAAAAAAAAGGGTCCTGTGCAAGATTCGATCTTGCGTATCCCGACTGCTGTTACATGCACTACGCCATTAGGCCATGAAGATATTCGGTATTTAGGGGAGGAAAATTTTATTATTTTAACGTAGATATGCAGCAAAACGCGTATTAATTTGTGTGTCTATTGAAAAATCCATTTCAAGTCTGCAGATCGGTTTTAATGTTTCATTAAAGGACTCCAAATACAAAACATCAGGGCAGGACTTTCAAAACGTCCCCTTTTTCAGCGATAGACTATTCCTTTGCAAAGAACGTCTTACGCACTGATCAGCGGAATTACCGAGGAAAGTTTACGTCTCAGTGAGTGATGGATCGAACGAGCGAGTGAGTGAGTGAATTTGTCGAAGTTTCCCATGACCCATTCATAACGCTTCACGTATTGACAGGTAAAAGAACACGATTTTTAACTAATCTTCCAAATAAGCGATCGAACGATGGCAGAGATGTGGACTCCGCTGCTCTTTTCTTGTGGCTAGAACGCCCATATCTGTTTACAATTGTTTATATCACAGGAAACATGCGAAAAAGTGAATTGTCGGTCGAAAGTTTTGGTTTATATTCAAAATAGTGTTTGAGAAGGAAATTATATGCATTTCTATGTGCACACTGGTTTTTTCTACATGTATTTTTTTTGTTTTAAAGTACAATAAAATATGTTGCCTTACTTTCATCTTGAGTTATACATTTTTAATTAAATAAGAGGCGTAAAGAATTCTCACGAATGGCCAGGCACATGTCAGTTATTACTTTGTAACCAGTAAGAAATAACACCGTGATTATATCACAGTTGGGTAATATGTCTTTTCACATCACAGTATCACTATTGTTCAGATCGCAGCTGCCCTGTCAGCTGTCTTAGCTACTCAAAACAGGCGACGGAGCACCCTGCCAAGTGATTTCATAAGAAATGAAGCTGTTACCGTTATTTGCTTTCATCATATTTACTTATCTACATAACTCAGGTAAGATATCTTACAAAATCACGCCAATATGTAGGTTGTGGCCTTTTACTGTACCAATCAACGGAGTCATCCGACAGAGCCTCCGTTTCGGGCGTTTATAGTTTGTCTATACACCGATTGTAATACCTTGGTATTCTCCACAAAGATTTTTCCACGAACTAGGGAATTTGACAAAATAGTTCAGCGAAAGGCTGGGCTTTTGACTACCTTCAAAACCCGCTTTTCGGTAGTCTTAAGCTGTAGACGGTTTCTGATAACTGTGTTTCACAAGCCGTACAAACGATCTCGGCCATAAACGCGTGAAGTCTTATAAATCTACTCTTGAAATAAAAACGTTAAAAAATGTTTATATGGAAAGTAGGTCAGGAATCTGCCCATATGGTGGGGAAGGTTATCAAACGTTTTCAAGACATCAAATGCCCCGTTAACTGCGACTACTGAGAGAGTATCTTTTTCAGTTTCATTTACCTAGTACATAGGATATACCTGGTTAGATGGCCAATCCAAATGCCAGCTGATAAAATAGGTGACTACAGAAAAAAAAATTGTCAAACAATGAAACATTTTGATTTATCCGCGATTTATTTTAATAATAAATATGTGCTTTCCGCAAGTTGGGATTCTTTAGGCCCAGTTCAAATGTCGAACTTCACATGTGTCGAACCTAATGCAAATTAGCAAGAACAATAGATTTTGCTCATTTGCATTAGGTTCGGCACATGTGAAGTTCGACGTTTGAACTGGTCCTTACCTGTTATGGTGAATTGTATAGGTTTTTTTTTATTTGAGTGGCGTGTCTGTAAAATAGCAGGATAGCTTTTATTATGAGTGTTCGTTCACTATAATGACATGTTCATCTTCCTACTTTCCTGTTTGATTGGTGTAGTTCAAAACGGATTAATCGAGGAATTTGATAATAATGTTACTCGTTGAGGTAACTTGCTACCTTTGCAGGTATTCTTCGAAAAACAAATTGCGTGCGCGTATCGATTTAACCAAGGTCATAATTTCAGTGTTTTTTTTTTGTACGAAATACCTAAACCGACAAGCGACTGAAGGTGATCAGATAGAATTTATCGGCCGCTGAAGTAAGATAGCTGTATATACCTAATTCAATAAAGGTTGCTTTGGTCATTGGTAATTGGGAGTTGGGAAGCTATTGTTTGGCGGTCACTCAAGCGAAGCATTGCATTGTGTTCCGTGTGCCAAATGTCGAATCCCAATTACCAATGACCAACTGTCAAAGCAACCTTTATTGAATTAGGTGTATGTTCATCACGGGGCATCAATAAACAAAACTGTGTCAGGCTTTTCGTTCATTTTGATTGGTTATTTGCGCATTCACGTGCAAAGTATGAGTAGAATATTCCAAGCATCAAATTTCCCGCCACTATTTTGTTTATCATTAATTATCCGTGGATTATTTGGGCCAAATTTTAGACAAAACACCTTCAAATCGATAACTAAATACCGTATTAAGGTGGTTCGATACAGTTTTCTGGAGACCATGCCAGCAGTTTTCAATCGGCTTTTAAGCGGCCTTCTCCAAGTCAGATCAACGTGAAATTTTCACCACTAACTGGTTTTGAATTGAAGTTTGCCAAAATATATTTTCTGGTAAAATCGATATCACCATGACGACGATAAACAAGAAACTTAGAAATCAGTAAAAGTGAAATTTAGCCCGTTTAAGATTTCGCATTGAAAATCCCACATAGGTATCTTAAAATATGGCATATGGCATATATATTTTGCAAGAATAAAAAAATTCTGTATGTTTGAATTAAAATAAATCGCAATAACATTTCAAACCTTACTATTTGTGCACTGGTATTAAATTGATAGAGAGATTAACACTGGTTTTGTGAAATTACTTAATGATAATGTCAAAAACTAGCTTCATGTTATGTTTGTAAACTTTGAAAGTTTTGTTTACTTTCTCTTTTGGGATCTTGAGAACTACCTTTTTTCCTAACATCGCTTCATGTGCAATTTTTGGGTAATTGTTTCGCGGGTTGGAAATGTATTTCTTCCACTGCTTAGGAACTGGGGTCGATGGTCTCTCACTTCTTTTATTTCGTCCTGCACCACAACTATTTGATGGACACTTGCCAATACTGGAGAGAGGACAATCTCAAAGGACATTGAGAAAAGGGCAGCATATGTTGCTTCTCTGCAAAATTTTGCTGCTTGAATTAGTGCCATACCGTCGCTTAAATGTGCGACTGGTCATTTCCTGGCTGTATCGGAAGCCTTGGTTCCATGACTTCGTCGGCTTCTAAAATCGAAAGGTGGACACTTTTAAAAGGCTCACGTAAAGTGCCATCAGGGTGCGCAAGGGAGATAGGGACGGCACTTAAGCTACGAACAAAATATGTAAAAACAAGTCTGTCTCAGCCAATCGTGAACATTTTCTCACCTGCTGCTATAACGTTGACTTTCTTCATCGATAGTCAAATTTTTTAATCTCGAAGGTTAGAATTGGTTTTTAGAAATTAATCCAATTTCGATTTAAACGCTTATGGACGAATTTATTCATGCGCGCACGATCCGATGTTGTGCGTTTCACTAAACACTGAGCGATGTCAATAGGCCATTTCCGAGTTGCTTTTTGTCTCGTTATCAAAGCGAGGCTTGGTGCACAACTTTTCATGTGAAAATTAGTTTTCTTTACATGTGAATGAAAACTAATTTTCATATGAAAGGTTGTGCACCAAGCCTCGCTTTTGCAATGTTGAAAATTTTGTCGAAAATGGATTTGTTATCAATCTATAATGAAAATAGGGGAGTAGCAATATTCCTAGTTGCTTCATGCTACGGAAACCGGGTTAAGCTCCGGCCGTGTGGGCCATCGTGGCCCGAGTGCGACTTTACCTTTTTTTTTTTATAAATCCGATGCACGTTTGCAAACACCATTCCATCACTCCACTCGTACAGACCTGGAGATTCAAGCCCGAGTTCTGATATGTCTTTTCAAGAAGGGTTAAAACAAATTCAAAGCAATATGGAATCCCACAATCGAATCAAAATATCCTTCAACTCATCATGTAAATATAATTGAATTTGCTTTGCTTTGATACATGGCCAAATCAAACGACGGCTGTGCCTTTCAGGCGAATGATTTCAAACATTTTCTGAACTTTTTGCGACACGGTGTAAATGGTGCTGAATGTTAGGGCCTGGTCGCACTACAGTCAAAAACAAAAGTTAGCCCGTGCAAAAATCGAGAAAAACAAAAGAAATCACTTCGGTGGGACACGCTTTTTGTGGAATGTTTTTGTCCTTACGTCATTTTGCACGGGCTAATTTTTGTTTTTGACTGTAGTGCGACCAGGCCCTAAGCCAGGTTGGCCATTTAACATTTCGCAGTAACCCATATAAACGGAGGAGCACGAGGCTTCAGGAAATTCTGATGCATTGAAATCACTCCACCTTGGAAAAGAGTGCTATTTTTAACAGCTTCCTCAGGCTCAGCTCTCACAGTAAGAATCGTGCGTATTCAAGTAAAAAAAAACAACACTGAAACGAGAAAACCCTTTATAGAAAGAAGACTACAAAAAAAGCTAACTAATGAAAACAGCAAACTAAGTCAGTTAATTTATGAATGTTTGCAAACACGTTCTTGTCCGATCTCAGTGTTTTTTCTATACACATAATACTATTGATTATGTCACAATTGTCGAAAAATCTGTGCTCGGTTGGTTCAATCTTGTGAATAAATAATTAATATAATTATGCGTGTAGGACAGCGTGTTTCTACCTCCCTTTTTAATGTGTGAAAATTAGCTATTGAGACTATTGCTAGACGAAATAATAAAAGCAACAACACAGTAAGACATTAATAGTGCCACAATAGTGTTTTTCTAGTCTCTTATCGTTGACAGTTTTGCAAACATTATTGGCTCTATTCGTCTCAGGAGCAGTCCATCAACGACTGTTTTGTTAAGCATGAAAGCGAGGCTTCATAAAAATACATGATTGACAGCTTTTCCTGAAGCTTTTAACTCAGAAATGTGATCAATTGGAAAAATTCACATTTTTTTTTAAATCTGGAAAGAGAAGTCTTAACATAAAATCGCGTCATATGTTCGTCAGCAAAAAGTTTTAGTTCCTATTCGACGATCAACAAATGCGCTGTGACACGCCACTTATGTGGAGGGTATTATCACGTGACTTCCTAAAAAATGGTATTGCCTTTGTTTAAAATTTGCTTTCGCAGAGTCTATATCCGGGCAATTCTGTTTTCTTATTGATGAAAGTTCTTCGAATATATTGAGGCGCAATTTTCAGCCTCGTTCTGATCTTGAACTGAGTTTGACTCTTGCCGACTCGCAAAAAAATATTTACAACTTAAAACGCATGCACAATTTGAAACCACGAACTACCTAGCGAAAAAGAGGAGGTTTCAATCTATTGAAATCCGGACAAATATATGGCTTTCAGCCTTGAAATACTCTTCGTGCGTTGACTTGAGAAGAAAAAGAAAGAATTACAGCGTACAATAGGCCATTTGCACGATGACGTCATTTGACTACTACTACCAGAATTCATTTCGTTTTTCCTTTCTTATTTAAATTTTGTAATCCCAGTGCGGTTTAAATAACAATAGCCCTATTTGCACTACAAAACAAAAACTGAAGGATTCTGGTAGTTGTAGTCATATGACGTCATCGTGCAAATGGCCTATTGCAAGTTTCCAAGACAATGCAAGGCGTTCATGGATGGATAGGACCGTTTCATATTGTGTTCGCCGCTTATTCCTGTGAGATTTTTCTTCCCGCAAGTTTTGTGTTTTATTTAAACTTGTAATTTGCTTAGCGATCGAGCTTTGAAGTGTCGGTTACTGAATGTAGTGAATGTAGCGTATTCTTACTTTTGAACCCGTGAATTCTTGCAAGCGTAATGAACGGGTTATGGCTAACGGTGGCTTATTCACTAACTCACTCACTCACTTGCTCATTCCATCAGCTGTAAACTTAGTGACGTAATGCTTTGTTACGAATGCGTTTTGTAACAAGAACAACGTGAATCCAGCGATAACAATAATTAATTTGATGTAAACGAATATAAACAACAATAAGCTTAAACATGTTTCTCATTTGGAGTCTTCGATCCAAAAGGATTTTTCAACCGAGACACGCGTTTTGATGCGTATCTATCTGCGTATCTATGCGTATCTAAATTGAGCATGTGTTCCTCGAAAGTGTAGTGGATTGAGGTTGTGGCTTAGTGCCAGGAGTGACGGTCAGAAGGCACAAGTTTCTTTGTTTTCCTTTTTTTCTTTCATCGGCCTGGACATTATAAAAGTGACGTACTGTTTTTTTTTGTGTTCATCAAAAATCCTTGCGTTTAATTAAAAAAATATACATCGAATCGTGTCAGTGTGAAAACATAAGCGTTACGCGTTAGCACTGTTACATTACACGCTAGCATTTCTTCTTCATGTGTTGGCTCTTAGGGGCCTTTGATTAGACATAATTTTAAGCTTACGTTTCTCCGAAAAAGCACTCAAAACACTCGGGAATCAGTGCTACAATGAGTTAAAGGCGCCACGAGTTCAAGCTGTGTACAGCTTCTCGTTGACCATCTGAAGACTTTGAACAACATTAGTCATCTAATAAAAAGGTTTAAACTTGGTAAACAGCATTTGTTATAGTTTTTATTTAACGATGATGTTGTTACATTTGTTTAGAAGTCAGCGCATACGACGAATTTCATAAAGCATGTGTGATAGCCCACAACAAGCTGAGAGCGCGTCATGGTTCCCAGCCTCTTGTCTGGTCAGAGGAGTTGGGTGACGAAACTCAGAAGTGGTGCGAAGAACTTGCTATAAATGACATTCTTGAACACGACAACAAAACCATGGACACGAAAAACCAGGGTGAAAATCTCGCTGCTTTCAATGGCGGTCCTACTCCAGATCTTTGCAAACAAATTGTCCAGCGATGGTACATGGAAGAACAGAACTACAACTACCAGACGGGAATGCCAAAAGCTCCTGGATTGCCAATCAAACACTTTGCACAGGTATTTAACAGTTTTAACTGGCGTGTACTACTGAACTTCCAACAAGCAGAAAATCGTTTCAAGGACGTTTGCATAAACGGAGCTTTGCAAGGACCATGTCTATCTTTTACACCCGCTATCACTATGCCTTTATAAAAGAAATAGAACCATTGTGTTCTTATGTTTGTTCTCTGTAAGATCCTTACAAACGTTCACATCTAATCGAGGTTAATCAAGTCAGACGAAATACAATTCAACAGTGGATTGGATCCGTCGTCACCTGTTGCAACGCCGTGAAAAATGTGCAATGCTATTATTGGCTTCTTTCAGGCACGCAAGCAAAGTATAAAAGCGTGCCTGCCTGGATGAAATATAATGTTACAAGACCTAACTTTTTTCGCTATTTGTTACTATTTTTTCACAGGTTGTCTGGAATAGTTCATTTGAAATTGGAGTTGGTTCTGCTCGATCCACCGTTCACGGTGACATTGTCTGCGTTCGTTATAGTCCCAGAGGAGCTGAGGGCGGCCCGGCCGAGTTTAAAGAAAACGTCTTCCCCAAATCAGGTAGGAGACTTCAGGAAAACAAAAATAAACGAATCAGTAATTAGGGTATGGCACGAAAGAGTGTACTGAATCAGTAATTCGGGTATGTTACGAAAGAGTGTGCTGAATCAGTAATTAGGGTATGTTACTAAAAAGTGTACTGAATCAGTAATTAGGGTATGTCACGAAAGAGTGTACTGAATCAGTAATTAGGGTATGTCACTAAAAAGTGTACTGAATCAGTAATTAGGGTATGTCACTAAAGAGTGTACTGAATCAGTAATTAGGGTATGTCACTAAAGAGTGTACTGAATCAGTAATTAGGGTATGGCAGGAAAGAGTGTACTGAATCAGTAATTAGGGTATGTCACTAAAAAGTGTACTGAATCAGTAATTAGGGTATGTCACTAAAAAGTGTACTGAATCAGTAATTAGGGTATGTCACTAAAGAGTGTACTGAATCAGTAATTAGGGTATGGCAGGAAAGAGTGTACTGAATCAGTAATTAGGGTATGTTACTGAAGAGTGTACTGAATCAGTAATTAGAGTATGTTACTAAAGACTGTACTGAATCAGTAATTAGGGTATGTTACCAAAGAGTGTACTGAATCAGTAATTAGGGTATGTTACTAAAGAGTGTACTGAATCAGTAATTAGGGTATGTTACTAATATATATAGATAGGCCCAGCCTATCAGCGTCGCACTTTAATCAAGCTTAACTAAGGTGAAACTTAACTAAGGTGAAAGGTTGGAAGCACAAGAATTAAGATTGAAGAACGGGCTATTTTCAATTTTAGCAATTCTCAAAAACAGTATTACCCGACCGTCTGCACAGCACATTTAGACCGTACAAAAGTTCACAAAAACAACCTTTCTCTTTCCAGAATAACTAGTACGACTACTTTCCGAATAAAATACAGTTTTTGTTTGTAAAAAATTGCCCGCGAAACTGATTTGGAAATTAAAATTGCAAAAATACACAAACATAAGCTTATTTGCATAAGGCGACGCGAGTGAAGACAGAAAATCTAAGTCTTGTTTTGTTTACAGAAAATCGCTTTTTAATCTATGTAATGAATGAACAAAGACACAAAAACGGACAACAAAATCTTCTTTCGAAAAATTTTATTCAATCTCCATTAATTTATGTTTAAAAGAAGAAGAAAAGTACTATTTCTAGCGCATCAAGACAAAGCTGTCCTCGATGAAATTCAAGATAACAACACGACTTAATTTGAACACGTTTCATAAACATGTCTCCAAAACTTAAGAGAACTCAAAGGAAAAGTCAATCAAAAATTGATATCAACATAAATTCCCATCGAAAAATGTGATTTATTTTACCTTTAAAGCACTGGACTGCTTGGAAATTCGTTAAAACTCCGCTTCTTAGGTTCTGAAACCGTAATAAAACAAGGCATCTCCCGCATTGATAATATGAAGTTCCTCGAAGCAAGATTTTATTCCTGAAAGCTCTTCTTTTTCCACTAAAGCGGCTTCTGAGTATCCCTTAACTAGTATCTCTGTCTTGAGTAGCAAACCGCGAAAAACTGCAGGGAAATAACGACTTTAATTCTCCGCTAAACACAACAATCCAACTAAAGTGTTTACCGAGCTGACGGCTGTGTAGCCGCGCGAAAAACAAAGCCTCAAAGATCCCGGATGTCGATGACGTCGTACGCATACAGCTGACGTGACATTCGGCATTCCCGGATGTTGTGTGGCGTCATTCGCGCATGTTTTGCGACGTCATACGCGCTCGCGAGCTAGTAGCCTTGAGCGACGCTCGGACACACAGTCACACATGTAACAGACGCCGCCCGCGAAACATTCCGCTGGCCATGACCATGAAAAATCACGGCACAGGTTCTATGAGTATGGAGCTGCGCAGCCAGGCCTTCGGCCTGGCAAGTGCTCCGCTAAAAAGTGTACTGAATCAGTAATTAGGGTATGTTACTAAAAAGTGTACTGAAAGGAGAGAACTGACCTAACTGTTCCAATACACTTCACTTTTCAAGCCCTAGTCCGTCTTCGAACTTAGCTAGCGTTCACAAAGGTATTAAAAATTGTAATGTATTTAGGTTGATAATAGGCCATTTGCACGATGGCGTCATTTGACTACAACTACCAGAATTCATTTCGTTTTTCCTTTCTTATTTAATTTTTTTAATCCCAGTGAGGTTTAAATAACAATGGCCCTAATTTGCACTACAAAACAAAAAACTGAAGGATTGTGGTAGTTGTAGTCATATGACGTCATCGTGCAAATGGCCTATTGCGTTCGAAGAATGCAATTCTAATTCTGTAGATAAACGTTTGAAATGCAAGGCTAGTACAACGGAAATTAATGGCAGGTCTAATTCTGTGGTTTATGTGCAGTAAAATTTGAGTTTTTTTGGTAACCGGTCTTCCAAATGGCCGCCCCTATTGCTTTTTTCACGGGCTCATTTCCGCCGAAAGTTCCGTCGAACGCGTCTCAATGATCTCCGATTACTGCTAGTTTATAAAAAGACACCGCCGGTACAAAACAACATCAGGAAAAGCAATGGGAGCAAAATGGCGTTAGTTTAAATCAAACCAAATGGAGAAAAACAAAAGGAGTTAAACAAAAGTAGTCACAATGTGCATAACTGGAATATAATCGGGAAAGAAATGATACAAAGCGGATGTAAAGCAATCAAAATCCCCACCCAACCTTCACTCCAAAAGAAAAAAACAACAAGATTAAGTCACACTTAAATTTTCAGACTTGACGTGTAACACTGGACCCTGTGTAAAAGGGTACGACGGGGGAAATGGACAGGGACGCGGTGGAGGGGGCGGCGAAGAAGGCGGATATGAGGGAAGCATCAGCTGTGGTGTTGGGAAGCAGTCGCGCATTGTTGGTGGCACGCGCGCAAAGCCAGAGGAGTTACCCTGGCAGGTGGGCTTCAAAATACAGACGCAATGGTCTGCAAGCAACATCTTCTGCGGTGGATCTTTAATCGATAAGAACTGGGTGGTGTCAGCTGCTCATTGTTTTTCAAAACCGAGAGAAGGCCTCAAGGTTCAGCTTGGAGAATTCGACATCTGGAACGAAGAAGGGAATGAAGTATTAATTGCTGTAAGAAGGGTAAGGGTAAAGAAAGCTAACAATATTGCGTCTTGTCTATATGAAGCTATGGTTCTTTCCATTTTCAATAACCATGATGTGGCTAAAAAAAGTATAATAAAATAATCTGCCTTAAGTAAAAACTACCTGATGAACAAGCTATGATACACACTAAGAAAAACTGTTTTCTAATATTACAATAAATCCGAGCAAAACACTATTAATAGTCATTTTCGTTTCCACGACTACTATTTCACAGGTAATCGTTCATCCTTCGTACAATGAACGGACAAAAGATTATGACATTGCACTTGTTGAGCTGGAAAGTGAAGTATCCTTCAATGACTACATGAAACCAGTTTGTCTTCCGAAGGGAAACATCAACTTCGGAGCTGGTGAAATGTGCACTGTGTCTGGGTTTGGAAAAATTCGTAAAGATGGACCACAAGCTAAGACACTGATGAAAGCCGACGTTCCCCTAATAGGTATCGGGGAGTGTAAGAAGTTCTATTACAGCCTCACAGAACAGATGCTATGTGCAGGATACGAAAAAGGGGGAATCGATTCCTGTCAGGGAGATAGTGGAGGCCCTTTGGTGTGTCAAAAGGGTGGCAAGTTTTACCTGACGGGAGTAGTGAGCTACGGCGTGGGATGCGCACGAGAACGATTCCCGGGGGTGTATGCAAATGTGAAGACTTTGGTGGACTGGATTGAACAGACGAAGAGCTCAAAGCGTTAATTAACGTTTCATGGACTATGCGAAGCAGTTTGGCAAGTTTGTCAATATTAGGCTCGCGTGATTCGCGCCTGGCTTACGAAACACTAAGCAATACTTTATTGTTACCAGTTGAGTGAAATAAAGTCTAAATCTCTTAAAGCTGTTAGGTTTTGTCGTGTTTGATATAGCTTCATGTGGTTGTGTAGTTATATATTTGTCCTTTTTAAAAAACGAGCAGTAACGTTTTATCAGGTTTAAAACTCCAGGGTTTTTTTAAGGTCGCGGGGATACCTGATCATGAATAAATTCATAAGGCAAAGTATTGGCAGGGGTGTCACTTTTAAAAGCTTTTTATCTTGGGTCTTTAGAAGCCGATTTCGCTAAAACTTGACAGATATATTGGGGAATAATGGGAATTCACCAGTACTACATTTTATTGAATGAATCGCTCTTTATACGGCAATGCTGTAATGTACGTAAGTTAAAATTTATAAAACGTGATTTTGTGTCCAAGTTTGCTCCTCGAGAAGAACACAAAGCAAGTTGATTTCATCACTCACTGATCCGTCAAAACCTCTATTGTATCATACAGTAAACACCCGCATATAAGAACACACGATTTCGGAGGTCAGGCTGATTGAGTTCTTATTTATCGGGTGCTTAATGACAAATCAGCCTTAAAATGTTCTTAAATTTTTATTTAGTAATACTATCCAAAACATGTTGCTAGAGGTATAATTAGCATATTTTAGGAAAATAAAATAAATAATTATTCTGTAATTTGATTATATTAACAAATGAACACAATCAATAAGACAGCTTGACAGCTGATAGAGTTATGTAGTTATCTGACAGCAAACATAAACTTAGATGTTTTGTAATTATGACACCTTTTCCATTTTATAAGAACATGTTACAATTTTCATGCTGATCTTCTTCTTATAAAAATGGGGCTTTATTGGCCAAATTTCAGCCTCCCTGGTGTTCTTAATCCATTTGTTCTTATATGCGGGTGTTAACTGTATCTGGCTGATACATCTAGCGCTTTGCACGTGCAATTATTGATGCAGAAACATTACAGAGCCTGTTCGTGAATATTTCGCGCATTTTCGGTATCAGCCGTCGCACTTCGTGCATACTCTTTTCATAAATGCATACTGATGAGCGGAACCTGTCCCCCGCGAAGGAACGTAAGGACTTTTGTCGAACGCAAATCACTTTCGTAATGTCCAGTCAGTTAATCAAAGGGCTCTTAAAGCCATCTCGTTAATGCGTTATAATGCGAGGTTATTAAAAAAAAGAATGTTTGTTGTCAAAGGTATTAGGTGGGGTTGTCTTCTTGACTATATTTACCTATCAAATGCACTCAAGTTTTTCAATTCTTTTTTTTTTAATTTGGTAAAGATGCTGTTGTAGCGCACCTTTAGAACAAGTGTTCTTAAAATACGTACATGAAAACATCACATGATGCAAATCAGCCAATAGAAATTTATGTTCACGAAATGGGCGTAGTTTTATTTTAGTAGCCATTTGTGTTTACTTTTCATTATTATTATTCTTTTTTTTTTGCAAAAGGAGGAGAACCCGTGCCCCTCTGCTAACAACTTTTCTGTACACCATTGAGGGATCTGCTGTTATCAGTGCTCCAGTTTTTCAAGACCAAAACGCAGAAGTGTCGGAGAGTGATGGTGTGGGTCGTGTGGTAATGTCACTTGGTGTTTGGGTAAAGGGTGGTGATTATGTTGATATGAATTCTGTGATTGAGTTTTTCTTTGTGTTCTCGCTAGCTTTCTAGTGACCTTGATGAATAGACTCAGTCTTGATGAATGGACTACAATGTCAGTTCTAGGATGTTTTGTTTCTCTGGTTTTACAACAAACCATGAAGACAAATGAAATGGTAGAGTGATTTTTTTTCTTTGTGTTTGTTTGTGGTAAGTATGAGTCTGTTGTTTTATGTATTTTGATGTGAAAATGGCGGGAAAATGGTGATCGCGTGGTCATTTTTGGTTGACGTTTGCTATGGGCGCCGTTATAGTAATTGGTTTTAATGGCATAGGTAGTAATTTTAAGAGAACTGCGGAGTTTTCTCGCTGACGTGAAAATGGCGGGAAAATGGTGAACACGTGGTAATTTTTAGGTCACGTTTGCTATGGACGCAGTTCTAGTAATTTGTTTTGAATGGAATAGGAAGTAATTTTGACAGAGCATGTGGGTGATGTAATGGCAGTGAAGATCGTGTAATGAGAAAGGGTCAGTTTTCTACACTTGCGATATTGTACTCAGTCATTTGTCTTGCTAAAAAAAATAAATGGGAACTGGTACTGGGTTTTGAAGTGTGGGTCGCTGTCACTACTATGGGACTGGGTACCAAAAGACCGTCATGCAGTTTTGTCCGCTACCTGTGATGAGGGGGACTAGGGCGATTTGCCCACACGATTATGAGCTTTTTGAAAAGTGTGCTTGGTAAAGTATTTTTAATTCTAAAAACGGAAACGGCGTTTCTGAGTCTTCTAATTTGAAAATTTCGTGGGGGGACATGCTGGCAGACCGCCGTAGGTAGTTTGCGTTTTCGACGCAACCGTCTGCTATAAAGGTTGAATCGTGAAAATTAAAATGTTGTAAAGACAAAACTAAAATAGCTGGGCCTAGCGTGACTGTTTATTAATAGCAGGAAAGACATTGACGCTGTTATGTTCACTGTCGACAGATAATTTTAGATCCTGTCATGTCCGGTATTTCAGAGAGAAAAGTTAGAGAAATTGAAAGCTTTCGTATATAAAAACGTACATGGTAATATTAATGGCTAAAAGAACAGATGAAATGCGAGACAAAAAAGGACGCTAAAATGAGGTCAAAATCAACGGAGCGCAACGCTATGGGAAACGGCAAGTGACGGAGTTGACTTTAGTCCATTGGACTGTGCTTTTGAAAGGTTTTCAAAGTCACTCTAAACTAAAATCTTCGTTGGAAAGGGCTAAATGTACAAAATCTGGAGCAGTTTAAATGTTAGTCTTGGAGATTCGAAGACAGTATTTTTGTTGGGCGTACGTGTGTTGCAAGACAGGCGGATTTCTTCCCGTTCTTGCAGGGCTTTTTGCGAGAAATAGCCGCGTGGGAAATCGAAGAACTATAGATATTGTTCTAAGATTTGCTATCAAACTTTTAATAAACAGTTTTTGTAAGTTTATTGAATGAAATCAATGGTTTTGAAGGTGAAGTGTCATGGTATCTCATTATATAATTTAATAATCTTGGTTCAAACAGGTCACTGCTAGCTATTTCAGAACTGATAGGATTCGCGGTCTCATGTTGTCCGTAAGGGCCACTTGTGACAGGACTGTTTACTACATAAGACATTGTAAGAACCCGTTTCGATTTTTCAACAATTTCATCTAAAATTGTATCGCTTGAAATCCCTTTTCTTGCCATGAATATATAGCCGGCAGTTCTATATTCTCAGAAATCATAGTTTACATTAGCTGGAATTTTTCGATTTTGTGAAATTTACTGAGAATATAGGACTGCCGGCCATTTAGTGTTTTGAAAACCTTGACCGGCAGTCGAGCTGAAAGAAGTTCTAAGTGTCACAAAACATGGTTTCGTCTTCTGAGCCCAGCGTAAACCAAACACTACACTTGAGATCTATAAAGCATTTCAGGATCGCTTGACTTTTCTAAATCGACATATGATAGTTTAGATTAGTTGGAATTTTTCGATTTTGTGAAATTTACTGAGAATATAGAACTGCCGGCCATTTAGTGTTTTCGACACCTTGACCGGTTACCGGCCATATAGCCACAGCGTTTAAAAACACAGGTGCTGTAGCGATATGATGGCTGACAATATGCGGTGACTTTGGCTTTGCACTGTTCGTCGTCTGGTGTGAATGAAATTGGTAGTTGTTAGATCGGTAGATGATTTTTGTCGCAATGGAAAGTCTTCAATTGTCTTTAAAGACTATACAATATTGCTCACTTGGATACGTAAGAATTAGAAAACAGGTGTCGTGGGCGTCGTGCCTTCCAGGAGCCATTGTAGTCGAAGTGTATCTGCTGGCTACTGTGTAGGGAGGAGGGGGGGGGGGGGGTTGGAGGGGGGTAAGCGTAGTGGGTGAAGTAAGAAAGATCTGATTTTTAGAACAGAATGGCCTGTTACAGAGACGTTGGTTTAGACTACGAGCAGTTTGTTTTCTTTGAGTGGTAAACTACATGGAGTGTAAAAGTGGCAATTTATCTGATTTAATTTTATGGTCATGTTATTGGAGGGGGACATTGGGGGGCTTTGAACACCGCAACACCGCTAAAAAAAAATTACCGCAAGAAAAGTCGACGAAACACCCTCACCGCAATATATCTTTTTGTCAAGTTACCATGAAAAAGGCTCAGGATTGGCGACCAGCAGAGTATTGAAGATTAAGTAGAAGCTAGTAGACAGTATTGGAGTGCTTTTTGTTACAAATTTAACATAATGGTACGTGCTTTTCACAAATAAGTACGGAATAAATAATATATATACAGGCTAAATTTAGGGTCAAACAGGAAACGGCAACACCGCAGATAATTTCGTTCTACCGAACACCGCCGACTTTAAAGCGCAAACATCGCACACCGTAGGGTTTGAGATCACCGTAACACCGCAAGCTGGGATTTTATTCACTGCAATACCGCATAAAAAAATGAGCAACACCGTAACACCGCAAATCCCCAATGTCCCCGTCTTATTGATTTAAAAAAAAAATAGCGTGCAGATAGGCTCCTAGTCAGACCGTGGCGGGGTTGTTTGAGTGACGTTATTAAGAGTAGTGTAACGATAGCATGTTTGAACTTTGGAAGGGAAGAGCATGATTTTAATGAAGTTTTTTTTTAACTTGCGTGTCTTTCGATATTTTTGTTGAAGTTACGTGTGTTGCTATAGAGCGATTTTCTACTACAAGTTAGCAAACGATATAAAGTTTATTGTTTTAAAACGTCGGTGTCGCTGTTTTTTAAGTGAACATTTGCGTGCTAAAGGGTGATAAAAAGCGTGCGCTTTTTAATATTGTTTGTATAAAGAAAAATCGGTAGTTCTGTAAGATTTATTTAGCGGTTGGGAATTGTAACAATATTCTATGGTGATTTGATAAATAACAAATCAGGTATTTGTGTTTAAATGAAGATGAATTGGGATTTAAAGAGATTACTTGTCGTTCCGTGCGTGTTTATTGATTTAAAATAGTCACATCTTATCAGTTTTTAGGCGGGTCTGTCTTTATTCAAAAGGTGTTAATTCGATTTCTAGAGTTGTTACTTTACAGAGTAATATTTTGAAAACGCGTTTACTATTCTGTATTGTGTAAGATGTGTCGAGTATAGAAAAATTGTATTTTGATTTAATAAGGTTTTGGCGAGTTTAATACAGTGGCTCTTTTGTGGTTAGTAATCCGAGATGAGAAGAGTTAATGACGTGCTAATTAGAGTTAAAAGGATGTAATACATGTTTGGGGTTTTTAATTTTGATGACTTGTCAACGATTTTCATTTGTAGTGTTCTGAGACGACAATTTCTGTCAAAAATGTTCGGCAAATTGATGTCGGTTGTGGTCGCTTTGCGTGGTTTTGTGTGACTCTACATTCAAGTACTCGATTTTATTTTATATTTCTTGTTGTTTTTTAGTTCATTTGAATATTAGAGTTAATAATACACAGTTTATGAGAACAAAGTATGACAACAACGACATAAAATTTGCGTGTTTAAGGGTGGCCAAAAAATGTTGTTTTTTTAGTATTGTTTGACCTGACAAAAAGCGGGTGGTTGTGTTGGATATATTGAGGAGTTTGAAAATTGGAAGGATATTGTGTGGTAGTTTGAATACTAACAAATTGTGTATGGTTGTTTAAATGAAGATCAATTGCGATTTAAGTAGATTTCTTGTCGGAAGTAGCGTTTAAACTGCTTAGTTTTAAAATTGTTTCCGATTTATTTTGTGTTGTTGTGGATGGGTGGGCTAAGTGTATTTCCGGTATGATGGGGAGTATGGTCCTCTCATCCCTTTTCTCTCTCCGCGGCGTTCATGTTAAATGACGGACTATGATGGAGTGCGAAAGGTGAATTTATTTTCGAAGCGTGCTGAACTTTCATTGCGTTTATACTTGTAGCCACTTATTTGTTATTTTAAGGGTAGCTGTGGTGCTGGTTAGTCGTCAGAACAGCGTATGTCTATTTTCGCGATAACAGGGTGTGCCGATTGCGTGAAAGATGAAGGTTCAGATTGCACACATGGCATGTTATAGTTAGTCAATGGGCTAACTATAATAACGTTTTCGCATTATTTTTTTTTTGTGATAAGAAATTGGAGAATGTTTAAATGGGTTTATTAAATGCTTTGTGATGTGTAATATTTTTTTGAAAGTTCTTTAGTTGTGGGTGGGCCGAAGTATCTACGTTTTCCGGTTTAACATTAGCGGTATGTCTTTGTGTTAAATGGAGTAATTAGGTACTTGTCAATGGTTGTTGAAGGAATGATTTAACGCTGTTGTGTGTTTGTATTCAAGGGATCTCAATAGATTAAGGTGAGCGCGGAACAGAAGAGCCGTTATTTTTTTTAAGCTTTTCAGGTGAACGCGGCAGACGATTGCGAAGCGCGAGGTGAGCGGGGAGCGCGAGGGGAGAAAAAATAATGCTTTTCTGCACACCTTTGTTTGTGCCCTTCTACCTTCATAGACACACCGTAATCATCAACTAATCATAGGGCAAAACGGCCTATTTTGGGTAAATTGCTTCCCCTTTTTTTTGCTTTTATAACATTTCTGTTTAGTTGTATAATCTCTTGTCTATTTTCTGGGTGCGCTTGTGATAAGTATTTAGCGTCATATTATTTTACAGTGATATTACCCGGCGGTACCAATCAATGGAAAGCAATAATCAATATAATCAATAACAATCAATAATAATCAATACCAATTAATTGATTGGTATTGGAAATCAATAAAAATCAATGCCTTGGAGTTGAGTGAGTATCGATTTTCATTGATTATCATTGATTTCTATTGATTAATATTGATTTTCATTGAAAACTAAAATCTCCGTTTTCGATTCCAACAAACGCCCTAATAAAGCGTAATTGTTCTGATTTGTGACAAAAGTTCGCTTTTGTAAAAAGAATAAATAAATTTTTAATACAACAACAAAATTAACTGAACAACAACATTTTATTACCTATTTTATAATAGTATATCGATCCGGCACGCAGACAGACACGATTTAGTGTTCGTATTATAGAGGGAGTTACATTTTTAGAACCGTGAAGTTATATTTGCCGGGATAACAGGATGTCTGTCATAGCGAAGTGTCCGCAAGGCGGACAGAGAAAAAACGGAACGAGAACGAGAACGTCACGAGAACAGCAGAGATGGTCAAGGTAGCTGCCGTTTTCAACGCGAGAAGACCTGCTTTCACATATTTTGCAACGGCAAGTGGTAGAGTTGGCAAGTTTACATTTCCCGTTTGCGGTACACGCGATGGTTTTTAATAGGTTTATAACTACCTCATTAGAGAGATTAAGCATTGCGTAATTTTTACCCGCGAACGGCAGGGATCACGGTGGGCACAGAAGGCTAAAAAAGATGCACATATTCCGTCGTAACAAAATGGCTTAAATTACAACTTCAAAATTTTACAACAGCACAGAACTCATCACTTTCACAAATTGAATATTTTTTGTTTTTCCATTTTTGCAGTTTTTGGCGGGAAAAATGACGTCATAAAGTTGGCGCCAAAAAATTAACTTAGTATTATGGGATATCTGATGACAATTTCTGAAAGTACTCGCCACAAGCATGTCAAAACTGAAAAAATCTTGTAAATATGTTGATCCGATCAAAAGATATGACGTTTCAAAATTTGAATTTCCCGCCCATTTTCTGCTGGGGTCAAAGGTCATTTAGAATCAAATCGACTGAAAAACTAGCGCTTCAAATAACTTCAACAGTTTTGAACCTAGGAAACTGAAATTTTACAACGATATAGAAGTTATCATTCGCAAAATTACTATGTTTTTTGTTTTTCAAAGTTAGGTATTTTGGCGGGAAAATGACGTCACAAAGATGATGCCAAAATTTTAAATTAGTATTATGGGATATCTGATGACAGTTTCTGAAAGTATACGCCACAATAATTTCAAAAGTGAAAAAAAATTCGTAAATATGTTGTTGCGATCCAAAGATATGACATTTCAAAGTTGGAATTTAAGCCATTTTGTTACGACGGAATATATGCATCTTTTGTAGCCTTCTGTGCCCACCGTGGATAGTCACGGCAGCCGCCGTATTAGTACGCGACGAGTCTTGCTTTTATACACTATAGGACGGCAAACGGCAGACGACAAGCTTACATTTCCTGTTTGCGTTATACGCGAAGCTTAATTGAGAGATTAAGCATCGCGTTTCCGGCATACGGCAAACGGGAAGCATCAGCTTGTCGTTTGCCGTGTTACAGAGAATGAAAGAGATAAACCATCGCGTATACTGCAATGTAAGCTTGTTATCTGCCTTTTGCCGTCGCACAGTATATGAAAGCGGGTCTCGTCGCGTAGAAAACGGCGGCTGCCTCGACCATCCTTGCCGTTCACGGATAGAAATTACGCGATGCTAAGGCTACGTCCACACTAAGCCGGATAAATTTGAAAACGCCACTTTTTTTATCCGGATAGGCCTTCCGTCCACACTAAAACGGCGTTTTCGGTGTCCGAAAACGGAAGTTTTTGAAAACGCTCTCCAAAGTGGATAAATTTGAAAACGCCGGCTAAGTGTGTTAAACAGAACTTTTTGAAAACGCTGACGTCACAACAGCCATGTGACTCTGTCGCAGTCCCTTCTCAACCCCTGATCCAAAATGGCGGACGAATTGTTGACTATGTTATTGTGCCTGTTGTCACTTTGGATTGCTTATTTGGAGATAAACGTTGCGCTATACAATCTTTATGCAACAGCTCTACATAGACGTCGAAACACTGTGTGTTCGGCGCTCTTATCAAACGGGCCTCAGCAAACTCTACGGCGTTACCGAGTAAGACCGTTCTTAGAACGAAGATTTTGGACAAGACCTGGTAGAACTAGTGCGTGGTGAGACAATTTTGTACACGAAGTTGTTATTCCTGAAGAATGGCTTGAGAACTTAAGAATGTCAAGACCGTCGTCAAGCATTCAAGCTTTCCGCTGAACAAGATTAACGAGGGCTTTAGGAACGAGATTGTCTGGCCAGCGTTCTGGGGCTGAGGCAGCGTCAGTGTGCTGGCTTTGGCTTGTCAAAGCACGTAATTAGGGACACACCCCCTCGCATGGTTTTCGTCAGTGTCAGGTTTCTTCTGCGTTCTATACATGTGTTTTCGTCTCAAAGGTCATTTGCGGTCTCCACTTGATTGTTTAAACGATTAATGTGGACGGAGAACATTTTATCCGTTTTCGCGGCAAAAGTTGCGTTTTCAAATTTATCCGGCTTAGTGTGGACGTAGCCTTTAATCTCTCTAATCTCTAATTCTCTGCAAACGACGAGTTGACGTTTGCTATTGTCGTAGTTTATTTCAATTCTTAAGCACTCTAGCTAGTCAATGCAGTATAGTAAAAGATAAACGTTTCTCAAACATACCTTACATGCATCGTTTGACAGCATAACATTAAAACTTAACAAGTAGTAAAATAAGCATTTACTTTTTCAATCTGGAAAAAAATGCTAAGTCCTTCACATAGAAAGGCTTTGATTTTATCACTTAATGAATTCAGTTCTATGCAACCTGGACGTGCGAAACTATGAAAATTGACCAACATTTACCCGTGCAACTGAAAGAGAAGATAAAATAAGAGAGAGGTGGCCAAGCTGCCCCCGATCATTCAGAACTTTGAACGCGTTTCCGCGTTCTCCCCTCTTCTTACTAACGGAAAACATTTCTCCTTCGTTCACGTTCGTTCCTTTTTCGACCTCTAATTGCTTTGACATCTTCCGTTGAGGCCGCCGGGGAATCAAGGTAACAGTCGCCAAATCTGATCTCAAATGCCTTGAAACGCGGGTTTTTACATTGCACGATCAGTTATTGATTATCTATAAAAATCAATAATAATCAATAGCAATTAAGGAGTCTGGGTGAGTGAGTATCGATTTTTATTGATTGGTTGAACCAATCAATATCAATCAATGGATTATTATTGATTATTATTGATTGTATTGATTGGCAATCAATGATTGATTTTCATTGATTGGTACCGCCGGGATATTACTAATCACGTGGAGAGTTATGTTAAATATTTTATAAATGGTTTGAGAATAGGTTTGTGGTTTGGAGGAGCTATTCGAATCGAAGTGTATTTGCTGGCTTATGTGTATTATAAAATTTGAGCTGTTTTGTATAGTATATAGTATTGTATAATTATTAAAAGTGAACATTTATTATTGGTTATACGAAAATATAAACTTTCCGGTGGGAGGATATGTTAAATCGACAACGCATTTATTGATTATTATTAAAGCGTACCTTTCATGTAACTGTAATGACCTCGTAACTGCGGTAAGGCAAATTGGTAGTAGCACTAGGATATACTGGCGGTAGTTGTAGAGTGGAATGCGTAGCCTGCAGAATAGGCGTTATTTTTTTAAGCGTTTCATGCGAGCGCAAGGAGATCTGATGAAAGTCCTTTTAATGATAAAACTTGAGTGACATGTTTTTAAAAAGACAGGTGGTGTAGCGATATGATGGGTGACAATATGCGGTGAAAATGGCTTTGGACTGTTCGTCTTCTAGTGTGTATGAAATTGTTAGTTCGTAGATGGGTATACGGTTTTTGTGGCAGTTGGAAAGTCTTGAATCTTGTTGAAAGACTATACAATAGTTATTACTTGGATGCGTAACAATTACGAAACGGCTGTCATTGTTTGCTAATTGACAACTTGTTTTTTCTACAGTAGACACATAATGAATTTCACCTATGTGCCCAATATAAATGTTTGTACAAGCTCTTGTGGCATTCACTGCTTCAACAAGAGTGACAGGAGCAAAAGTTTCATTTGATTCAACAATATGAATTGATAAATTGAGACAATTAGCCACAGCTTGAATGATAATCGCATCAGCCCATGTTCCTTGACATGACATATTATTCAAATATTCTTGCCAAGAGTGTTCAGTATTACTCTCTATAAACTGTTCTGGGTTATATACTAAATATTCAATGCCAAGACTACGTATATAAAAATGGTTTGTAGCATCGCCATACAATTGATGTGATACGGCACGAAAAAAACAATCGCCACCTCCTCCAACATCAAGAGCAATTCTATTTAATTCAGATAACCTAGTTTCTAGTAGTGAAACTGAATCTATCGCATCTGAAGGATTAAAAGCAACCATTACAAACAATTGATAATTTTGTTTAACGAAATAATAGATTTAAATAGATATTTTCTTGCTTTAAGTCTGCTGTACCCTTTGCTAATAGAGCTACGTTGAGCGCTCGAAGGCAACTCTCTTGTGTCAGGATTTCAATGCAATCAAGCTACGTTGAGCACCACTTGCGCAGTGTACCTCGTGGAGGTAGGACGTGTTTTTGTGAGCTCCTCCAAATATGCTTTTTTAAACGTTTCAATTACGTACCTGTCATGGAAACCTACAAATAGATATAACCAGAAATGGGGAAGGACAAAGCGGACAAAGCGGACAAGAATCCCAGCAAAAGGCTGAGAGAAAATGGCTCGCAAACGGATGAAGATGATGAACATGTGGGCGCCGGCGTAGGAATGTCAGAACGCCTCGAGGAAATGAACACTAAACTAGATCAAGTTTTGACAGCATGTGGTGAAATTGCACTACTAAAAGATGAAATACGTAAGCTGAGAGATGATGTAAAGAATTTAAAACAATCTTTGCAATCTGCCGAGGAAGAAATTCAAAGTCTACAAGAAAGCCAGAAAGAAACTTCTGCACAAGTAAATGAAAACAATGAAGACATTGACTTCTTGTTCGAGGACATTGAAGCGCTTAGACGCAGAAACATCAAGTTGGAAGCCTATACAAGACGTGAGAATGTAAGAATTTTCAATGTCGAGGAAGAAGAGGATGAAAATACTGAAAGGCTGGTAAGAAGGATCTTTGTCAATAATTTGAAAATTCCAGCGGATAAGGTCAACGACATTCGATTTGAGCGAGTTCACCGGATCTCCACTAATAATTCTAGTCTAAGAGCTCCGTCCCATCCTAAACCAATTATTGCTCGCTTCAGTCATTATCAGGACAAAGAAAATGTTCGCTCCTTCTATAAGAACTTAAAAGGAACCAACATCGTTTTCTCAGACGACTTCCCGAAAGAAATCGAAGAAATTCATAGAAAACTTTATCCAGTGCTTAAAAAGGCAAAGCAGAACAAACAAAAAGCCTTCTTTAATTTTGATAAATTGATTATTAATGGCCAAATATACAGAGGAAAAGAAATTAAAGACCTTCCCTATTATTGTAAAATGGCAAAAAATTATTAATGTATTAATTCCATGATCGGTTTCAAACTGAATAGTGAATCCACGTCCACTAGATGTTAAGAATTTTGTTTAATGTAAGTTTATATGTAAATGTACTATGTGTTTTTTTGTTTTTTTGTTTTTCTATTTTCTCAGTTGGAGGAAAAAATGTCTTTTGTTCCACTTTCTTTGAATGCTTCATTAAACATCGAAAGGTACTAATCCCAAACAATATACGCTTTTTTAAAAACCACAATTTAAATGGTAGATTTATTTAAATTAGTTTCTTTGAATGTAAGGGGCATAAGTAATTTTCATAAAAGAAGAACTATGTTCATCTGGTGCCGTAAAAGAAAAGCTGATGTAATATTCCTGCAAGAAACTCATTCAAAAGAGGATTCGGAAAAACAATGGGCAAATGAATGGGGTGGCAAAGCATTTTTCTCACATGGTAGCCCAAATTCATGTGGAGTTGCGATATTGATTAGGAATAATTTTAATTGTGTAATTCAAAAGTCCATTGTTGATCCCCAGGGAAGATTTATTATTCTGAAGGCACGCATTCAGGATAAAGTGTACATTTTAGTTAATATTTATGCGCCAAACAAAGATAAGGTCAGCGGCATATTTTATAAAAACTTACATAGAGTGCTACAGACGGAAGACCTAGATTGTGAAGAAAATATAATCATTGGAGGTGATTTTAACTGTCCTCTTGACCCCAAGCTGGATAAGAAAGGTGGCGTTATGGTACCTAGAAAAATGGTTATAGACAATATTGAATGTTTACAAAATGAATTGGACCTTGTCGACGTATGGAGAATTAAAAATCCACAATCTAGAAGTTACACTTGGAGCCAAAAATCTCCACCAATTTTCTGTCGTTTAGATTACTGGCTGATATCAAACAACTTACAGGATTTTGTAAATACAACCGATATCATTCCAGCTATAAAAACTGATCATGCAGCAATTGAGTTGAATCTAACCGACTCCAATCAAAACTTAAAGGGGCCCGGCTTCTGGAAAATGAACGTCTCTCTTCTTGAAGATCCGAATTATCTGGAAGAATTAAAACAAAATATTCCACTTTGGAAAACAACAGGAAGCGATAATTTATCAGACAAAAGGTGCATCTGGGATTGGATTAAGTATAATATTCGGAACCATGCTATTTTGTTCTCGAAAAAGAAAGCCAAAGAACGATCTGCAATGGAAAAAAACTTACAACAAGTATACGAGGAAGCAACTAAAAAATTTGAACAGGACCCTTCCGACTCTAACCTAAATACTCTCAATGAAGCAAAAGAAACTCTAGAAAGTTATTATGAGGAAAAAACAAGGGGTGTAATTATTCGCGCGAGGGCACGATGGCACGAGCATGGCGAGAGAAGTACAAAATATTTTTTAAATTTAGAAAAGCGTAATCATGTTAAAAAACATATAAGAAAACTATTAATAAATGGTGCCATTACATCTGATCCTTTTGGGATACTGAACGAACAAAAACGTTTTTACCATAGCTTGTACCAATCAAATGTAACAGATGAGGATAAGAAAAATGGAAACAAATTTTTAAATAATTTGAATATACCAAGATTATCAGAAGAACAAAAACAATCTTGTGAAGGAGAAATATTTGTTGAAGAAATCACAGCCATTCTTAACAGTTTTGAGAGTAACAAATCTCCTGGTAATGATGGAATACCAATAGAATTTTACAAAAGTTGCTGGGATTTAATTTGTGATCCATTTATGGAATGTGTGAGTGAGAGTTTCAACCACGGCGAAATGTCTAGCTCTCAAAGAAAAGCAATTATAACTCTTATAGAAAAGCAACATAAAGATCGAACTCTCATTGAAAATTGGAGGCCAATCTCTCTTATTAACGTGGATGCAAAAATAATTTCAAAAGTGATTGCTTTAAGATTAAAGGAAGTTCTACCGAATATCATACATCATAATCAAACAGGTTATGTTAAAGATCGCTATATTGGTGAGACTATTCGATCAATTTTCGATATAATGGAATTTACAGACAGTAAGAATATTCCAGGTATCTTGATTTTCATCGACTTTAAAAAAGCTTTCGACTCTTTAGAATGGCATTATCTTTTCAGTTGCCTCGAGGCCTTTAATTTTGGCCCCAATTTTATAAATTGGGTCAAAATGTTTTATAAAAATATTCAAAGCTGTGTAATAAATAATGGAATGGCATCAGACTATTTTACTTTAGAACGTGGTGTGAGGCAGGGTGATCCCTTGTCCCCCTACCTCTTTATCTTAGCTGTTGAAAGCTTGGCAATCTCCATTCGTCAAAATGTTGATATCAAAGGAATTAAAATAGGAAATCATGAAGCCAAGCTATTGCAATACGCAGACGATACCACAGCAACCCTGTCTGATGAAAATTCTGCAAAAGTGTTATTTGAAGAACTAGAAGTATTTAAGAACTTCAGTGGGTTGGAGATAAATAGCTCTAAAACAGAAGGAATGTGGATTGGTTCGCTTAAAAGAAAAGACGAAAAACCTTTTGGCATTAAATGGCCAAGTGAACCCATTAAAGCTTTAGGAACTTTTTTTACGTATGACCTATCATTACTTTACGAAAAAAACTTTCAAGAGAAGGTTGACAGCATAAAGCAGCTGACAAATATATGGTCATCTAGAGGACTGTCCATTTATGGTAAAGTAACTATAATCAAATCTCTACTTATTCCAAAATTAGTTTTTATATCTTCGGTTCTTTCACCTCCAAGTAAAATCATCAAACAAGTAAATAGTGTGATGTTCTCCTTTTTATGGAATGGAAAGGATAAAGTAACAAGACTCTCTTCAATAAACAGTTATGAAGACGGTGGCATCAAAATGACAGATATTGAAAGCTTGGTCAAAGCTGTACGATTAGCTTGGCTAAAATGTATTTTCACGTGTTACTAGATGTTTCTTAAGACATTGCGAGGTTCGCACGCCTCAGCGTGCTTCTATTGTTTGTCTGTTATTCCATTGTTTCAGATGTGTATATAAGAGTGAATCAGAATTCATTCTCCCTCTCTCTCTCGCAGAACTAATCGAGTTTATAACGCATTACATTATGTTACCGTGATGTCCGATTCTGAGAGTATAAACGGTTCAACACGCGGTGAATTTTTTCGCGGTGCACATTTCTTCGGTTAGCGTAGGTTCGAAAGGTCGGAAAGGTTAAACGAAACAACGGGCGGTTAATCTTCTCGTGGTGTTCAGCCTTAAACTCCGACTGTCCAAGGCGAATCCAGTGATTATTCAGCAGGTCTTTGGCTTGTTTAAATCGTATCTTAACACACGGCTTGAAGGGAAGGGCAAGCAAATCGAAGTACAAGATAGAGAAAGACACGGTCGAATTACAAATTCAAAGAAAACCCGAAACAATTCAAGTTTAACGCTCAATTAAATTCTATTTTGATCCAAATTCAGAGTTCTATTAATCCGTCGACTGATATTCCAGTAATTAACAATCTTATTGCTGAAAGCAAAACCCTTATTCACATGAGGCAAAAGTTCATCAGAATTGCCGACAGGAATAAACATGGCTGGCTAGTAGTCAACGAGTACGAGTCAGACGACTTGGCATCGGGTCCGGAAGACGAGAAGAAGTCGAGGAAAGCAAAGGCCAACTCCGATGGAAGACCTAACGAAGATAAGAAGAAGCCGAAATATGCTGCTGATAATCAGTTTCTTTTTCGTAGCTTGGTGAGTTCTTACTCGCGTTCAATGTTTGCGCGTTTACTTTGTGATTTCTCGTAGGATTCTGCTTGTGAGAATCCAACCATCATAATTCTTGTTGCTGTTTTATGTCTGTTTTACAGATTGTTTAAGGCGAAAATAATTTACGTTCGTTTGAACGTAGTGAATTAGAACGTAAATGTATTTTCACGTGTTACTAGATGTTTCTTAAGACATTGCGAGGTTCGCACGCCTCAGCGTGCTTCTATTGTTTGTCTGTTATTCCATTGTTTCAGATGTGTATATAAGAGTGAATCAGAATTCATTCTCCCTCTCTCTCTCGCAGAACTAATCGAGTTTATAACGCATTACATTCCCGCCCACCCACCCTCACAGTCTGTTTAGAATCTATTCCAAGTTTCAAGTTTTGCTGCTTCAAATGCTTTCGGTACAGTCATTGGGCAAGAGATTGGCAGATCAGGTTGGACCTCTCCCGCCGGCCATCATGGCTATTCAGCAGGTTCCTTCTATCCCACATCAACAGGAAACGCTACATCAGGAACGGCACTAAAGTAATCACCCATCTGATCACTGTTTTGGAACACGAGCTTTCTGAGGTATGTCTAATATGAGTGCCAGAATCTAAGCACTGCTTTCAATATGGTTTAAGGAAATTTGAAGAGGAACGGAACTTTTGAACATATTGGTGTGTCAAGTTTTATATTAGATGTCATTAGAGACGACTATTAGTTACCCTTCTTTGAGGAACCTAGTAAGATTAAGCTCCTTAACAATAAGTCTGCTAGATTGCACAATGAGTTTGTTAGCAAAACAATAGCGGAATTACGGAAGGCTGGCCGTGTTCGAGGTTAACTCGCCGCCACATTTTGTCAATCATTTATCTGTTTCTATCCAACCTTTGGTAAAAGAGCTATATACCTGACTTGTGTATATTATGTTTGATATATATATATATATATATATATATATATAAAAAATAAAAAAAAAAAAAAAAAAAAAAAAAAAAAAAAAAAAAAAAACGCACCAAGTATGAAGAGTGGTAAATTGCTCTTAGCTATTTTGAAAAGGACTCTTTTATGTTTACGGTCGATTTAAAGAGCGGTTGCCATCATTTAGAGTTTTGTTAATCGACATTAAATTTTTCTAGGGTTTTTCATGGGATCTTGCAATTTAGGAAAACCCCGTTTCTTTGCGTTTTGTGCCGGTTACTTTTCGGTTTATCTACAGTTCCCCATATCTCACTAAGCGTGTACGACCTTTAGTTAAGCATTGGAGAATTCAGGGTATCAACCAAAAATAAATATATTTATATATATCTTCCCAGTACTGGTTTTGTAGCAACGATAAGTCTTTTTGGAAGCTTGTCAACTCATTCAATGGCTGTGTCTTCTTGGAATTCTACGATGCGACGGTTCATATTACCGATCGTAGATAGAGTTGTTGTAAATATTTCGATGTCGATAATGTCATTAATTCTAAGTTTCAGGTTTCTGCCAGATCGTTGGCTTCATTTGGCGGAAAGATTATTTCTGCGTGTGCAGTTGTTGGTATAAACAGCAGAATTATGTCTAGGCATTGTTCCATGTCGGTTCAGTCGCTGTCCAAGATCGGGATTCAATGTTTACTTTAGAAGAGTATTCTCGAAAAGATATTTACTGTTGGAACCAAAAATTTTGGCTATGCTAATGTTATATACTGTCAATCAATCAATATTTATTTGCCCTATTAATATTATTTACAAAGATGATATATTACAGTGTCTTAAAAAGGAGCAGGAGCCCTCAACAAACCTTTCTGGGCTTTACGGGGAGAGCCCCTGTTACTGTTACTGTTTTAGTGATAAAACTCCAAATCGTTTGGTTTACTCTGATGCTGGTGCGTCCGGGTTCGGGGTGCACATGAGCTTAAATGATGAATATATTCACCACGGTATGTGGGAGTATGGCGAAAATTATAGAAGTTCTACATGGAGGGAACTTTATGCTTTTGCACCACTCTATTGAGTGGTTCTTGTGTTAAATGGTTCACTGACATCCAATCCGCCGCAAGAATTGTTGAAGTCGGCAGTATAAAATGGGTTTACATTGTATTGCTTTCAGATTTTTCTAATTTGCATTACACATAAAATCCATCTTGGGAAACAATGGATCCCTCGTACCGAAACAGAAAGAGCTGATTTTGTTAGCCGCTTCATTGATACAGATGACTGGTAGATTTCTAACACATTTTTTGATCACCTGGACAGTTTGTGGGTGCCCCATACTATTGATTACTTTGCTAATTATTTTAATTTCAGAATTCCATGGTGTGTTGTAGGTTTTGGAATCCGGGTTGCTCTGGTGTAGATTTTACTTTCGTTGTTCAAAGGCTTCAAGGCGAAAATTGTCTAGTGCTGCCCCTAGTGTATTTAGTGCCTAGGGTTCTTCATTATTTATATTCGCAGTTGGCAGTCGCAACTGTTGTTATAGTGGCTTTGTTGTTGATTATAGACTATTCATAGGAATAAAATTTTTGGAACAGGGAAAAATTGAAATTCTCGGTTGGGTTTCCCAAAAATTTTTTTTTTCTAGAAATTATGGTCGAACGGTCTTATTTTCATTAGTTTCTAATATTTATTTCATCAATATTTCACCAAATACTAAAGATCACAATTTCGCTCAATGTCACCGGCTAACCCTATATTGTTACGCCACCAGTGTTTGTAAGGCACCGGCTGAGTTGATTTATATGCATTCTGCAGGTTGAAAGGTATGAGTGGCACTGGCCTTAAACAATAGTCATTGGGCACTGGCCTATATACTAATTGTATGTTTGTACTCATTGGGCACTGGCCTATTTGTATATGAATAGCGCTGGCCTGTATGTCTTTGTATGATTGCCAAAGAATTGTGGTTACGAATGGCACTGGCCGCCACGTTTTGTACGTAGCTGTCTACATGTACGTTATAGGCATCGATAGGAGTTTGTTTTCATAAGTAAAGTTTTCCTACCATCTATACACTATGTTTACTTAGTTATTGCTGCATACTAACTGTCGTATTATTTTCTTTTCCGCGCTCACAGATCCAACTATATAAGAGGTCCTTCCTGGAGACTTTTACCGAAGAACAGAATTTCGAAATTAAGAAGTTTTTCGACTGATGCCACGCTTAACAAGTTTCTCTTCAGACACCGTTCCCCCCCCCCCCCCCCCCACTATGTTGGATGTCTATTTGCCATTCTGTTCGGAGCGGGCAAAATCTAGTTCATCCGTCACTTTAGCCTATTCTGCATTATAGTGGATACATACATTTGTACCTGATTCTAACCCCCTGGATAATACTGAAACGATTAAGATCTAAACCAGTAACAAAGAAATGCTCTGTTTCTTCAGACATGATTATAAGGATACCAGATAAATATATTATCTGTCTGTATCTAATTTAAGGGATCTAGGATTGCTGCTATTTGTGAGATAGATTTTTCAGGTCTTTTCCGATATAATGAAATTTGTACATTCTCCATATGCATTTAGTTCTGAGGATTACCAAACAATTCCGATTTCTCATAGTAAAACCGACGTGTACAGGGAAGGAAATCTTGTCAAAATTAATAAGTTAAATGATAAGTATTTCCCGGCAAGTGTTTCAATGAAATACATAAAAGCAGCTTATATTGATTTCCGTTCTGATTTGCCGTTATTTAGACCTCTTATCATAAACGATAAGGTATTTATAGTCTCAGAAAAGGCAAATTATCCTATTCAAGATGTTGAGAAATACAGTTCGCTTAAGAGTTAGGATATCACCCTGAAATACATAGTCTAAGAGCTGGGAACATTACCTTAGTTGTTTGTAATACTAACAATTCAATTTCCGAACAATTGTTGCAGCTGCATGGCCGTTGGAAAACAAATACTGCAAAAGACATGTACGAACAAGAAGACGTTTGTGAAAGATAACAGATGCCTATCTTTGATTTGTGCCCATTTGTAAATCGACCATTAGCATTCTTGTATTAAAATAAACTCGATTCTGCTTGTGAGAATCCAACCATCATAATTCTTGTTGCTGTTTTATGTCTGTTTTACAGATTGTTTAAGGCGAAAATAATTTACGTTCGTTTGAACGTAGTGAATTAGAACGTAAACGTATTTTCAGCGATAACGAGAGTACGTGGAAATTCTACTTGTTACATCTCCTACGTAATGTTGGTGGTCTTTTGCTTTTTAAATGTAATTATGCAATGGACGATCTTTCAATTAACTCGGTTTTCTACAGAGAACTTTTAGAATGTTGGTTAGAATTTCGAAATCTCTTTTTAGCTAATAAGGAACGGCTCTGTATAATTTGGAATAACAAAGATATAAGAATAGATGGAAAACCAGTTTTTTATAAAACTTATTATGACTCGGGAATACGTATCATTAAAGATCTCTTGTTCAATCTCGACAATATAGAATCCTTTAATGAAATTAATCATATAGTTGAGAGAGCTAATTTTCTTACATGGACAGGCCTTAGGCGCGCAATTCCTTCTTCTTTGAAAATAATAGAGTACACTACCTTTACAGATAATACTTATTTTATAAAAGGAAATGAGATTTTTGACATAGTGGAAAAGAAAACGAAAGACTATTATTCTTTAATAATATCAAATAAAGCACAATTACCTAGTAATGCAAAGAATTTAAAACATGATTTTGGCTTATCTGACGAAGACTTAAAAATTGCTTACAACCTTCCCCACTTAACAGCACAGGAGCCTTACGTTAAATCCTTTCAATATAAAGTTTTAAATTCAATACTTTACACCAATGCAAAACTTTTTAAAATTGGATATTCCCAGCACGACAAATGTACTTTTTGCAAGACTGAACGGGAAACATTATGTCACTTTCTCTTTTACTGTCGGCACTCAAATATGTTGTGGAAAAATGTCGAACAGTATTATTTAACAATAACAAAGGAATTTCACGGGTTGCGTTTACCAGAGGTTATAATTGGAATAACGATGTCAAAATGTCCCTTGTTAAATTATCTGATATTAATTGGTAAATTGTATTTATGGGATTGCAGAAAGAAACAGGTACTTCCAAACATCGAAGGTTTCAAATTTAAAGTAAGAATTAAATACCAAGTTGAAAAATATATTTCTACTAAGAATAATAAATTAGAAACCTTTTATGAAAAATGGCCAAAAGACATTTCTCCTCTTTAATTAAGTTCGGGTGTATGTTTTCGCGTGTATGTTAGTGTGTGTGTTTTTTTTTTTGTTTTATTTTAGGGTGTACGGTAAATAAGTGTCAAGTTCTCTTTTATCAACATAATTAAGCATTAATTAATTTTTTGTAATATAAGCCTCATTCAGCAATTGCGCGGCTGTTTTTTGGCTGTAATGTATATAATTTGTGAAATCTTGACAATTTTAAGTATGTCTGTTATGGTGGTTGTTTAGAAAATTGTAATTATTTTCTGTTAAAGTAGTTCTTTGTAAGTAGTTGTTTGTAGTTCTTTGTAATTAGTTCTTTGTAATTGAAATGATAATAATAAAGGTGCAATAAATTAAAAAAAAAAAAAAAAAAAAAAAAGCTACGTTGAGCACTCTAAGGTAACTCTCTTGTCCGCTTTAGGATTTCAATGTGATCAGTACGACACGCAATTGATATTCGTCTTCTTTTTATAGAGGGTGGCAAAGGGGGGGTACCGATCACGCATCACGCCGAATTTTTAAGTGAAATCACGCATCACGGAGAAAATTTTTAAGCAATCACGCGTCACGTAAATAAGGAGTAATCCGGCATTAAAATGGTAACAAAACAACGTAGAGTCTGCGTAGGCCTACCTTTTGAATGTATTGATATTGTATTCAATTTTTTTGGAAGGATTGCATGTTATATCATGAATCTTAAAATGAAATAAAGGGTGTTGACGGTCAATGTGTTTCTTATTCAGATATTTTCGTGTATCTGAGACCTTCCGTTTATCAAGACTCAGGGAGCGCACGAGGATTGGCATTATTATTATTATTATTATTATTATTGGCATTCTCAAGTTCTGACATATTTTTCACCACTGAGCGCGAATTGTTTCTGTATGAGCTGGACTCTCTCTTGTACATTTACGAGTGGCTCAGTGCCTTGTTCTTAGGCTGACTGACATATTAGTTTCGTGGCTTAGTAGCCTACTCGCTCTTCTTCTTTCATGTTCTTTGATTTGATTCAATGTTACGGTAGTGGAATTTGATTAGCGCTCCTAGTAATTTCTGTTTTGCCTGACATTTTGCTTGCTTTCTTATGGTTCCGATTTCCTTCTTGAATTCTTCATCGGGTCTGATAAGTGCGCTTTGGCGTTGTAGCGTAACGTCTTACGACAAGTCTCTTCTACCCTGTGAGCTTCGAGTTTTCTGATTGCGTTTTCTGATTTCTTGATTCTGTCCTCGCCATGCCAAAAACGGATTCTCTGGACCCACCACGAAGATCAAGAAAAGACAGCACAGACCTAGCCTGCGTGGCAGGCGTTCTAAGGGGAAGGGGAAGGGGGAAAATTCGGGCGCGCGAGAACGCGAAGGGCGCGCGAGGGAAGGGGGAAGGGAACGCCTGCAATGACGCCATTGTTTTCTCCAACCCGCCCACTAACTGTGAAATGTCTGGCTGTCACATAATGCAAACTGTAAAATGTATGGATTTTAAATAGCATCCAATCGAAGACGTTCGCGGGAAACTCTTCCGCAAAGCACGTTCTCAGGTTTCTTTTACTTTTTTTTTTTACAGAAAAACAAAATCGCATGGCTGATGGTGGTAATATTGTAAAGCCTAAACGCGGTCGCCCGAAAAAGGAAAACAATTGCAACGATGTGTGTCGAGTCTGTTAAACGAGTTTGAAGGTTGAATACGGCAATACAAAATCCTGCGTAAATTGGTTCAAGCGATCGCTGAAGAACAAATCATTTGGTGTTGTATGGGCTGAGTGGCTAAGAAATGTATCTGGAATTATTATAAAAAAAACTGCCTTGGCTCTTCGCAACCATGCTGCAGAGTAACTGTTGGATGCCAAATCAAACGCTGTTACTAAACAACGGAGGTTTATTCTAGTTCCACTAAGACACTTTCCTCAACTACAGAACCAACTAAGGAGTTAAAAATTATTACAAGAATTCATGATTTCAATGCAATGGAATTGTAAACTACGGTTTTTTGAGACTCTGATCGAAGACGCCAAAATCCGTGATGCCGGAAACTCTTTCTCGCAAGTCGCAAGTCTTGCACAGCGCAGACTTTTTATAGACATTAAATCACGGCCCTGAGAAATTTAACGGTCCTGGCACTTTAAAAGCGATAAAAAACTTTAACCGATAAGTATTCATCTTGCAACAAAACGTAGCCAAAGAAACCGTAATGAATGCCAATAGAGCTAGCACCGAACAACGGCATAAAGAAACAAAATAATTTCAACGGCTCTGGACAGCATGAATCCTCCTCTCAATTTGAGAGATAATCCGCCGAGATCAAAAGGTCAATATCATCGAAGAGAACAAATTCATAACTGTGATCTTAAGGCGCAATTCTCTCTGAAGTGTTACTGGGAAAGCTTAAATTATATCTTAAGCTTTAAAAATACTTTTCTGCGACGAGTGGGAGTCATGTTTAGGCTGTCTTACTATCTATGGAAGATGAGACTTTTACCGAAACCAGTCAGTAAAACCGCCACCAGGCTTTTCCTTCGTACAATTGTTTCACTGCTGTCTTTTGTTCTTCTTTCAAGTTCAACATGAGGCGTTCAGTTTCCAATTCTAACAATAATTCCCGTAAAACAAACTCGAAATCTCTTCCCACTTCTTCAGCCATATTTATATTTGGCGGAGTATGCATACTTGAAAGATCGATCAAGTTACTCAAATAGCGTGATGTCGATTTCAACCAATCGGAACAAGGTATTAAGTGGGCGATTGACACATATCAAATTCTAACCAATCGCGGTTTTTACGCTCAGAATCTGACCGGAAAAGACGGTTAAAACAATGGCGTCATTGCAGGCGTTCCCTACCCCCCTCCCTCGCGCGCCCTTCGCGTTCTCGCGCGCCCGAATTTTCCCCCTCTCGCGCGCCCTTCGCGTTCTCGCGCGCCCGAATTTTCCCCCTTCCCATTAGAACGCCTGCCACGCAGGCTAGCACAGACCTTCAATTAGACAATTTACGTTGAGTCCTTTGAATGTAAGCTTTCTAGTTTTTCAAAGAATGTCGAAAGCATTCACGTATCATGGAAAAATAAAAGATAAATCACGCGTCACGCGCTTCTAAAATAGCAAATCACGCATCACGCTGCGCTATCTGATCACGCATCACGCCGTTAATTTGGGCACAATCACGCATCACGCGGTTAATTTTGGGGCAATCACGCGTCACGTAAAACCCCTTTGCCACCCTCTTTATAGACTTTATACGCCAAGAACGTTTTCTCTCTCTTACTTGCCACTCAAACAATACATTGTCTTTTTGTCAAATAGAGACAAAATCTCTCTTAAAAAAATTAACACGCTGAAATCGCTTATAAAATGCTTCTTAAAATGCTTGCTTGATAACTTTTATAAACAAAATCAGGAAAATTTTTACGTCTTTTGCGTACTGTTGCATAATCAAACTGTAATAGCAATGACTAATTGTTTTAAAATAGCACAAAAGCGAAATCCATACTCTTGTATATCAAAACATTTTGAGTTAGCTGAATAAGCAAAATCTCACCTCTCTTGCGTACTATTGCATAATCATGACACCTAGACATTTAATAACTATTGGAAAAGCGGACAAAGATTACAACTCAAAAAGCGAACAAAGATACAGCGTGAGATTTCTCAGCTTCGTCGAGCGCGAAAAGTTGACTCGCTTAACTTAAAGCGAGTTGACTTTAAACGAATCGTAAAATTAACTCTTTTCACGAGATTTCCCTTTGGCATTCGCTAAGCGACATGAAAAATCGCTCATCGCTGTTCATCATACCGGGTAGACAACGTATAGCAGAACCCCGGAGGGGGACTCCCATATGTGGTTGGGCGGGGTGCTCGTCGTATCTTTTAGGGGTTAAAATTCGGGATCTAAGTATGTTTTAGAATATAAGATTAAAAAACCCTCATTTTCCCAGAAAATGGTATCTTTTAGGGTGTTCCTAACGAAAGACGAGTCGCTACTGCCTTCCGGTGTTCCTTCTGATCGTAGCTGGAATTCGAGCCCATGTATAGACAGATCTATTTATTTCCAGCACTCTAGTCGCATCGCATTGTTCCATCGCATATTTGGTAAAAAAAAATGGTATCTTTTAGAGGTAAAATTCTGGTTGAGAACGGCCACTCTGATATCTTTCAGGGTTCCACTTTTTTTTCTTAACGAGCACCTCCGCTTGACGACTTATAGGAGTCCCCCCCCCCAAGGGAGCAGAATATTCTTACCAATTTATCTTTTCACGATATTTCCGGTTGTCACTCGGTAAGCGACTTAAAAGGCAGAGCAAAATAGCATGTTCTTCTGAGAACAAGCCATATCTAGAATATTTGATGACACTTTTATCGTGATTAGTAATACGAGTGGTTTTAATTAGCCCCACGCAGCTATCAAGCGTAGTGAATACAAGCTAAAATTAAAGCTTTGACTGAGTCAAAGTTCCCATATGACTAAAAAGAAGATCGCCGGATTGACCCCTTTCATAAAATAGAAGTCCGAATAAGGGAGTTAAATGAGACGGGAAAGTTTGTGTTTTAATATGAGCGATAGGCAGAGCAAAATAGCATGTTCTTTTGAGAACAAGCCATATCTAGAATACTTTTAACGTGATTAGTAATACGAGTGGTTTTAATTAGCCCCACGCAGCTATCAAGCGTACTGAATACAAGCTAAAATTAAAGCTTTGACTGAGTCAAAGTTCCCATATGACTAAAAAAAAGATCGCCGGATTGACCCCTTTCATAAAATAGAAGTCCGAATAAGGGTGAATATTTTAAGTTCGTTTACCTACAGGTTGCAACTGATTTGATTGAACCTGCACTTGCAATGAGAACACAACGTGCTCGGAAGACTCGCACCGGTAGCATAGTATTGGCTGACCCGTGTACTTAAAAAATAACTGGAGCCCTTGAATGACTAATTAGCGTGGCACTGCCTTTTTGTAAACGTGTGAATTCTACGACACGGATGCCGTTCTCGATGTGCTTGTAGCCCGTGGCTTTGAAACAAAGCCGGCGGACTGCTCGCGCTTTCGCTTTTGTGCTATTTTAAAACAATTAATCATTGCTATTACAGTTTCATTATACAACAGAACGCTTGCCGCAATTCCTTTCAACCGTCATCATTATAAGCCAAAAAATCAACAAAACTATGACGTCTTTACCATACTATTGCACAATCAAACCGTAATAGCAATGAATAGAAAAAAATGCAAAGTTCATGCTATTTTGCTCTGCCATACCGCTGATATTAGAACACAAACTTTCCTGTCCCATTTAACTTTCTTAAAACGTCTCCATTAGTAAAATACACCGTGAAATTCTCAAAGTACGTTTCCCAAGAAAACGCATTTGACCTATTTTTACCTTTTTAAAGCAGCTATAATGGCTTTACGACAAATGATTGAAACTGATAGGTAACGTGAGATATCGAAATTTAAGAAGGACTAATACCTTTGCGGTGACGTAACGTGAGATATGACAAGTTCATGACAAGTTCTGACATCTCAATACCCTAGGGAAATTAACAATAGGTCCGGGGGTGCTCCCCAAAAATTTTAGTGGCAGTATGTGACGCCTTTCTTGAAATCCTAACCGGTTTAACCAACCATATCCTCAATGCCCTAATATAGCTTCTATAAAGAAGGAACAAGAACCCCCCCCCCCCGGACAAAAGTCCACAAAATTTTGTTAACAACTTTTGTCCCTTTTTCGTACTCAATTCCGAAATCTCGCTTAATGCGCATGCGCATTTACGGGATAAAAAGGGTCCTATGCAAGATTCGAACTTGCGTATCCCGACTGCTGTTACATGCACTACGCCATTAGGCCATGAAGACATTGGTATTTAGGAAAGGAACATTTTAATATTTCATTAAAGGACTCCAAATACAAAACATCAGGGCAGGACTTTCAAAACGTCCCCTTTTTCAGCGATAGGCTATTCCTTTGCCAAGAACGTCTGACGCACTGATCAGCGGAATTACCGAGGAAAGTTTCCTAGGTACTTGGTGTATCCCTGATCATAATGTATGGTACTTCATGTATCCCTTATTGTAATGTATATAGATACATTGCAGTGTAATATACCCGAATTTAGGGTCGGATTACAGTATCTAGGATGGAAACACTGATTTTAGTGTTTAGGGTTAAGCACTGATTCCAGTATTTCCAGTGTATCGAAAGGGTTGCTTCTTATATATGGTCTGGGCTAGTACCATATTATCTTATATCCCTTAAAAATTACAATTTCCGGCAGCTAGTCCTCGGTGGTGTAGTGGATAGTGTGCATGGAGTAAATCATACGGCCCGGGTTCGATTCCCTATTCTGCTGTTTTTATCTTCTTTTTCTACTGAAATAAAAACTAAGTATTTAAATACAAAATAATAAGGGATACATCAAGTACATACCGAAACTTCACATCTGAGTGAGTGATGGATCGAGCGAGCGAGTGAGTGAGTGAATTTGCCGTAGTCTCCGATGACCCATTCATAACGCTTCGCGTATTGACGGGTAAAAACACGATTTTTAACTAATCTTCCAAATAAGCGATCGAACGATGGCAGAGATGTGGACTCCGCTCCTCTTTTCTTGTGGCTGGAACGCCCATATCTGTTTACAATTGTTTATATCACAGGAAACATGCGAAAAAGTAAATTGTCGGTCGAAAGTTTTGGTTTATATTCGAAATAGTGTTTGAGAAGGAAATTATATGCATTTCTATGTGCACACTGGTTTTTTTTTTACATGTATTTTGTTTTTTAAAAGTACAATAAAATATGTTGCCTTACTTTCATCTTTAGTTATACATTTTTAATTAAATAAGAGGCGTAAAGAATTCTCACGAATGGCCAGGCACATGTCAGTTATTACTTTGTAACCAGTAAGAAATAACACCGTGATAATATCACAGTTGGGTAATGTGTCTCTTCACATCACAGTATCACTATTCTTCAGATCGCATCTGCTCTGTCAGCTGTCATAGCTACTCAAAACAGGCGACGGAGTACCCTGCCAAGTGATTTCATAAGAAATGAAGCTGTTACCGTTATTTGCTTTCATCATATTTACTTATCTACATAACTCAGGTAAGATATCTTACAAAATTACGCCAATATCTATTTACGTTGTGGCCTTTTACTTTACCAATCAACGGAGTCACCCGGCAGAGCGTCCGTTTCGGGCGCTTATAGTTTGTCTATACACCGAGTGTAATGCCTTGGTATTCTCCACAAATATTTTTCCACGAACTAGGGAATTTGACAAAATAGTTCAGCAGAACGCTGGGCTTTTGACTACCTTCAAAACCCGCTTTTCGGTAGTTGTAAGCTGAAGACGGTTTCTGATAACTCTGTTTCACAAGCCCTACAAACGATCTCGGCCATAAACGCGTGAAGTTTTATAAATCTACTATTGAAATAAAAACGTTCAAAAATGTTTAATGGAAAGTAGGTCAGGAATCTGCCCATATGGTGGGGAAGGTTATTAAACGTTTTCAAAACATCAAATGCCCCGTTAACTGCGACTAGCGAGTATCTTTTTCAGTTTCATTAACCTGGTACATAGGATATACCTCGGCCAATCCAAATGCCAGCTGATAAAATAAGTGATTACAGAAAATAACAATTGTAAAACAATGAAACATTTTGATTCATCCGCGATTTATTTTAATAATAAATATGTGCTTTCCGCCAGTTGGGAATCTTAACCTGTTATGGGGAATTGTATATGTTTTTTCTATTTGAGTGGCGTGCCTGTAAAATAGCGGGATAGCTTTTATTATGAGTGTTCGTTCACTATAATGACATGTTCATCTTCCTACTTTCCCTTTTGATTGGTGTGGTTCAAAATGGATTAATCGAGGAATTTGGTAATAATTTTGCTGGTTGAGGTAACTTGCTACCTTTGCAGGTATTCTTCGAAAAACTAATTGCGTGCGCGTATCGATTTCACCAAGGCCATAATTTCAGTGTCTTTTTTGTAATACGAAAAACCTGAAGCGACAAGCAACTGAAGGTGATCAGATTTATTTATATATCGGCCAATGGAGTAAAATAGCTGTATATGTTAATCACAGGGCATCAATAAACTGTGTCAGGCTTTTCGGTTATTTTGATTGGTTATTTGCGCATTCACGTGCAAAGTATGAGTAGAATATTCAAAGCATCAAATTTCCAGCCACTATTTTGTTTATCATTAGTTATCCGTGGATTATTTGGTTGTCCAATACACACAAACGGGTACGATTTGTCAATGTAACATTATGATCCGTACAATTGGTACGAATGGTGAATGCCGTAGACGATCCGTTGACGATCCGTAAGCTAAAACAATATTTTTTTGATAGTCCCGCCAGCCAACCATCAGCCGCAGCTTTTCAGGTAAAAGTGTCCAGTCTAGGTCGCGTTCATAACACTTTTGTAAATCGACGTCTAGTCTCTGTACACGGTTCGCCATGGTGCTTCGGCCACGCTATCATTCGGCTAAGCTCATTTAAGTTATATGTTTGGCGTGGGTTCGGCCAAGCTAATTTAACTTATATGTTTTGCGTGTAATAGGGCTTTCCGATTTAACGGAAAATGAGACCCATTTTCTGCACTCTTAAGTGAGAATGCGTTTACCCTCGAGTTAACACCGCATTAGGAGGCACTTTATTTTTAGAGTGACATTAAGCCCGCTCGATTATGAATGAAAAGTCTCTTACGCAGCAACCTGCGACCTTCTACAGTGTCACAGTGAATCTTCGACAGTGTAGTCGGTTACACAACTAGCTTTGCTTCGAATTCTTATAATTAATTTTCTTATGTACGCTTAAAGCCCGATTTCACTACTCATGGAGTTCTTGTTTTCAAACAAATCAGTGTTCCCGTTGCTAGCTGTTTGGAAGGAAAACTCAAATATTTATGTGAATGATTCCATCGATCATTCCAAAGACATTTGGAAAATTCTGTTAAGCATGTAAGAACTCGCGCCACTTTTGCAAGCTATGCCACACGATGTAATGTCTGTAATTTCGGAGTAAGATTGGGACTATGTGGTAAATTTCTTCGGCAACGGTACTTTTCGAAATTTGAAATACGTAGGCAAGGACATGTAATTTTAAGTATTGTCGCAACCAAATTATAACCATAATTACGCGATTCCGAACGTCCTGGATACAACGGCGCCTCCTGTTTGTCAGTTCTTAACATGCGGAGCAGATGCCTTGGAGCAGTGACCTCTAAATAGATTTGTCCAGTATGGCTTCCAGTGTCTCGGGAGTCTCACTTGTCATATACCAGAATATGACAGGATTCGCCTCCGTTCCGTCTTCCTCTGAAGGAGGGAAAAAAGAAGGTGTATCAGGGTTCCCGTTTAATTATGATCAGTAGTGGCGAGTATTGTCAAAATTAGTAAAAGATAGTTCATGCTGAGAGTCAAAAAGATCGGCGGAGGTAAGAGTTGCTGAGGAGCTTGATTCAAAACGCGTAACTCTTTTAGAAATTAACAGCAAATGAGTATATACCAGAAAGGTTGGCGGGGGTGGCGGATAGTCAGGCATTTCTTCATACGAGATTATATGAAAGTGGGAAGAAAAAGTTTGTCCTTTCTAATATTCCTTCAACAATGCAGGTGTAAACTGCACAAGAATGGATATGAAGTATGAATATATACACCTCATTCGATGGTTTAACAGATAATACGCGCGGATATTTTATGAGTTGCGTAGTATTTTTTCGAGCCCCGCAGGGGCGAGAAAAAATGCGAGCAATGAGTAAAATATCCGCACGTATTATCTGTTAAACCATCGAATAAGGGATTTATTATTCGACTGAAATTCTTTTTATGCCGGGATGCTAAGGTGTAATACGAAAATCTACTGTGTAATACGTTCGGATATTTTGCGTGTTCTCTTTCCCTTATAAGTTAAAATGACGTCACAGTCGAATAATAATACCAGGTACGGGATACACCAAATTGAAGAAACGTTGTCGGGTGAAAAGCATAAACCATGAACGATGCGACCCAAAGGTTTACTGGGAAGTTGGAAAATTTAATCTTCGTCTGTGACAGAATATACATTATATTAACACAGGATGCATAAATCATGTTCTTAAATGTCTCAAACAAAGAAAACATCTTGATTATCAGGAAAGCAATAGAACACATTTTCTATGACTTTACCGGCGTAATAGAACCACTTGGGATGTTGGGAGAACACTCGAAAAGCTTGTAAACCACGAGCCTACGGCTCGTGGTTTACAAGCTTTTCGAGTGTTCTCCCAACATCCCAAGTGGTTCTATTACGCCGGTAAAGTCATAGAAAATGTGTTCTATTGCTTTTATGAAATAACTATGAAAAGCGTTTGGAGAGAGAGAAATTTGTTGTAGTTTTGTGCCGATCAAGTAGCTTGTTCTCATAACATTCATCATATGACCGGGAAAACCAATCAGAGCCGCTGAAAGAATGAACTTTACACGATGCCACTGACAAAGCTGCACTGACAAAATTCACGGGTTCAACGAAATAGTCCGTGGGCCAGTAGACGAAATCCTCCCCCCCGTCGGGGAATTTTGGGGACATATACCGTTTGGAAGCATAGCCCGAGGGTGTTTCAAATCAGGTTGTTTGCACTTCTCAAGTGGAGGTGTTTGGCCGTACGGCCGCATTCTTTATTTGAGGCAAAATACCACAGGACACCCAAGTCGTTATTTTTGAAAATTACTCTTAAAACCCCGGAAAAGGCACATAAAACTCTAAAATGTGTATGCTAGCTCAATCTGTTATAGTTGAGATGTACACACACAAATCTCGCATATTAGCACCCACAGGGAATTTCAACACAATTATGCTCGATATACCACAGTCCACCCTACTCATTCTTCTCAATCTTAAAGAAACCCACCCTGGAGCCAAGGAACTCCTCACAAAAAATGGTTTCAATATCAACCGATCAGAAGTCCCTTCCAGTAGGAACACAGTAGACATCACAATTGAGCAAACTATCAACAGGCATGCCAAATCTCGTTCTGGAATCATAGGATTCATCAGAAAAAAGTCTGCGTATCCACTGTTTTCGCACTGAAAATGACCGAGCTTGAACTTGTGTTATGGTAGGAATCGAAGAGCTTCCCGAGCGATGAAATCTTGCTTCGAGAAACTTCTCATCTGTCTATATAATATATTTTTAAAGTTAGGCTTTTTCAAACCACCTCGCTAGGGAGTTTAGTCAGGTTCACTTCCATGTCTGTCAATCATCTCCGCTAACGCGATAACTTTTCTGAAGGTAAACTGTAAAGTCATAGTTTTTAAATTTCAGATACAGAAAAGAAAATTAAACGTTGTGTGTTCACGTTCTCCACAAAATCTTTGATCATTTGACGTTGTTGTTTTGCAGGGGACAGCGAGGAAATGCACCAAAATATAAAACGCACATGCAGGAATTGTTTTGGCTGTAGTTTCTTGATTGGCTAAGCCTGAAAATTAGACGAAGTCTCTTTTTCTCAATATAGAATTTGTTAGCCTAAGTCGACTTGAAATACGCCTTCCAACAGCTAAACTAAAACTTTAGATGCTACTTGATAGTCTTTTTGAAGTCCTTCGTGACTCCAGAATCGTAAACCAAAACGCAGAGAGCTCGTTCCCTGTGGAAATCGAAATTGTGCGCCCACGTGCTTTTAGCTGCACGGCTGTACTGTCATTGGTATAGTGCGCTCCCAATAAGTAAGGGGTAGACCTTACTTTAAACTGCACTTGGATCCTTTTGTTTTACGCATATCGACAGGGCTTCACACTCCAAGTACGCAAGTTACACTTGGGTGATTCCGCACAAACCAAAAGCACGTGTCATTCAAAAAGATGTTTTTAGTAAAAAAGAAGGGAAATATGGAACTTATAGGAAACGAATCACTGCAAATTATTTAACATTCTAATTACATTCAGCTGATATTAATTTTTACCTCTTTGATGCATTTTACAAAGAGATTTGAACGTTTAAATAAATCAGACGAGTGCTTCTCTTGAAACGTAAGTCAGTCAGGCTTAGAAAACGCTCTTAGAAAGAAGTTCACACTACGAGTATCTACCAAGTTCACTTCAAGTGCACTTAAAAGCCCTTATGAGAACCAGCCTATTGTTTTCACCTTCAAACCTTGACTGTTTTGAGGCGGTCAACAGTGACGTCACTTTCCGACAATTTTCCCGATCGCTCTACGATTATGAAGGCCAAAAAGTCGCATTTTTCAACTTCCAATATCTCTGCACTTCAGAGAAAACAATAGAACAAACAACACAACAATGGACCCTGGTCCATTGAAATTAGAGGTTGTTAAGAGCTGTGTGGTATCTGACGTTTCAAACTTCACAATGTGTTTATTTGCTACCCATTAAACATAAAATCATTGCACCAATATTGGACTAAAAGAAAAATTGTCTAATTTTTGGTTCATTTGACCTTTAATCTGTGACGGTCTTATCTCCTTGTGCGTTGTAGATACTGGGTCATAAATATCAACCAATTCCTTCGTGTCTTGCAGATAACTCGCCCGGGTGTGCCTAGTTTTGAACCAGCGAAAATACGCAGACTCATTTCTGCTGAATCCTATGATTTCAGAACGAGACCTTGGCATGCCTTTGATAGTTTGCTTAATTGTGATGTCTACTACGTTCCTACTGAAAGGGACCTCTGATTGGTTGACACTGAAACCATTGTTTGTGAGGAGTTCCTTGGCTCCAGGGTGGGTGTCTTCCAGATTGAGAAGAATGAGTAGGTGGACTGTGGTATATGGAGCATAATTGTGTTGAAATGCCCTGTGGGTGCTTGTATGCGGAATTTTGGCGCGTGTACATCTCAACTATAACAAATTGAGTTAGCATACACATTTTAGAGTTTCATGTGCCTTCTCTGTGGGTTTCAAGAGTGATTTTCAAAAATAACGACTTGGGTGTCCTGTGGTATTTTGCCTCAGATAAACAATGCGGCCGCACGGCCAAACGTCTCCACTTGAGAAGTGCGAACAACCTGATTTGAAACACCCTCGGGCTATGCTTCAAAACGGTACATGTCCCCAAAATTCCCCGACGGGGGGGAGAGTTTCGTCTACTGGCCCACGGACTAAAAGTGATGAAAAGTTTTAGCGCTTTGAAATTCGTCAGTTGGAATTTATCAGCTGAAAGAAGAAAATATATTCAATGATTCAAAAGTTCTTTGAATGGGAAATCCAGAAAATTGTGTCCGGAATCTGCCGCCGCAAACATGAATGTACGAGGAAAGTTTGAAAGCCTAAAATTTTTATGGCGTAAGTTAAACTTATGTTGGATTCAAAGATTGCCTTCTTGTCAAGAATTTTTCAATTGGAATAAAGGTTAGTTCCAGAAACTCAGCATCTGAAAATGTTTTCGACTTTATCCACTTACTTTGAAGTGTACAATGAAGCCCGAACTTCTCTACATTTTAAGTTCTGAATGAAAACTAAGCTCATTGTTTTTTAAGCCTACTGTTGAATTGTTTGATCATTCCATGCAAATAATTTGTTTAACCATAAACCTATGATTTTTGTTAGCTTCATTTTCTTCTTGCTAATAGACCATTTTACAGTTGTCTTCTTAGTGTCCTGGCCTTTGAGTGGAAGCGAGGCTGCAGTTGACCTTGTTATGATACAGACCTTGGAGCTTTTCAGATGTAAATTTAGCTAGTTAGCATGAGAAAAGCATTATTAACATATGAAAGGCAGAAAGGTTTGTATCAAAGCAAGGTCACCCCCAGCCTCGCTTCCACTCAAAGGCAAGGTCACCAAACACACAACTGTAAAATGGACTATTGATCATCCTTGCTTGGACACATAATCAGAATTTAAACTGCATCGGGTACAAAAGTATTCAATGAAAAAATCTCAAAAAACAAAACACGATAAAGCGTAAGATAAATGGAATCGGCGTAAAATAATTATCCTAAACAACAAAGCTATAAGCTTAAGCTTAAGCCTTGCTTTTTAATTCCACTGTGAAAATCCGTCTTATTTAGAAGTTATCTTAGGATTTGTAGGAACATTTATAAACTTCAGTTCAGTGAATTTCAATCGAAAATTCCTCAGTTTGAAAGCCATTGTTTTCTCTTTGGGATCCATAATTTTTGAGCTTTCCACTAATAGCTAAACCTTCAGTTCAATGAACTTCACAAAGTACATATCGAGGTTGTTTTGATTGTCATTGATCGCTGCATGTAAGGCCTACGGCAAACGTCGAACTTCACATGTGCCGAATCTAATGCAAATGAGCAAAATCTATTGTTCCTGCTCATTTGAATTAGATTCGGCACATGTTTAGTTCGACGTTTGCCCTAGGCCTAAGCCTTTCCAAGCCAATGTTAAATGAAAATATATTCCTGTTGTTGATATTAGTTTTAAAATATTAAAGCTTAGTGTTCTTTTGTCGTTAAGCCGTTTTTTGTTTGCGTGCGTGGGAAATTTATTTTGTAGGTTTGAGCAGCAACTTATCGTTTACAAGAAACATATCTTCTCTTCTCATCTTCTAACAGACCACAATATGCAATAAGACACTAAACCGACTCGTGTTGTGAAATTCTTTCTCCTCACGCTTGTGTTGATGCAGTGGAAAATTGAACTTTGTTTACTTTACGATTTCGCTTGCGCGGTTTTCTATGAGTTTACCGGCACAATAGTTAATAGGTCTTTGGCCAATCAGAACGCGCGTAGTATCTCAGTTATTTTATAAATAAAATATTACTGTACTAGCTTGCCAATGCTGCCTACCCAGAATCCCATTCGGTCTCATCGTTCATGGTTTATGCTTTTCACGAGTCAACGTTTCTTCAATTTGGTGTATAAGTTTTTCGCAAGTTCAATGATCTTTTACACAATTGTGGTAAAAACAGGGCAAAAATTTCTACCATATTAAAACAAAAATCCGGCACAACAATAAGGTTGTGAAGCATTGTTCTTTTCGTATGTACCGATAAATAAATTCTAATTTGTTATGCTTCTGCCGCACATGCCACAAAAAAACGATTGAAAATTTGTCACTGGCCTTCAACACTATTGCTATAACAAATAATCAGGTTTTACAATTTCTAACGAAACAGTGTGACAAAAATTAATAAAAGACTTCTAATTTTTCGTGCTTTTCCACCAATACAATTAATATTAATAAATTTAATATTCAGCCAATGAAATGTCTTGAGTGGCTATATCACAAAACCAGGACAAAACAAATAAGCGATTTCCACTTCCGTGGATTTTCCGCTAAATCGGAAAGCTCTACTTTAACGTAACAACAAAAAGCAAACAGTTAATAAACAACACCTTACCTGCAACATTTATCCAGTTTAATAGTGTTTTGAGACGGCATTTCTTCGGAGCATTGGCCGAGCAACTTCGAGCTGTCTGGTGCCTTTGGCTGTTGCTTGCGCTGAACTTGGGTTTTTTATACACACAACTTGGAGCAGGAACAATATATCTTCCACTTTAAAACCGACAAAACCGAGGGTTCTGTTCTGTGTACCGGTACAAAAGGACAGAAACAGAAGACTAAACAATAGACTACACGGACATAATACTCTATAAACAAAGGGAATACAATATGAAGTCCCTTGTGAACCGGTACACGAGGACAGAACCAAACCGAGTGCATCTTTTAAATGAATGCAAATAGAATTCACAAAGTCCTGCCAAACAACGCGGTCTTTCAATCTGAGACTACCTCTACGCACTGCGCAACCCTCTGCGCATCACGCCCCGGGGTCCCGTTTCTAAAAAGTCCCGGTAACTTGTCGGGAAGGCTATTAATTTTCTGCCTGCAAAATGAAATGTTCACATTAAGGATACATATTTGTTGGTTTTAAAGACTAAGCAATAAAATTCTAAGGTAACAAAACAATTCCGGCTAGTTTGGGAACTATCGGGAACTTCGAGAAACGGGCCCCCGGAGCTTTAGCTGACAAGCGGCTCCAAGTAGCCTAAATACTCATACGCATGAGTAATAAACCTTTGAGGTAATACAACAAGAGCCGCCTTCTATCGCAGAGACAATGTCAGGAGCCCATATGCCAATGTTATTATGTCAATTTTCACCATGAGCTTACAACTTCTACAAAACGTTCTAAAAATCTAAATGATTGGCCGAAATTGATCGAAATTCCTCAAAAGGCGAGTTTTCATTTGATTTATTGTCTAGCCAACTCGTGTTTGTGACTCAAATACTGCATTTTTCCATCGCTGTCAAATTTGCAAAGGTCTGTGTTTTTCACCTTTGTAATAATGGATTTACCCCAGAATACCTCAGGAATCACGTCGGATAACAAAAACAAAACTTATGTAAAAAAGTTGGAGGTGCGTTCCCTTTCAGTAAAAAGTAAAATGATTGCCTTTCTTGTTTGTTGGTTCCGTTCCTTTCAACTACATTAAGCTTTTCGATGGGATCCGATCACTTGGCTATGCGCTAAAAAAAAACACTGATTGAGATTCCAGAACACGGAATGACAATGGCCCATTTCACACTAGAAGACGGACAGATCGTCTGGACGGACAAGTCGTCCGACGATTTGTTCGTGTGATGTAAATTCTAGACGGACAATTCACCTTGTGTTGGTCATCGTAAATTTATATCTGAAAGAACAAACAGACGATTTTGAAAGCAAGGGGCCTGGCACTAACAGGCTTCGTTACCTTGCTTTCTATCCACCATTTTGATTTTCCCATAAACCATCACTCCCTTTACTAGTTCCATTCCCCTTAGCGAGTACTGGGACCGAGATACAACCATTTGTTCGTCTGGTGTGAATTTAAGTCGGACTTTGGACGACTTATCTGTCTTGACGAACAAATCGTCGTCGAAAAATTGTCTTAATAGACGGCCAAATCGACGGACAAAATCAGACGACTTTTACGTCCAAAATTTTGTTCGTCCCGTTTTCACACTAAGACGACTTGTCCGTCTGAAACGACTTGTCCGTCCAGACGATTTGTCCGTCTCTAGTGTGAAAACGGCCATTATTTAGACGTTTGTAAAGCTCAGCTATTCTCACGGATTCAGAACTTACGAATGGTGAGAAACGCAATGGCGTGCATCCCTGTCAGTGTCAAGGAAAGCCACCATTGTGCAGTAGTTAATGATTATTTTTGTTGCTCAGCCGCAGGTAGCCCCCGGGGGCCGGGAGGTAGCCTGTACGCGAATCTCTTCTATTTTCTTTGCTTTTCCTGGCAAAGCAAAAGAAATTGAAGATGTCTGTGCTAGGCTACCAATAGTAACTAATTCCCACCGGAGCCCTTACTCACAATCACCCCGGATATAGTTAAGTTATGGGGACGACGCGACTCCGGAGGTGAGAGGGAGCAAGAGCTCCAAGAAAGCAGGCATGAAGGTCATTGCTGTGGGGAGGAGGGAGGGTCGCTGATACGAGAGTCCTCCAGAACAGAGTCCACGCGCGCTGAGAGGGTTAATATACATACGCACAAGGTCAGCGGCATTACATGCGATCGCCAAAAATAACTGGACCCGTGGAATAGAAAATTAGGATGATTGTTAGCGCGGGCCCCGGTGACAATAGGACTGAGGCGAACGCCGTTCGCTCAAAACACACGCGCTACAGACACAGCTTTTAGAGAAATAAAATCATAGCAAATTTTAAACAGGACAAAAAGACAAATAAACATAATTAAAGGCTCTTGTGAGCCAACCTAAATGCTAACGCGTAACGCAATATGTTTTTATAATGACACGGTTCGTTATATTTTTAAACTTTTAAAACTTAAGGACTTTTGTCCAACGCAAATCACTTTCGTAATGTCCAGTCTGCTAAAAAAAAGGGTCCTGTGCAAGATTCGAACTTGCGTATCCCGACTGCTGTTACATGCACTACACCATTAGGCCTTGAAGACGTTCGATATTTAGGGAAGGAAAATTTTATTATTGTAACGTAGATATGCGGCAAAACGCGTATTAAATTGTGCGTCTATTGAAAAATTCATTTCAAGTCTGCAGATCGGTTTTAATGTTTCATTGAAGGACTCCAAATACAAAACATCAGGGCAGGACTTTCAAAACGTCCTCTTTTTCAGCGATAGACTATTCCTTTGCAAAGAACGTCTGACGCACTGATCAGCGGAATTACCGAGGAAAGTTTACGTCTCAGTGAGTGATGGATCGAACGAGCGAGTGATTGAGTGAATTTGTCGTAGTTTCCCATGACCCATTCATAACGCTTTACGTATTGACAGGTAAAAAAACACGATTTTTAACTAATCTTCCAAATAAGCGATCGAACGATGGCAGAGATGTGGACTCCGCTCCTCTTTTCTTGTGGCTGGAACGCCCATATCTGTTTACAATTGTTTATATCACAGGAAACATGCGAAAAAGTAAATTGTCGGTCGAAAGTTTTGGTTTATATTCGAAATAGTGTTTGAGAAGGAAATTATATGCATTTCTATGTGCACACTGGTTTTTTTTTTACATGTATTTTGTTTTTTAAAAGTACAATAAAATATGTTGCCTTACTTTCATCTTTAGTTATACATTTTTAATTAAATAAGAGGCGTAAAGAATTCTCACGAATGGCCAGGCACATGTCAGTTATTACTTTGTAACCAGTAAGAAATAACACCGTGATAATATCACAGTTGGGTAATGTGTCTCTTCACATCACAGTATCACTATTCTTCAGATCGCATCTGCTCTGTCAGCTGTCATAGCTACTCAAAACAGGCGACGGAGTACCCTGCCAAGTGATTTCATAAGAAATGAAGCTGTTACCGTTATTTGCTTTCATCATATTTACTTATCTACATAACTCAGGTAAGATATCTTACAAAATTACGCCAATATCTATTTACGTTGTGGCCTTTTACTTTACCAATCAACGGAGTCACCCGGCAGAGCGTCCGTTTCGGGCGCTTATAGTTTGTCTATACACCGAGTGTAATGCCTTGGTATTCTCCACAAATATTTTTCCACGAACTAGGGAATTTGACAAAATAGTTCAGCAGAACGCTGGGCTTTTGACTACCTTCAAAACCCGCTTTTCGGTAGTTGTATGCTAAAGACGGTTTCTGATAACTCTGTTTCACAAGCCCTACAAACGATCTCGGCCATAAACGCGTGAAGTTTTATAAATCTACTATTGAAATGAAAACGTTCAAAAATGTTCATATGGAAAGTAGGTCAGGAATCTGCCCATATGGTGGGGAAGGTTATTAAACGTTTTCAAAACATCAAATGCCCCGTTAACTGCGACTAGCGAGTATCTTTTTCAGTTTCATTAACCTGGTACATAGGATATACCTCGGCCAATCCAAATGCCAGCTGATAAAATAGGTGATTACAGAAAATAACAATTGTGAAACAATGAAACATTTTGATTCATCCGCGATTTATTTTAATAATAAATATGTGCTTTCCGCAAGTTGGGATTCTTTACCTGTTATGGTGAATTGTATATGTTTTTTCTATTTGAGTGGCGTGCCTGTAAAATAGCGGGATAGCTTTTATTATGAATGTTGGTTCACTATAATGACATGTTCATCTTCCTACTTTCCTTTTTGATTAGTGTGGTTCAAAATGGATTAATCGAGGAATTTGGTAGTAATTTTGCTTGTTGAGGTAACTTGTTACCTTTGCAGGTATTCTTCGGAAAACAAATTGCGTGCACGCATCGATTTCACCAAGGTCATAATTTCAGTGTTTTTTTTCGTACGAAATACCTGAAGCGACAACCAACTGAAGGTGATCAGATATAATTTATCGGCCGATGAAGTAAAATAGCTGTACATGTTCATCACAGGGCATCACTAAAAGAAAACTGTGTCAGGCTTTTCGGTTATTTTGATTGGTTATTTGCGCATTCACGTGTTAAGTATGAATAGAATATTCCAAGCATCAAATTTTCCGCCACTATTTTGTTTATCATTAATTATCCGTGGATTATTTTGGCCAAATTCAGACAAAACACCTTCAAATCAATAACTAATACCGTATTAAGTCGATCAAAGACCACGTTTAATTTCTCCCCGAAAGGAAAACAATCTAAGAAAACTTGCAAGAAACGATATTTGGAAGCTCTATCATGTAAAAATTATACTCTTCATAAAGTCCAGATCAATCTTGGTTTGGATGAAGTATAGTCCTGGAGCTAGGGTCTCAAAACTGAGGCTTTGCACAACCCAGAGTGAGGGGGACGTTGGAGTTCGCGGTATCGCGGTATTGGTCCATTTTTCGTGCGGTATTTCGGTAAATTTTATTTTTGAACGCGGTATTTCGGTATTGTCTGAGACTGCGGTATGCGGTATTTGATTATTTCGGACTGCGGTATTCGGTGAAACACGTTTTTTTGCGCGGTATTTCGGTATTTGACAGGCTGATGATTTGCTGACCTTTGCTGTCATCCCCCAAATAGTATTATGAAATAACACTCCTGGAGATCCCTAGGCTCAATTACCCGCCGTTTTGTGCGCCCGCGTTCCTTCGCGCACAACCACTTGTTGGCCCGGGAGCCTAGGTACTTGGTGTATCCCTGATCATAATAGGGAACTTAAGATACAGGCGTTTTCGCGGCGACGGCGACGTGATAACCGGGGTAGACTGGGTCAGAGGCCGCCGTTCTCGCGCCAAAATTTAAGTTGTTAAGATTTTGACGACGTCCTTCGCGACTTCGTCGAGTCATTGAGGTTGCTTTGTGAATTTAAGTTGTTTCGCTGCCTTAGTTTGGTTTGTTTCGAAGAGTTTCGTTTACTTCTTATTCTTTACTACGACACTAAACTTATTAGTGATAAAGATTTCATAGTTCTGTATGAAATGTTGCAGCCGAAAAATCCTAGTTTTCCTTACGGTGAATATCCTCGCTTCGACCTTGAGAACAAGAACGAAACTAAGTGCAAGGCAAAATTTAGATTTGAAAAGAAAGACATTCCTGTTCTTGCTGAAGTTTTGCAGATCCCACCGGTGTTCAAGCTAGATCAGGAAAGCCGGGTGGATGGAATAAAGTGCCTCTGTATGCTGCTGAGACGGCTTGGTGAACCTTGTTTATCCTTGACTTGGCACCGTCGGTCATATCGATTTGTGTTCGGTCTGTACAGGAAAGAGCAAAATCGCTGTAATTATCTGTCATATCATCAAATGAAGTTTCCAAAAGCACAAAAAGGGACTTATTAAAAAAAGACAGCGTTTAAACTGTGCATAAGTTGACAATAAAGGGAAAATCATGGCAAACTTACCCACGTTTTCGGTACGACGGCAAAATCACTGTTGTCACGTCGCCGACGTGTGGGCGACGGCAGGAAAACATGCGCAGTCGACCTCGCCTCATTCCTAATCGGTCTTCACGTCGCCGTCGCCGCGAAAACGCCTGTATCTTAAGTTCCCTAATGTATGGTACTTCATGTATCCCTCATTGTAATGTATTTAGATATATTGCAGTGTAATTTAGGGTCGGATTACAGTATCTAGGGTTGAAGCACTGATTTTAGTATTTAGGGTTAAGCACTGATTTCAGTATTTCCAGTGTATCGAAAGGGTTAGTTCTTATATATGGTCTGGGCTAGCAGCATATTATCTTATATCCCTTAAAAATTACAGTTTCCGACAGCTGGTCCTTGGTGGTGTAGTGGATAGTGTGCATGGAGCAGATCATACGGCCGGGGTTCGATTCCCTATAGAATAGAATACAATAGAACTTTATTTAATGTGGCACTCCACTTAGCTGAAAGCTACTTTACAGGAAGCCCACAAATGAGAAACAAATAGATTAGAAAACAATTTAACTGTTTTTTTTTTACCTTTTATTTCTACTAAAATAAAAACTAAGTGTTTGAATACAAAATAATAAGGGATACACCAAGTACATACCGTTGGGAGGAGGATATGAAAACTGGACTCCCTCAAACGGCTGAAAATCGAGCCTAAGAGATCCCTAGATGACAGGTGTAATCTCTACCGTATAACAATAGCGTCATTCATAAACTCATGATGGAATGTGACAAATTTAAAATCGCGGCTACTTCGTTTCAACGCGCCGCTTGTGCCGCCACGATTTCACTCTCATCCATCCTGATGTAAATGTGCTTGACAACGAAGCGCGATGTGTCGAACTATTCTCAGTTTAGACTACAGCGTGCTTTATACAATCAGGTCACGCTATGGTCTAAGGAATCGGAAATCTGCGCCACGCGATGTCATGTACGAAAAATTAAACGGGTATGAAACGGATATTTATTTATTTTTCATGTTTTGATTCATTCCGGCTTTTAGGATTTCACGCTCAAGATTCCGGATTCCGGGGAATAGGTAAACCATTAGCCGTTCGAATGGCTGAATATTTTTTCCGAACGGATAGCCCTAGCTGAAGTTTTTTTTAACGCTAGCAGCAACCGTTCGAACGGCTAAAGGTTTTTTTTTGAATGGCTAGCAGCAGCCGAATAAATTTTTTGAACGGCTAATCACGAAATCACAGCCGTTCGAACGGCCTCCTGTCGGCGGATGAACGGCAAGTGAACGGCTCGAACGGATAGCCGTCAGTATCGTTTTCGCGTGAGAGGTCACAAAATGTTGTGTGTAAACCAAGTGAACGTTTTTTTAAAGCATGACACAGTTGTGAATTTGAAAAGGGTAAAAAGAAAAGTCGAGTGGATTGGGGGGGGGGGGGGTCTAAATTAAAAGACCATCCGTGAAGGGGGTATGGATATTTTCTGGAACCACACACTCGGAGTGTTAAGAGGACAAAGGAATATTTTTGGAGAGAGCAATTAACATTTTTGGTATGCAACCTGGAACTGTTACGAGAGTGTCACGTGGTCATTTGCTGCGAATGATTTTGTTCCTTCTACGAGGTAAGTCTTACTACGACTACGTAAAACGCGCAACTGACCGTAACTAGATCGCTTAAACTATATCCCTCCAAAAATATTTGTACCTGCCTGATATCCATACCTGCGGTATCGGTATTTTGCTGATTTTCCTTACGGTATTGCGGTATTTTTGATTTTATGCTGCGGTATTGCGGTATGGGCTACCCCCCAATGTCCCCCTCCAGAGTACTGAAAAGGTTTGACGACGGATTTCAATAGATTGAAACCTCCTCTTTATCGCTAGGTAGTTTCTGGTTTCGAAAGCTATGTTTTTGTGAGTCGGCAAGAGTCAAACTGTGTTCAACATGAGAACAAGGCTGAAAATTGCGACTCAATATCTTCGGAGAACGTTTATCAATAAGAAAACAAATATTTTTTACAAATACTTAGTAATTACAGGAAAAAAGGGAAAAAAGCTACAATCTTAATATTCAAGGAATAGACACGTGAAAAAAATAAAAAGAAGAAGAAGAAGAAGAGACAATTACAAAAGATTTCCATACACAATGTATGTATCATTAAACCTTGTAAGTTACGGTTTTTTTAAACAGCTATTTCTCGTTGTATAATTATTTTGTCCATTAGGAGTGCAAGAAAACTGTCGAAACAGAGTTTTTCGTCGTGTAAGCAACTATTGTGTATGGAGTACTTCGCGATGAGAAGCATATAGTTGAAAGAGTACTTTTGCTTCATATTGTTAAATATATTCCGTATAGAATCATGCTTTTTGATAATGTGATGTTTTCTTTAGTTTTACTGGCCCACCAGTTTTAAAACGAGCTCCAAAAGGATAAAGTTAAAGGACAGTGTAAAAGAATGTTATCTAAGGCCTGGTTCAAACGTCGAACTTTACATGTGCCGAACCTAATACCTGTTTAGATCGACCCAAACTATTAAGTTCGACTGTTGATTCAGACGGTCGAACTTTACATGTGCCGAACCTAATTCCTGGCGAAAAGAAAAATCATCCTTACTGCTTAAAATAAGGAAATAAACCGAAAAAAGTAAAATACACCAAGCCTGGAAATTCTTGTTTTGATTTTAGAGTGCTTTGTGTTCTGTTATGGCAAGAGGACAGCTGAGGAGATCGTGATCGCGATATTTGGACAAAATAAAGTAACGGTATAAATTTTAAAATACATTACGATTTCTTTATGGCTATAAAGAAAAGCAACTTTTTAGAATACCGATTTAAGCTGTCCAGTTTCAGTCTAAAAATCTACAACGTGAATGCTGGTAACCGTCGTTACGCTTCTGTGAGTTCTGTCTGCAAAGGCGCGAAAACCCACTAAATAGCCAATCAGAAGGCGCGGTTATTTTGAAAATACGTTAACATAATTTATGCATTAGGTTCGGCACATGTGAAGTTCGACGTATGAATCGAAGTCGATCTTTTGCCGTTCTATTCGACAAGCTCAGTCGAATAGAACGGCAGAGTCGACCCAAATACAAAAGTGCCGTTCCTAATTGATTCATACGTCGAACTTGGGAGTAGCTAATGGTCGTGGGTCGTGGGTCGTGGGTAACAAGTTGTGGGTCGTGGGTAAATAGTCGTGGGTCGTGGGTAAAAAGTCGTGGGTCGTGGGTAAAAAGTCGTGGGTCGTGGGTAAATAGTTGTGGGTCGTGGGTAAAAAGTCGTGGGTCTTGGTCGTGGGTGTAAGAAAGAAAAAAATATAAGAAAATTAAATGAAGGAATGAATAAAAGCAATTTTCAACATTAAAGCATTAGTTTCAGCAGCCAGTCAGGGGAGCTGTTTGCCTCATCTCCCGAAGCGACGTTTGCGTATGTTCGCTTGGAATTACTCAATTTACTAATTAAACAGAATCCTTCTACTTAAATACAGACAAACGGTTCAAAATGCAAGCTCACACTGTGATCTTTAAAGATGAAATTTGTGAAGTAATGTGATACTTTTCTTCAAACAATGAGACTTTTTGTTAAGGACGCGTGCGCGTGTCCTCTAGAAAAAATTCTTAAACCGGCGCAAAATCTTTTAGCGGCAGTTGTATACATTTCAACAACACAGTGAAAATTGTTAACGGGTCAGATAATATAAAGCCTGTTTGCATGCTTAATTCATCGTCAGAAAAGAGTGAAAACGAGAGCGAGATGAAATGAGAATAGCTGAGAATGTTTCTGCTAGAATGAGTATTCCGTCACTGCTTTTTGAAGCAATGTTTGATTTTTGTTAGTCAAAATTGCCTGTTTTTATTTTATACAGAAATATTCGATCCTTGGCGTTTTCGGTTTTCGGTCTTTCATGGTCTATGTTTGATGCTCAAAACCCTAACACAAAACAGTTTTCGAATTTTAGAGCTAAGGAATCACGAATAAATAAAAGCCTATGTTAGAAAGCGCGATGTAATGAAAGAAAGAAAAGATGGAAGATTTTATTTATTCATTATTTTTATTTTTATTTTACTTTTTATTGTGAACATTTTTCTTGATCTTTGATCCTTGTTCCACGATCCTTGATCCTTGAAACCCACGGACTCCACTTGCAAACGAGTTGCAAATTCGTAACTGCAAAACGAAAAGCCAGAACTCACAAGCTGCACGGTGGAATGTTTATAGGAGCTGACCGGAGATGCATCCATGACCGTGGGAAATGGCGATCTTACTCCCGGATGTTTACTTATTTTTTATCCTTAACACATTAATGCTGGATCTAAAGGGTATGCGGTGTGTAAAAAATGGTCACAGACTCACAGACCTCTCCTTTGTCAATGTGGTGTACTGCATGGGTATAAATACTGAAGAAAAAGAAATAAAAACCATCAAAATCTCTAAACCTAAGGACGACTGCTGAAGGCCATGAAAACCTTTTCAGGCATTAAAACCATTTTATCAGCGCAGTGTCAACATCATAGATTCAAATTTCGTTGTGTTTGAAAGCTGAGTGATATAACTTCTAAGATTCTTGCTCGCTCATCAACATCCAGAAAAATAGGCACTCAAGGAGTGCATGTGGAGTGCTTATTTGTAAACTTTCACTTTCCTTAGTTAATAACCTTTGTCTTTATTTCTTATATTTTGTATGCGTTGTTGCTAGCTGCGGGCAATACTTTTGTAATTTTATTTGTTTATTAATAAAGTTTTGTTGTTGTTGTTGTTGTTTGTTGTTACTGTTACTGGTGAGAAAGTTGAAAAATAGGCACCTGCGGGAGTGTATGTGGTATACAGGAAGCATAATTTGTGGGTAATGACTGGCAGATAATTTTTGCCTGAGTTTTTCACTAAACAATTGCTGCCGCGGGTATCGAAAGAGTCGGGATGTAGACAAATGTTATTTGTCATTGAATGATTTTGTAGCCAATCAATATCTTGGTGCCTTGTTTATTAATGGCAATTACAGTATTTTATCCGCTTATTAACAATAGTTATATGCAAATGTGCATTCTTGAGAATGCGTAGCAGAGTGTAAAAGAAGGTCAAATAATAACAAAGAAAACGTTAATTCTTGGGGTCAAAGATTAAGTTACGCTATCTGTTTTCATGTGAAAAGACGCGTGCAAAGACGTGGAAAGACGCATGCAACGTTTTTAATCAAAAGAAAGTCGACAACTTCCGATAGATGACGACAATCGTCGAAGTTTATCGTCGTTCGCCGTAAACGCCGAAGATTCACGAAGATCATGAAGAAGAAACATCGGGAAACATCGCACAACATATCGGATCATCATCGTATTCTCATCCCCAGTGGGGTCCCCACGGTCTTTACGTTGCGGGTTTACATCGACGGGATTGACATTTTAAAAACGCTTGATGGTAATGCGGCCTGCAGGCTTGTTTAGCGACAAAAAGAAAAAAAATATAGGTTGTCTTGGAAAAAACAAAAAAAAGGAAAAAAAGTTTGACTTCGCCGGGAGTCGAACCTGCGGCTACGATACGCAATATATCCAACGGAACAATCCACTGGACTAGCGAAGCAAATCGTTAACAGAACCGGTAAAATTATTTATTTAAGGAATAAATAAAATAAAGCTCGATAAATACTTTTACTAACGATTCCAGAGTGAAAACGCATATGGAACGATTCAAAATTCGCCACATGGTCAGGAAAACCTTCAAAGTGACTCGTGGAAGCATTTTTTCAGGAACTCCACGGTCGCAACTGACATAAATTACATTACTTCCGGTCTTACATCTTACGGACTTACGGACTTACTTACTTACTTACAACCCGATGACAATGTAGTTACCGGTATTACATACCAGTAGCCACAAAAATCGTCTCCAGCTGAAGCCATGAAAGTTTTTCTTTTACAAAGAGAAAACATTTGAGAAGCCCTACTGCACAGTTAAATGGTTTATTTAGTTTCATTTTTTTTTGGTTGTTTTCTTTTTCTTGTTATGCGGAAAGCGATTAATGCCGTCTTTTCTTTTCCAGATGTATTTGTGACATTTGTCGTCCTATCTATTCCGTGACGTAAAGTTCGAGCGGTTATATCACAATGTGGATTTCTAGTCACGCAATGATGTTAACTGAAAAGCCCTGCATGCCATGATGAAAATCTGTAATATATTTTGCGCGTTTTAATAACAGTTATCCAGATTATGGTAGAGAAGTTTACCTTGTAATAATATCGTTTGTATTAATTTTCTGCGTCTCTGAGTCTGCTCCTGGCTATGAGTATGACATGATGTGTAGAGACTTTACAATAACAATGTACATGAAGCAAATCAAATATCATGTTTCAAATTCCAATACCGAGAATTAAAGGCCACTGCGCCCACGACCTTTTATCAACGACCCACGACCCACGACTTTTTACCCACGACCCACGACATTTTACCCACGACCCACGATTTTTTACCCACGACCCACGACTATTTACCCACGACCCACGACCCACGACCATTAGCTACTCCTGTCGAACTTTACATGTGCCGAACCTAATTATTAGGTTCGGCACATGTAAAGTTCGACGTTTGAACCGGGCCTAAAGAATGCCTGTCAGTGAGTCATTGAGGGCATATATCATTATCGGATATCTTAACTTTAAGGAGACTAACTTTTGTTGGAAGAATATTGTTAATAATCTTATATTGAAACATTGTTATCTTTTAATATTATGTCATTTTTTATTTGAAAGGGCAGTTCATAAACTACATGAATGTTTTCTCGGGTAAAACCGTATCTTAAAATTTTTGCTTTCCGCGGTGGGAGGTAAAAAGACATTTTTTACATAATCTAGCTGTTTCACAATGAAAGACATGTGACGCGCCGAGAAAAGAAGCGTGGTGTGTCAATGACTCACACTGACCAGGACAGCGCATTGGGTTATCGTGACAGACTTAGGCATTCCGCTTCAGTGTTGCTCGTAGTTAAAATGTTTGAAAGTCTCAGGCTGTTTTGAAAGTCCTTCACAACGCGCCCGCCCCAAGCCGACCCACGACAACAACCACTCCTGTGGGAAATAACATTCTTTTGTTTGCGAAAATAATTATTCAAATTAGGATCCGGAGTCTTCAAAGCATAAATTTTAGAGAAAAAGCAAAGATGCCCAGCACAGGAAACCCAAGCGTAATGTTTGCATATTAATGATATTTGAAAATATAAGACATTGTATGGAATTTCGAATTCAACGTTTTAAGCAATATATGAAATCAAAATTGCTGAATAAAATCGTTGAAACATTTACTGGTGTTGTATTCTATCTTTATACAGTGTTTCTACGCTATTTGAACGATGTTTAGTCCATTTATCTTACCTTGTATAATATATATAATGGAAAGGAAGGAGAGTTCGGTCTCTTTCGGCGTTCGACACGTGTCCACAAATGGCTCATTTTTCGCACAAAAATAGGTGCTGCTCCCATTCTGACTGGTCGTCCTCACAGTAGAATAACGTTAAATTGCATTTCTTTGAACAACTTGAACATCCCTTGTTGATTATGACGAACAAGCTGCTCCACAAAATCACATAGCACTGCAAAATAGGCGCCGGAGAGCGTGAAGAACGGAAGAGACCACGGTGCGCGGTCAACACTGGGTACCAGAGTAAAATCAAACCCCACAGGGAAGGGAACGTTCAATTCTGTTAACCTGTCATTTTTGTTGCGCCTACCACCCGGTGAGGACCAAGTTGTCACTCTGCTTATCATGCTTTCGACATTAAAACCAGGGCGTAGTCAGCTTTTAGAAGAGTTGTAGGGCCGCTTCTAGCGGCCCTTGAAAATGCTTTACCCTTCACTGTCTGGTGATTTTATGTGTATCTTGACAACACCGAAATCATAATATTTAATAAAAGAGAATGGATTTGAATTTTTCATTTCCAATTCTTAAAAATGTAACACGAGTGGGCTGAAAAATGTGTAGGCCCGGGCCTACGGGCCTATAGGCTGGCTACGCCACTGAAAACGGCCTCTTGAAGAGGAGGAGACAAGGAAGAAGCGACGGAAAACGGACCGTGTATCTGTTTCCTTCTTTACGTCTATTAGAAATTGGTAAGTAAAACATTTACCAACATTACATTTACATTGTGCTCGGTTCAGCTCTTACGCTTTTGCAAGACATTAAATTTTTTCTTTATGTAATAAGGGCCTGGTCGCACTACAGTCAAAAACAAAAATTAGCCCGTGCAAAAATCGAGGAAAACAAAAGAAACCGTTCCGGTGGGACACGCTTTTTATAGAATGTGTTTGTTTTTATGTCATAACACGCAAATATAATCTGCCAAATTAATTCAGGCACCCACGTGCAAATGTTTTTTTGTTTTACTGATAGGGCATTTTAATCAGCGATATAAAATTCCATTAATTTTTGTAAAGAAAAAGCACGCTTTTACCTCGAATAGCGTATGGCGTGTTTCACAACAGTGACAAAGCACAATTCAGTTGCACGGTTTACGTTTTCACAAAAAAGTAAAAACAGTGAAATGTCGATTGACATTTTACCGTTTTTACTTTTTCCATCTTTTCTTCCTTGTCTCCTCCTCTTCAAGAGGCCGTTTTAATGTCGAAAGCATGACAAGCAGAGTGACAACTTGGTCCTCACCGGGTGGTAGGCGCAACAAAAATGACAGGTTAACAAAATTGAACGTTCCCTTCCCTGTGGGGTTTGATTTTACTCTGGTACCCAGTGTTGACCGCGCACCGTGGTCTCTTCCGTTCTTCACGCTCTCCAGCGCCTATTTTGCAGTGCTATGTGATTTTGTGGAGCAGCTTGTTCGTCATAATCAACAAGGGATGTTCAAGTTGTTCGAAGAAATGCAATTTAACGTTATTCTACTGTGAGGACGACCAGTCAGAATGGGAGCAGCACCTATTTTTGTGCGAAAAATGAGCCATTTGTGGACACGTGTCGAACGCCGAAAGAGACCGAACTCTCCTTCCTTTCCATTATATATATTATACAAGGTAAGATAAATGGACTAAACATCGTTCAAATAGCGTAGAAACACTGTATAAAGATAGAATAAAACACCAGTAAATGTTTCAACGATTTTATTCAGCAATTTTGATTTCATATATTGCTTAAAACGATGAATTCGAAATTCCATACAATGTCTTATATTTTCAAATATCATTAATATGCAAACGTTTCGCTTGGGTGTCCTGTGTGCCCAGCAGACGTTTTAGGCCCGGTTCAGACGCCGAACTTTTTATGAGCCGAACCTAATACCTTGAATTAGGTACATGAAAAGTTCGGCGTCTGAATCAGTTAAGAACGGCTATTTGAATTTGGAACGGCTCAGCCGTTCTTTCCGCCTGGCTCAGCCGGGAATTTCGGCTTTGGAACGGTTTTTCATCAGCCGAACCTAATGCATAAATTATTATAACGACTGGTGCGTGTTCTGACATCTTTGCCTGAAAATCGCTGACCTTTCGATTTGTTTCTCTTCAAACTGAATTAAGTTCGGCTAATTAAGTTCGGCGTCTGAATCAACAGCGTACTTTTGTTAATTTGGGTCGGTCCAAATTCGAATTAAGTTCAGCTCATGAAAAGTTCGGCGTCTGAACCGGGCCTAGAAATTCGCGTTTTGACAGTACTTGCACTTATTGCTTTCTGAACAGTCAAGTTAACATAACCCTATGATACATCAAGATTCGATCAATTAATTAAAGAAATATTACACCTCAAAGTTCGACAAAGCCATTTCCTCGCACAAACAAGATGTCGAAATAGCGAACTTTCATGTCAAATTTGACCGATGCTGTAGAAGTACAAAACAACAGACAACAGTCCACACCGTTTAATTGATCTTTCTTCCATAAAAGCCGTATGATACAAGTAGTTTATCAAAAATAGTTTATGAGTAAAACAACCGCAACGTATACCCTACTATACATTTTCAGGCCATTTTCTCTATAGAGGTTTTGCACGGCAGCCATGTTGCATGGCAGGAACAATAGATTCCTTTCCCTATGGGGAAGAATGTTTTCCTAATGCAAAACATTTTCATTGTTCCTGCCATGCAACATGGCTGCCGTGTAAAACCTCTATTGTCGGAAGCACGCTAACTAATTAGCTTTCAAATTTAGCGCCGGCAGCTCATTAAAAGTCCCCGATGTGTCACTGCGTTGTGGGCGATTGAGTGTGTAGCATGAGGTCAAGCCATTTTTTTTCATAAAAATGCATGCTTTTCACTTTTTTTGGTGGAAAAAAAACGGGTCTTACTTCGTGTACCGCACAGATGACGTAAAACAATAGGAAACATTGTTTTCGGTCATTGTTCTTGGGTAAAAAAATTTTGATGAAGCATTGTTTCCTTTTGTTTAACGTCATTTGTGTCCTCTACACGAAGTAAGAGCCAGAAAAACATACAAAACGTTACCAATAGCAGCAAAATGTTTCATTGTGTAATATTGTACAAGTCTAGCAAAAATATTTGCACTTTTCGCATTTTCCCGACAAATTTGAATTTTTAATAAAATCCAAGATGGCGGGGCAATTTTTGGGGCAACTTTTGAGAGATATCCGAGCAACTTGTGTAAAAGCCTAGTATTCGCCGCTTATTCCTGTGAGATTTTTGTTCCGGCACGTTTTGTGTTTTATATAACTTGCAATTTGCTTAGCGATCGAGCTTTGAAGTGTCGGTTACTGAATGTAGTGAATGTAGCGTAGTCTTACTTTTGAACCCGTGAATTCTCGCAAGCGTAATGAACGGGTTATCGGTAACGGTGGCTTATTCACTAACTCACTCACTCACTTGCTCCTTCCATCAGCTGTAAACTTAGTGACGTAATGCTTTGTTACGAATGCGTTTTGTAACAAGAACAAAGTGAATCCAGCGATAACAATAATTAATTTAATGTAAACGAATATAAACAACAATAAGCTTAAAGATGTTTCTCATTTGGAGTCTTCGATCCAAAAGGATTTTTCAACCGAGACACGCGTTTTGATGCGTATCTACCTTGAAATTATAAAAATTTGTGTGTTCCTCGATAGTGTAGTGGATTGAGGTTGTGGCTTAGTGCCAGGAGTGACGGTCAGAAGGCGCAAGTTTTTTTTGTCTTCCCTTTTTTTCTTTCATCGGACTGGACATTATAAAAGTGACGTACTGTTTTTTTTTTGGGTTCATCAAAAATCCTTGCGTTTAATTAAAAAAATATATATCGAATCGTGTCAGTGTGAAAACATAAGCGTTACGCGTTAGCACTATTACTTTACGCGTTAGCATTTCTTCTTCATGTGTTGGCTCTTAAGGGCCTTTGATTAGACATAATCTTAAGCTTACGTTTCTCCGTATAAACACTCAAAAGACTCGGGAATCAATGCTGCAATGAGTTAAAGGCGCACGAGTTCAAGCTGTGTACAGCTTCTCGTTGACCATCTGAAGACTTTGAACAACATTAGTCATCTAATAAAAAGGTTCAAACTTGGTAATCAGCATTTGTTATAGTTTTATTTAACGATGATGTTGTTACATTTGTTAAGAAGTCAGGGCATACGACGAATTTCATAGAGCATGTGTGATTGCCCACAACAAGCTGAGAGCGCTTCATGTTTCCCAGCCTCTTGTCTGGTCAGAGGAGTTGGGTGATGAAACTCAGAAGTGGTGCGAAGAACTTGCTATAAATGACATTCTTGAACACGACAACAAAACCATGGACACGAAAAACCAGGGTGAAAATCTCGCTGCTTTCAATGGTACCAATCAGCAAAGTGGCGGTCCTACTCCAGATCTTTGCAAACAAATTGTCCAGCGATGGTACATGGAAGAACAGAACTACAACTACCAGACGGGAATGCCAAAAGCTCCTGGATTGCCAATCAAACACTTTGCACAGGTACTACTGAACTTCCGACACGCAGAAATTCGTTTTAAGGAAGTTTGCATCAATGGAGCTTTGCAAGGGCCATGGCCATGTCTATAGCAATGGTCTTTTACACGCGCTATCACTATGCCTTTATAAAAGAAATAGAACCATTGTGTTCTTATGTTTGTTCTCTGTGAGATCCTTACAAACGTTCACATTTAATCGAGGTTAATCAAGTCAGAGCGAAATACAATTCAACAGTGGATTGGATCAGTTGTCACTTGTTGCAACGCCATAGAAAAAGTGCAATGCTATTATTGGCTTCTTTCAGGCACGCATGCAAAGTATAGAAGCGTACCTGGATGAAATATAATGTTAGAAGGCCTAACTTTTTTCGCTATTTGTTACTATTTTTTACACAGGTTGTCTGGAATAGTTCATTTGAAATTGGAGTTGGTTCTGCTCGATCCACCGTTCACGGTGATATTATCTGCGTTCGTTATAGTCCCAGAGGAGCTGAGGGCGGCTCGGCCGAGTTTAAAGAGAACGTCTTCCCCAAATCAGGTAGGAGACTTCAGAAAAGCAAAAACAAACGAATCAGTAATTAGGGTATGTCACTGAAGAGTGTACTGAATCAGTAATAAGGGTATGTTACGAAAGAGTGTACTGAATCAGTAATTAGGGTATGTTACTAAAGAGTGTACTGATTCAATAATTAGGGTATGTTACTAAAAAGTGTACTGAAAGGAGAGAACTGACCTAACTGCTCCAATACACTTCACTTTTCAGGCCCTAGTCCGTCTTCGAACTTAACTAGTGCTCAGAAAGGTAATAAAAACTGTAATGAATTTAATAGGTTGATAATTTATAAAAAAAAAGACACCGCCGGTACAAAAAAACACCAGGAAAAGCAATGGCAACAAAATGGTGTCGAAACGCGAAGAGGGAAGCAAGTTTTTTTTTTGTTAGTTTAAATCAAACCAAATGGAGGAAGACAAACGGAGTTAAACAAAGGTAGTCAAAATGTGCACAACTGGAATATAATCGGGAAAAAAATGATAAATGTGTGGGAATTAAAAAGCATCAATACAGAGCGGATGTAGAGCAATCAAAATCCCCACCACTCCAAAAAAACCCGATAAGATTTAGTCGCACTTAAATTTTCAGACTTGACGTTTAACACTGGACTCTGTGTAAAAGGGTACAACGGGGGATACGGTGGGGGCAATGGTCAGGGATGCGGTGGAGGAGGCGGCGAAGAAGGCGGATATGAGGGAAGCATCAGCTGTGGTGTTGGGAAGCAGTCGCGCATTGTTGGTGGCACGCACGCAAAGCCAGAGGAGTTTCCCTGGCAGGTGGGCTTCAAAACACAGACGCAATGGTCTGCAAGCAACATCTTCTGCGGTGGATCTTTAATCGATAAGAAGTGGGTGGTGTCAGCTGCTCATTGTTTTCCAAGACCGAGAGAAGAAGGCCTCAAGGTACAGCTTGGAGAATTCGACACTTGGAACGAAGAAGGGAATGAAGTATTAATTGCTGTGAGAAGGGTAAGGGTGAAATAAGCTAACAAATTGCGTCTAGTCTTTATGATGCTATGATTCTTTCCATTTTCAATAACCATGATGTGGCTAAAAAAGTAGTATAAAATAATCTGCCTTAAGTAAAAATTACCTGATGAACAAACTATGATACACACTAAGAAAAACTGTTTTCTAATATTACAATAAATCCGAGCAAAACACTATTAATAGTCATTTACGTTTCCACGATTACTATTTCGCAGGTAATCGTTCATCCTCGGTATAATAGACAGACACAAGATAATGACATTGCACTTGTTGAGCTGGAAAGTGAAGTACCCTTCAATGACTACATGAAACCAGTTTGTCTTCCGAAGGGAAACATCAACTTCAGAGCTGGTAAAATGTGCACTGTGTCTGGGTTTGGAGCAATTAGTGAAGGTGGACCACAAGCTACGACACTGATGAAAGCCGACGTTCCTCTAATAGGTGCCAGGAAGTGTAAGAGGAGTTTCTATAACGGCCTCACAGAACAGATGCTATGTGCAGGATACGAACAAGGGGGAATCGATTCCTGTCAGGGAGATAGTGGAGGTCCTTTGGTGTGTCAAAAGGGTGGCAAGTTTTACCTGACGGGAGTAGTAAGCTACGGCGTGGGATGCGCACGAGAAGGATACCCAGGTGTGTATGCAAATGTGAAGACTTTGATGGACTGGATTGAACGGACGAAGAGCTCAAAGCGTTAGGTAACGTTTCATGGACTATGCGAAGCAGTTTGGCAAGTTTGTCTATATTAGGCTCGCGTGATTCCCGCCGGCCTAACGAAATACTAAGCAATACTTTATTGTTACCAGTTAAGTGAAATAAAGTCTAAATCTCTTAAAGCTGTTATGTTTTGTCGTGTTTGATATAGCTTCATGTAGTTGTGTAGTTATATATTTATGTCCTTTTTAAAAAACGAGCAGTAATGTTTTATCAGGTTTAAAACTCGAGGCTTTTTTTAAGGTCGCGGGGGATGCTTTCGTTGAATAAATTCATAAGGCAATAGATTGGCAGGAGTGCCACTTTTAAGAGCTTTATATCTTGGGCCTTTAGAAGCCGATTTCGTTAAAACTTGACAGATATATTGGGGAATGATGGGAGTTCACCAGTACTATATTTTATTCGATGAATCGCGCTTCACATGATTTTGTGTCCACGTTTGCTCCTCGAGAAGAACACAAAGCAAGTTGATTTCACCACTCACCGTCAAAACCTCTATTGCGTCATATCTGAAGCCGATTTTTTTATTTCAACTTTATTAAAATTTATTTCAAGGAGTAAAATTGTCCATGTTAGAATTTGACACCTCATATTTTCCCTTTGAAAGCCTATTTATGTCTTCTCTCCCTGCCTAAGAACCGAATCCCTTAGTGCTGCTCTGCCAGAGCTCTGTTTACTAGGCAATAATAAACAATACCAACATTGGACTAATATGGCTATGGACAAACGGTCCATAGCCGCTTTTATTGAAGTATTAAATCCATGAATAAATTCTGATACCATAGATTTGCCCAGTAAAGATGTGGGCCAAGAAAAACGCCAGGAAATAAACCACGATACAAGAATAAGAGGATGGAACCTGCGGAGGAGGTGGGAGTCAAAACAAACTTCTTCACCGCAATCAACCGAGGCGAATGGCAAGCACATGGCCTGCTTGATCACGTGACCCGCGTGATCCACGTGACCCACGCACAACCCGGGAGGGGGGTTCGCATAATTTTCCTCCCCAAGACCCAGTTCTTCTCTATACTGACACAAAGCACGAGAGAGAAGACATAAAAATCCTATTTGCCGGCAAATATTTTATTTATGCCTTCTCTCCCTGCCTCAGAACCGAGACCCTTAGCGCTGCTCTGCCTGAGCTCTGTTTACTGGGCAATAATAAACAATACCAAAATTGGAGTAATATGGCTATGGACAAAAGGTCCACAGCCGCTTTTATTGAAGTTTTAAATCCATGAATAACTTCTGATAGCATAGATTTTCCCAGTAAAGGTGCGGGCCAAGAAAAACGACAAAAGCAAATGTGTTGAAGGCACATATGCTTCCCCACCCCAGGCAAGAGCAGCAATAAGAGAAGAGGAGCAAACGATTCACATTATAATTCAAAACTAACAATTAGCTCGATTAGGAGGACAGCCGCCCATGCTAACGTCTCTAATCAATTCAATTTGTGCCTCGTATAAAAAAAATTAAAGTGTATAGGCTGGAAAATGTTGGTGAGAGTCGCTCATGCAAACATGATCCACCGAATCAACCAGGAAACTAGTCCTCAGATTTAAACAGTCGCCAACGCAAAGGGGGAAGAAAATAATGAAAAATTAAATACCTCAACCAGTCCAACCAGGTGGGCCAGCCGCCCATGCAAGCATGACCCAGCTAGTTGACCGCTGAGAAGACAAACAATAAGTCCGTGCTAACTGCCTTAAACAAGTGTATAAGCTGGAAAAATTCGGTGAGACAGTCGCCCATGCAAACATGTCCCATCGAATCAACCAGGAAGCTAATCCTCAGATTTGAACAATTGCCCACGCAAAGAGGAAGAAAATAATTAAAATTAAATACCTCAACTAGTCCAACCAGGTGGGACAGCCGCCCATGCAAGCATGACCCAGCTAGTTGACCACTGAGAAGGACAAAAAATAATGGACTGCGATTGCTAGATGAATTCTTATAAGTACACAAGAAGAAAATTGCAAATATGAAGCTATGAAACCAACAAGGTGAGGCAGCCGCCCATGCAAACTGAGCCGTCCTTGTTGGCTGCTTGAAACTAAAAAAATTAGAAGTGTCTCATGAATATTAAAAATCTGTCGTAAAGAGACTTAACATGACAATTTGGCAGGTCAGACGCCCATGCAAACATAACCCACCAAAATGGCCAACACAGTAGCAGACAGAAGGTATACGAAACCAGTTATAAACCCAAAGTATTGGTTTGCAAATGTAAGGGGTATTTAGGTTAATGCGATTGTTTGTATTATGTTTTACTGTAAGAGCTGAGGTTTCACGCAGGGTGGAACAACTTACGTTCGCCTCAGCAAGAGAATGAAGGCTGTCATTCTTTCACCTTGTAATAACGTATGGCGTCTTGGTTTGTTGAAGCCAGCAGTGAAATTGCTCTTCAAATCTTGATAAGAAGTGGACATATTCGAGAGTTGACAGGTTGTTTTCAAAAGGCGAAATATATTTCACAGATCGTCGGGGACAAGATGCAGCGTATGCGTCATGTTATTACGCTATTTTTTATTTTGTCATTTTTAAATGACAAACAATTATAGCCTTAAGCTTTACACCTGGCCGCGAGTTTCAGAAATTTTTTATAAACGTAATGAGACAAAATATGTTTTTTCTTTACTTTACAGATCTGTTTCTTTCACTTTGACAACACATGTTTGAACGTGATACTGAAAAGGTTTTGAGAAAGGATGTTTAATGGGTTGTAAACTTACGTATTAAAATGCCCGTGAACATCACCACAGCAAAATACAGATGCCTTGTAATGAGATTGACGCAACTTCCTATGAAATTCCTGCAAAGCAATGGTGGAGAAATGCCTTAAAATGACTAAACCTTTTGACTCCAGTGTGTGACCAAAATCACAATTCAAGAGAAATCCGTAATTTCATTTTGTTAAGAACCAAACGAGATCAAAGGAAAACATTTGATTGCCACACCGAAGGAGTTTGATCCACAGACTCAAACGTTGAAGCACATAATACCATGGAAGATATGACTTTAGAAGTTAAATCCGGAGTTGAGACACTAAACCAACTAATTAAGGTGGCTCCCAGTAGTTTTTTGAGGTCACACTTCCCTTTTTGAATGCGCTTATACATAACCTTACTTTAGCTCAATGAATCTGAATTTGATACCTCATGTTAGGCTTGGATGAAAGTTTTTGACGATGCTCTTTTTAGCGGAGCCCGTGGGCCGAAGGCCCGCCGGAGCACCATACTCATAGAACCTATGCCCGTGATTTTTCATGGTCATGGCAAGCGGAAAGTTTCGCGGGCGCGTGTATGCCCGCCCGCCGTGTTGGAACAACATCCGGGATCTTGAAAGCAAGGCTTTGTTTTTCGCGCGGCCACACAGCCGTGAGCTCGGTAAACACTTCAGTTGTTTTGTTGTGTTTAGCGGAGAATTAAAGTCGTTATTTCCCTGCAGTTTTTCGCGGTTTGCTACTCAATACAGGGATACTAATTAAGGGATACTCAGAAGCCGCTTTAGTGGAAAAAGAAGAGCTTTCAGGGATAAAATCTTGCTTCGAGGAACTATATACGTTTTTAGCAATGCGAAGAGATGGGTTCGTTTTACGGATTTCAGCACCAAAGCGGAGGTTTAAAAATTTCCAAGTACAGTAGTCGCCGGAGGGACTTAAAGGTAAAACAAATTACATTTTTCGATGGGAATTTATCTTGATATCAATCTGTGATTGACATTTTGTTTGTGTTCTCGTTAATTTTGGAGAATTGTTTATAAACGTGTAGCTTAAATTCAGTTGTATTTTAATTTCTTGAATTTCATCGAAGACACGGCTCGGCCTCGATGCGCTGTAAATTGTATGCGTTTTGCTTCTAAACATAAACTAATTGAGATTTCAATGAAATTTTTCGAAAGAAGATTGTGTTGTCCATTTTTATGTGTTTGTTCATTCATTACATAGATTGAAAAGCGATTTTATGTAAACAAAACAAGACTTAGATTTTATACTCGCGTCGCCTTATGCAAATATGTTTGTGTATTTTGGCAAATCAGTTTCTCGGGCATTTTTTGACAAGCAACTCTATTTTATTCGGAAAATAGTCGTAATAGTTATTCTAGACGGAGAAAAAGTTGTTTTTGTGAACTTTTGTACGGTCTAAATGCACTGTGCAGACGGTCGGGTAATACTGCTTTTCAGAATTGCTAAAATTGAAAAATAGCCCGGTCATCAATCTTAATTCTTGTGTTTCCGACCTTTCACCTAAGTTGAGTTTCATCTTAGTTAAGCTTGTTGAGAGGGTCTTCAGAGGGCGCCGCTGTTAGGCTAAGGCTAACTATATAATTATATTATGCTAATCAGCGTTTCTATAGCAACGGTAAACAAACAGTAAAAACAAAACAGTTTTTTATAAATATCTTTCGATTTTGGGGCTACTCGCGACAAGCGCTATAATCTACATAGTGTAGCACACTAAATGGGGAAATTTCAAACACATTAAACTGTTCGGTTTGAAGAATTCGCTCAAACATTTTTGACGTGTTTTTTCATGTTTGAAATAGAAGCGTTCAAAACATTCCATCCATAGGTCTCAAAATTATTACTCCCTGCAAACAGCTCTGACTAACTCCTCAGCAATAAAGAGCTCGAGCTTTTCATTCGCATACAGTTTTGCTTGACGTTTTCACTCTTTTAAAACTGCATTTGAATGAAAAACTCGATCTGTTTACTAAAACGATTAATAAGTCAATAAAACTTGACATATGTCTTATGCTTACATCGTGGTGGCCTTAGTATTACATTGCAGCGGAAGTCAGTTGTGGACAGGTAATTAACAAGAAATTGGTTGGTTGTGATTTATTCGAGATTAATAATCTGTTTTCTCCTTTAAGACAACGTTGAAGTAAATATATCAAAAAAGTTTCTAAACTATCTATTTAATAATAGAAAAATAAACAGCAAAGCAAGTTCGCTGAATAGGGCCATGGCGAGATTCTATCTACAGGTTCAACACGAAACGAAACACGTGACTTCATTAAGGACACAGTCAAACAAAAGTATTTTACGACTTAAGCCTGGTTTTTCGCTAGTGACATAAGTATAAGCACAAGCAGAAAAAATAGCAGCGCTTATGTCTAGTGAATACGGGTCCGATTTAAGCATAAGAGTCATAAGTCAATGATCGTTTTCATTTAACGCTTATGCTTATGTCGCCAGTATAAATGTGTACATTATTAACACCAATAATCGAATCAACTTACATGTCATTAATCGATTGCAAGATCCAATGTCCTTGTTCTTGGCTAGGTTTCTGAGAACATAGAAAAAACCCCAGAATGCTGCATGTGTGAACTGGTTTAACGCACGATATGTAATCGTCGGGTCATGCTCAGTGAGCAGGCAAGTTCCAGTACCCGTCGAATATAGTATTGTAAAAACGTCTGCTTGTGAACAAAACATAACTAGCTTGAAAACAGTTCAATAATGCAATTTCAACTCAGTGTTAGGCAAATTCTATGATAATAGCAGAAATAAATAAATAAATAAATAAATAAATAATAATAATAACAATGATAATAATAATAATAATGGTGGAAAGGGATCAACAAATGAATTGTTTAAACTTTGCTGAAAGAGACAACTTTTCTTAACTTACCCGCTTTTTTAGGTTTAAAACTGAAAATCAGTGCACAATTCAAACTTGGATTAACTGTAAACCAGACTAATGCTTCGTGATTCCTTTACTACATAATGCTAAAACAATTTTCGTATATAACGTTTTGCAAATAAATGAACGGAACAAAGGCTGGTGTATGCATATGAAAGAGCTGCTGCCATGCTTTATTGGTGGAGCGTATACTTTTTGTACTAAGGAATTATAGAGGTTTTGCACGGCAGCCATGTTGCCTGGCAGGAACAATGAAAATCTTTTGCATTAGAAAGAACATTCTTCCCCATAGGGAAAAGAATCTATTTTTCCTGCCATGCAACATGGCTGCCGTGCAAAACCTCTATTGGACATATGCAAATTGGTATGAGATAGTAATCAACGAGGCGGATAGCGTGAAACAGAGCTGAGACACTACTTAGACGGTGATGGAAGGTGTACTTCCAGCTGGGTATTTGCAGGTTATTGTGAACTTAACTGTCTCTGATTCTCTTTGTCTGGAAACGTAAAAATATAAGAATATGATCACACCCGCTCAGCCAATCAGCGCCCAGTCTTCCGATGCTCTATATTCCAAAACCGTATGTAATTAAGTTAAATGGCGGTGGCTTTAAGCACAGGGAAATTGTATGGTAAAATTAGTATTGACAGTGAGTTTACATACCTTTTTACTATTTTCCATATATAGAACACTACTTAGAAATGTATTTTCCGCTGGTATTCCAAGTAATTTATGCTACTTGTTTAGCTTTATCACCTGCCGCACCCTCTATTGTGTATTACACACGTCCTATTGGTCAGCTTTCTAGTACTTATAGACCTTGGCCTATTCATGAATTTCATTCACGCTTGCGGTTCCACACAGTTTACACATCTCTTTACCCCACCCCCCCGGGTTTATGTTTCGCTTTATTTTGTAGGCCGAAGAGACGCTACTGGCGGCAACTTCCGTTGCTACAAATGCGGAAGACTTGGGCTTTGGGCTAAGGACTGCAAACTCGTGTCTTGGCAAGGAGGTTACCGGTCCCTTAGCTGCATTACATACCCTGGACGCTAATATAACAAGCCGGTTGAAAGCGAATCATCTCATTTTCAATCAAAACGGCGAAGAGGACTTGGCACAGGTAGAGGATGTGATGAAGAAATACGAATTCGGAAGCGGACAGGTTTGAGGTGTTAAGGGTAGTCTAAAGAAAAATCTAGGGTTTTGGAGAATCTATTGGCGCTCCGATTTTATTTTGACAACCATTGGCAAGGGCTATAAATTACCGTTTACTAGATTCCCATTGTCTGAAAAACTAAAAACATAGTTCCGCGCTACTGCATGCTGAATTTGTGAATCAAGCCGTCATTGAGCTAGCTAATTCTGGTCAAATTCGCAGGTAGATCAGCAACCTTTAGTTGTTTATCCCTTGTCAGTATCTATACAGCCATGGGGCGAAAGAGGCTAATTCTGGATTAATGCCACGTTAATAGGTCGTTAAGTAAACACAGGGTCAAATATGAAGATTGGGAAGTCGCTATCGCTTAATTTACCAAGGTTCGTGCATGTTCTCTTTTGATTTAAAAAACGGCTATCGTCATATCGATATCTCACAAGAACACCAACCCTACCTGGGATTTTCCTGGCGAGATCCTGAGTCCTATAATATATATTATATTTTACTGTTCTTCCGTTTGGGCGTTCAACGGCTCCTCATATATTTACAAAGGTTTTAAACCTTTAGAAAAACGCTGGAGTATACAGGGGATCTACATAGCCATTTTCTTGGACGACGGTTGGCGACAGTCCAGTATACTGAAGGTTGCCGCGTTAAGGCCCTGGCTGTAAAGAAGGATTTATGTAATGCGGGTTTTGTAATTTATGACGAGAAACCGGTATGGGTCCCCATTCAAATATTGGACTGGTTAGGCATAACCTTGAATTCCGTATTGGGTACTTTAAATTGTAGGTAGAAGAATTACAAAGATTATTGATACCATAGTCAATAACGACCGTGTAATTCTCACTGATTAATTAATAATTAGTAATTCTCAATAATAGAACGTGTAATTCTCACTGATTTAAAGTTTAGAGAGTTAGCTTCCTTCATCGATCAAATTATTTCTACGGCATCAGCAGTGGGCAACTTTGGTAGGATAATGACCAGTCATTGCATCATGTCTATTTTTGTCGAGATAAGTGGGATTCCATATTTCTGCCTTGATGCTTACTGCAAAGAGGAATTATATTTTTGGAAGGAGAAGCTGGTTAATATCAATAGCAGATATTGCTTTGAAAGTAAAGATTCTATTTATTTTGTATATGCAGATGCCAGTGCTACTGAGGGTGGTGCATTTGTTGACCCAAACAATGAATTTGTGTGTCATAAAACGTGGACGCAGAACGAGCGTTTTCAAGTGCCGCGTGGAGGGAGTTGTTCGTTATTGAATTTTCATTGCAATCTTTTGCCTTGAGTGCTCCAAGGATCGCATGTTAAGCAGTTTACTGACAGCCAAGCGGCTGATAAAATCGTTGAAGGGGGCAGCACGACATTGGAGTTTCGCAAGATGACCCGGAGTATTTTTAACATTTGCATTCGATCGTATATCTATTTGGAGGTCCCAGGGTTCCCTCCTACTGTTAATCAGCAAGTTGGGTTATATTAGTCGGCTAATTGATATCGATGATTGGCAATTACATGAGTTTTTTCTACCTCTTGAGCATCGGTGGGGCCCCTATAGTGTCAATTCTCTTACCAATTATTACAATCACAAACTCCCTAAGTTCTTTTCACGGTGATGAAACCCATACAGTGCAGATGTCGATCTTTTCGCTCAGCATCTCCGCGGTGAGAATTGTCGGGTGTTTCCCCCTGTTGGTATTATTCCGCGGGTATTACATTATTATATGGAATGTCAGTATGCTGTTGGTACACTTGTTGTACTCGTTGGTCTTCGGCTCATTACTTCCCATTAATTATGCATATAAATATAATAGTTATCTCGTGGCCCACGGTATTCATATCGGGAAGGAGGTTTTAACGCGCGGGAGAAACTCTTATTTGCTTTTAAGGTCAGATCAATTCACAGGAGATATTGTCGCCCTAAGAATGGAATTTACTGCGTAATTTATTAGTAGAATTTATATGTTGTACGGGCACGGGCCTAGATAATGATTGCTCAATATATGCGGCACGGGCGCAGACTACGATCTATTGATTTGTGCGGCACTGGCCGAATATGGATTGGAGTTTACCGCGTAATTTATTATGAGCGGAATTTTATATACGGCACTGGGCACGGGCCTAGATAATGATTTCTCAATATATGCGGCACGGGCCCAGACTACGATCTATTGATCTGTGCGGCATTGGCCGAATATGGATTGGAGTTTATTGCGTAATTTATTAGTGAAATTTATATATTGCACGGGCACAGGCCTACATAATGATTTCTCAATATATGGAGCAGGGGCCCAGACTACGATCTATTGATTTGTGTGACACTGTCCGAATATGGATTGGAGTTTACAGCGTAATTTATTAGTGAAATTTATATATTGCACGGGCACGGGCCAAGATAATGATTTCTCAATATATGCGGCATGGGCCTAGACTATGATCCATTGATTTGTGTGGCACTGGCCGAATAGGGATTCATTGCTTTATGTGGCACTGGCCTAAAACAATGCCTTATCGATTTATGTAGCAGTGACCTTTTCGGAGAGGCGGCACTTAACTTGTTGGCAGTTTTGTGCGCTCATGATTTCGGGGCGGGGTGTTCGTGTGTTGTTTCTAGTTCGTTTGTTCGTTTTCGTTCGTATGTTGTGCTCTTGCTTTTTCAGACGTTTTCTTCAAGCAAAGGATGGAAGTGTTTTCGCAATTTTGCTTCACTGAGTGTTAATCAGGTGTTGGAGGCGATGTTGAAGTCCAGAGCAGATAGTACAGCCACAACTTATATGCGTGTTATTAAAACATTTATGAGCTGGTGTAAAATAAGACGGAAATATATAGGGAAGGGAACTACGTCTTTGTTAGTGCATCTGGTTCTAAATGCTGCCCTGTGAGTGTTTAAGAAGGTATTTGAATGTAGCCGGTATTGGCGATAGTAGTACTCTCCCGTTATTAAGACCTCTCGTGTTTCACCGTAGTAACTCTAGTTATACCCTAGTAGTGGTTAGTTCTCTTACACTAGATGCAGGGAAGTTCTCAGAGATGCCTTAAGTCAGCTAGGTTATAACCCACAACAATTATGGCCTTCATAGCCAAGGATCTGGCGGTTTTACATCCGCGGTGTGTATAATGTAATTTCTGGCGTTTGAGCAACGTAGTCAACGAGTTAGACAGAATTTGATATTTCTACGGCACGGGAACAGTAGGGGCCGGGCATTATTGTTGTAGTGCATTGTGGGTAGCATAACTTCGTTATAAGCGAAGTATCGTACGTGGTTAGTCATTCTAGGCCTGCAACATTCAGCTTCAGTATTTATTTATTTATTTTTCTTACTGTGTAAGAACTTCGGCGCATTTTGTACTTATTGTGTAATACTTATATAGGGCCTCGTAGGATGGGCTACAGAGTTTGAGCCATGGATCCTACCCAGATTTCCTGCCGCATATTTTTCCCCAAAAGGGGTTTTTTGGGTGACAGGTTTTTTCTGGCCTCCGTTTAACCGCAATTTCTTTGTATGTAAGTGGTTGCTCAGCTCTGGTTCGTCATTAGCATTGTATTATTTTCATTTTATGGATTTTGAGTACACGTACCGTTAAATTGTATTGTTGTACTCACATTATATTAAATATGTTCGTAAATGCCGTTGGTGTCGGGCCGAAATGCAGCAAAATCAATCTATTGGAGCATATGATGTGTGGAGTTGAAATGTAGCAATTCGATCCCAGAAAGGCTACTCATAATACATGCCCGAGATGGAAGTCCGATTCCGCTAGGGACATGGATGTCGATGGAAGCCTTAAGAGTAGGTTACAAGTAACTAAGTATTCGGGATTGTAATATTGCGGGACACATATATTTACTTTTTCCGTTAGATTAGTTAAGGTATACGAAGAATTGTAAGATATAGTAATTAGCCTATTTAGATGCATTCCCTTCTGTAACTTCATGTATGATGTAATAAAACTGTGCTGGATTCGCTTGCGTATCCTACCATACTTTGTATCTGGTGATTAGTATTACAGGAATTGAAGGGTAAAATGATTTACGTTCGTTTGAGCGCAGCGAATTAGAACGTAAGGTCTTTTGTTTCTACCTTATCTAAAAGCCTTAAAAGTATACTCCATACAGTAAGACATACTGACAACTACATATATAGAGCGTACTAGAAAACGAAAATTAAAACACCCGATAGCCTTTTATTTCATTTTAATAGCGAATTTTTTAAGTCTTAAAAACCGCTCAAAATTGACCAAATAAATTTTCCCAGATACTTAAGCAAAATTCTAAGTATATAAGTATAAGAGTTCGTCAATAACTGACTCCCTCCTGACGACCCGTTTTAAAGTGCTGGACGTCAGATGTTAAATGTTTATACATTTAATGCATTTTGTTCATATTTTACACTGTCTCAGTTGTTGTTTACAAATCATTATGGTTGAAGTGTTATTTAAAATACACAGTCGAACTGCATTAATACGGATATCGTATTGAGCTGGTTGACATGGATGACGTATTTTAAGTGTTTTATTTTTTAAAGGAAAAATACACTAAAACAACGCATCTTACCCCACTGAGACACTAAAAAATTAGGATAAGACAGACTTTCGTTATCGTCTTTCAACCAAAAACTGATAGTATATTTGTAGCTGACTGACGTGGTGCATTTCAAAACATATTTATCGCTTAGAATTAGCCAGATTGCTTTAATCAGGACGGGAAAAACTGTCCGTTGTTCGCATTTTACTATTTTATTAAGGGAGTAAATTTTCGACAAAATGTATAGGCTTTCGGACGGGACCAACCGACCAAGACAAATGTCCGTCATAACGGGATGTCCGTATTTTACCTTAAAAGGGGGTGTCCGTAAAGCGGGGTTTGACCGTAGTTATGTATAACTGGTATTAGTATATACTGAAACAGTGGATAGCATTGTTGGCGCGCTCTGATTGGCTACTGAAACTCGGAATAGGAAGTGCTATTCACCTCCCAGCGATTTGCACGCGAAAATTGTAATCGTTGACAGAAATGAATGAGTTAAAAAGCATCATTTTCGTTATATTATCTCACTGTTTCAGTATATACTAAAACAACTATTCACCTTCCTAAAAATAACAGATGTCCGGTGTTTGCACGGCCAAGTTTAGACAGTGTCACCTCATGAAACCCTTGACATTGAAACAGTGTCCATTCTATGGCGTGTTACTCAACTTTGAGATTCGCCACAGTATACCCATAGGTAATACCTTGCAACAATCTAACCTTTCAAGGGAACCACTATATATGGCACCGCCATGCGAATCTTTACATGGGATATTTTGAAAACGAACTTGTTGATGTTGAAGGACTTCACTTCCTATACCGCATACACCTAGATAAACTGTTTGAACGTTTCCTCCTGCACATTTAGAGCAGTGAGCTCAACTCTCTTGTTTTAGCTCCCTAGCTCGATTCATACCTCTTGTCTAGTTTACTGTTATCGCGTGTCAGTGTATATGTCTTGAGTGTGGCTGGAACAAAAATTCGAGTATGCTTACAGCATTGCTTTCTTCAGTTCAGGATGTTACAAAAGGGAGTGTCTTAGTGTGGCTAGAACAAAAACGCAGAGTATTGCTTGGGTGATACACAATGGAGTGTCTGCATCGGCCAGCCTCTGCCATATCAACGAATTGGTGATGTGTTTAAGGTGGCTGAACACAGTTTGCACGCGCTCTTCAATTTCAGCTGCTTACGTGAGTCAGCAGCTGCAGAGTTTTGAGAAAAGCAAACGTAGCGCCTATTCAGCGATCATTTTATTTTGCTAAGCGTGGATCGCGAAGGTGTTGTTTTTCGTCTTAAAATCAAACAATTTGTTGTTCGTAAAAATGTTTGTTGAATCAATAGATCATTTATAGAACCATTGAAGAAATACACTGCCTTTTTGGTCGTTTTTGTCTTTGGATCGAGAACCCAGTCAAATGCAACGCATGCGCAGTACAAAACGCAAACATATTAAACCATAAATTACGGAAGATCCCTCTGTTAAAATTACATGAGACCAGTATTAACATGCGAATATTTTTACGAGTTTAGTAGAGACAAATGATGGACAAAATCTAACGACTAGATTTTCTGAAAATAAACGAAACCAAATATTGCAGGCTGATTTACAATCCACCGTGTTGCCATGGCAACACCCTAAAAGCTCAACAAAAATATCAAAATATATAGCTTGTTGCTTAATCGCATGCCTCACCAATTTTGGGCGCCCAGACGTTAGTTTTTTTAAAATGACAATGAATGAGGCGTAGGTACTGTGAAACTGTGTTCAGTCACCTTGATAGAAAACATCAAATAATCAAAGGGCTCTTAAAGCCATCTCGTTAAAGCGTTAGAACGTGAGGTTAATAAAATCAAAATAGAAGAATTGATAGTGAATATTGTAAAGATGCCGTTGAAGCGCACCTTTAGATAAGTCTACTTAAAATACGTACATGAAAACATCACATGATGCAAATCAGCCAATAGAAATTTATGTTCACGAAATGGGCGTAGTTTACATTTAAAAACAAAAACAACTTTAACATGCAAGGCTGATCAGACAGCAAATTTGTTCGATTTCTTTTAATAAGATATTCCCGATATTTCGGTTAGACAAAACTAACCTTCATCAGGGGCTAGGGAAGCTTAGTGAAGATGGAAACAAACGGTTACAATGTTTAAAATGGGCTAAGATAAATTGCTGGCACACGATAGGCTATTAAACAAGTAACGGTCCAGCTATATTTTGCTACTGTTTGTTCTAGTGGTCCTTGCATTTTTACAGAAGTTATTTACATTTTCACGCTAGTGACTAAAATGGGGTCCTATTATTTGGTTATACAATAGATGTGTTTAGAAAATGTTTTAGGCTGGGCCTTATCATTATTATTATTTTTTTTTTGCAAAAGGAGGGGAACCCGTGCCCCTCTGCTAACAACTTCTCTGTACAGCATTGGGGGATCTGTTCTCATCAGTGCTCCACTTTTTCAAGACCAAAAGCCAGAATAGTCCTCAACTTCGACGACTAAGGAGAGCTTTTTTTCACAAGATTTGGTGCCGTTTTTTCACCACAAGCAAGAAAGCGTCTGGTAACCATCTGTCTTCGCTTTGGTGAGTGCGTGCTTTTCAATTTTGTGGTTTTGGTTTTGGTCTCGCGAGTTTTCTCGCCCTCGCGTTACGTGGAGATGGCCGCGCGTCCCGCACACCAGCCGTTCGCCCACACTAGAACTTACTGTCCGCTTGATAGAGGAGGAAAACCTGGATCTTGACTCGCTCAGTATAGCGCATTCGTTACCGAACTTTAAGGAAGAAATCGTTGGGATTGTACCCCTCTACGGAGGAAAGTGCTTCGACATCACCCTCCGATCTACAGAATCGGCCACGCGGTTGGCGGCATCGGGCTTTGACTGCGAAAGCCGCGTTATCCCTTTACGCCTTTTAAGGGCAAAAAGCACTACACGTGTCATGCTTCGTTCCCGTTGAATTCCCCGATGAAAACCTGCTACAACTCGTGGAACAATACGGCGACCTCAAAGCGCGAGCAGTCCGCCGGCTTTGCTTCAAAGCCACGGGTTACAAGCACATCGAGAACGGCATCCGTGTCGTAGAATGTACACGTTTGCAAACGGCAGTGCCACACAAATTAGTCACTCAAGGGCTCGAGTTATTTTTTAAGTACACGGGCCAGCCAATACTATGCCACCGGTGCCAGTCTTCCGAGCACGTTGTTAAAGACTCCCCGAAGGCGAAACACCGCGAGGCGAACCGCGAGGCTCCAGCGCCCGGAGGGGGGGCACCAGAGGTCCCCCGGCCTCCACTACAGCAACCAGCAACGACACTCCCCCTGTAACCACAATAGGCCATTTGCACGATAGCGTCATTTGACTACAACTACCAGAACAAAGGCCCTAATTTGCACTATAAAACAAAAAAATGAACCTCCGTGCGACCCTTCTCCAGAAACTGCCGGCCACCCCCTACTACCGATGCCGTGAGCGTAAGCGTGAGAAATTTAATCTTTAAAGCAAGTTTGGCAACATCCTGTCTCGTGGTAAATTTAAATACAACAGATGATCACACGCGTTTGGCGGAGATCAAAGATCTCCTAAAAACGCCATCATTCGTAGTAAAAAACAGTGGATAGAGGTGGGGGAAAAACCGACCAAGTATTTCTACCAGCTTAAAAATCAGCGACAAACACGCGACTCAATTTCAGAGTTACGTGCCAACAATTCAACCGTGACTTCCCATAAAAATATTCTTCGTGAATGTCGCGATTTTTATCGTAACCTCCATTCGGCTGAACAGGTTTATTTATCTAGCCAAGGCTGGTTTTCGACCAACTGGATAAAACTCTGGCATCTGAAGACCAGGAGAAATGCGAAGGTGACCTCACACTCTTCGAATGTCAATTTTTTTGTAATAAGGAAATATAATATCCAATTTATTCAACACTTTTGGGAGATTCGACAGATTGTAAAGTATAAATAGGTGATGTCACGTTTAATTCTCGCGGAGATTTGTGTTTAGTTAAATATACGTATTGGATTCGTTTAGCAGTAAAATTTTGTTCCTAAAAGATTGTTTTTTTTTGTGTGTGTGTTGATAGTTGTCGAGATTTTTGAGGAAAACAGTCGTTAGTAATTTCAAACTTGTTTTAATGATGTAAATGTATATGATGTATATCGGCTTAACAGGAACTTTTTAACGGTGAACTCTCATAACTCATAACTCTCATAACAGTGAACTCCGAGACGACCGGCAAAACAGTCATTTGGAGTCACGCAACATGGTGAACGGAAAGGGCGAAAAGAGCTCTGCGACTAAACGCGCATTTGAGAGTGTTAACTCCTCTCCAAGAAGGACAAATCAGAGTCCAATGAAAAAACAAGTGAAAACTACACCTGAAGAGGAAATCGTCCCAAATGGTGACCTTAAAACAGAAATCACGAATGCCATCAATGCCGTACTTGATTCGAAACTCAACCAGATGACTGCAAACTTAGAAGCTGTTATTACTTCCAAGATAAACGAATTGGAGACAAAATTGGAGGCAAAATTTAAGAACATCGTGGAGAGGGAAATAGAGAAGCTTAAAGACGAATTCAACGACAGCATCAACCACGTGGAAGATGTCCTTAAACAGGACATCGATTGTACTTGGGAGTACGCAGTGCGCAATGAACAATACTCCCGAAAAAACAATCTAGGAATTTTTGGGCTAAAGGAACACCAACATGAAAATCTCGAGGAAGATTTAATAAAATTTGCAAAGGAACATCTTCACGAGGATATCCGACCTGACGAGGTGGAAATTATTCATAGGATAGGCCAACCTAAGACAACAGATGCAGAGGAACAAGGCAGTATTGACCAAAGGTCAACACCTCCGATCAAACCAAGACCGGTAATTGTAAAATTCGTATCTAACAAAACGAAAATGCGACTCCTTCACAAACGACGGGAGCTTAAAGGTAAAAAGCTGGTCATACAAGAAGATATGGCGCCAGACCTAGCCAAAAGATTAAAAAAGTTAAAAGAGAAGAGATCCGTGGAATCGGCTTGGTTTACAAATGGAAAGATAAAGTTCAAGCTGAAGAATGATTCAAGAATCTTAGAGCTTAAAGGTTGGATGGACTTACAAAACATTCATGATTAGGTTAATTTAAATAAAGTAGCTTAATCATAAATAATATTCCATGATTTGTCAAATTTGCTTAAAGGAAATTAATGTAAAGAAAACAAATTCCCAAGAAATACTGTGTGACATTTGCCACATGGCATACCACTTACATTGCGTAAATAACTCAGACAATGAAACTCCCCACTGTGGTGAGACAGATGTCCTATGGTATTGCACAAAATGTCTCTCTTTACCATTTAGTCACCTAAAAGGTCCTGAATTCTACGATGTAGTTAAGGTTACAGTGTACCTTCAGATCGAAAATTTATTGAAAATTTTTTTTTGGCGTTAAAATAAAGTTTACAGAATGAACTTTCATCCAAAAAAAAAGTATCGAAAAATAGTGAAAATTGAGGGAGAAATGACGGTATAACTTTTGTGGGCGGAGTTTGTTTATTAAGCGATATGTTTTTTTAAGCGCCGTTTTCTCAAAGTTAATTTTTCGCTTGTTGGGGACACTTTAAAGAGCTACAACTCAAAGGGAATTCGTTCGATTTTCCTTAAATTAGGACAGAAGCTAGGCTAGCATATAATCAACAAAAACGTGTCGGCGAATTTCTTAATTCCGAAAACTTTTTCGTCAAGAGCCATTTCCGTGCGATCATTCCAATTTTTTTTCTCCCCTTTTCGAAAATATTCTGTAACTTTTCACTGCAATTGAATATGGAAAATCGCCGACACGTTTTTTTAGCGCTTCGTGTCCAGAAACCCAAGAACAAATCAAATTAGCAAAATATAATAATCGCTTTGAGTTATAGCGTTTTAAAGCTGATTCGGACGTTCAAATTTAGGCGTCGTAAAAAATTGGACAATTCATTTTATTACCAAATGGTTTCCATATTTAGATAGCCAGCTCTATAAGCTTTAATTTGATACCTGGGTTTAGGTATATTGAGTGTAATCTTAAGACGCTAGAGCTGTTATACTGGAGACACCCCCGAAGGTACACTGTAACCTTAATGTTGATGGCAACCTTCATGACCTGATAAAATTATATAGCCTCAAATCTAACCCTCTCTTTTCAAACGATATTTGCAACGTCGACATACAATCTAATCACGACATCGATCCAGACAATAATTTTTTAGTTAAACACATATCCGGCGACAAATGCCATTATTACACAGAAGAGAATTTAATCAATCTTTTAAAAAACAAAAGTATAAAAAATGAACTTTCTTTGTTCCACTTAAATGTAAGAAGCATTAAAAACAAGTTCGATGATTTCTATACCTATTTACACTCACTTAAGATAGACTTCTCTCTCATCGGTATATCAGAGACATGGATAACTGATAATAGCGCAGATCTGTATGATATACCTGGTTACATATTTTTAAATGCTAATCGTAAATTCAAAATTGGAGGAGGTGTGGGGTTATACATCAAAGACCATATAGACTTTAAAATCAGAGAGGATCTTTCAACGGAAAAGGAGGACATTTTAGAATCTCTGTTTGTGGAAATTAAAACGAATAACAAAACAGATACTGCTATAGGAGGTATATTATACCCGGCGCCCTCCAAATGGCAATCTAAGAGAATTTGAAGAATTGGTTGAAAAATTACTTGATAAGATTAACAAGGAAAGGAAAGAATGTTATATAATGGGAGACTTTAACATAGATTTGCTAAAAATCAACCAGAATACGTTAATACAAAATATTTTAAATCAATTTATCTCATCATTTTTTTACCCGCTAATAACTAAACCAACAAGAATAACCTACAAAAGTGCAACATTGATAGACAACATCTTTATGAACAGGTTAAATAATGATGACTTAAAAGGGATACTCTGCACTGACTTATCAGACCACTTGCCTGTTTTTGCTATTAAATAAGATACAAAATTAAAGAAGAATAAGACAGAGGTTAAAAGAAGACAAATCACGCCTGCAAACATAGAGAAAATGATATATGACCTGAGCAAAGAAAACTGGACTGAGTTACACACACTTAATGACACTAATGAATCATACAATTTATTTCAACAAAAACTCACTCGACTTTATGATAGGGCCTTTCCGCTGAAAGTATCTAAAATTAAGGAGAATAAGCTGCAAAATAAACCTTGGCTATCAAAGGGACTGCTCAAATCTCTAAAAACAAAAGACAAACTGTACAAAAAATCAATCAAATCTCCAACAGCTGAGAATAAATTTAAGTTTAAACAATATAGAAATAAACTTCATCACCTGCTAAGGATAACGAAAAAAATATATTACAAAACAAAATTTGAAAAAATAAGGAACAACTCACGCCAAACATGGGCTCTTATTAACGAAGTTATAAACAAAAAGAAAACAATGAGCACTTTACCTGATGCTTTCAGACATAATAATAAAGAAATAACCGACACAGTTGAAATAGCAAATAAATTTAATGAATATTTCACAAATGTAGGACCAAATCTTGCAAGTAAAATACCACCAGTAGCTACATCATTTAATGCCTTTATGAGCAATACACAACATCATGAAAGCTTCTTTGTTGACCCTGTTACAGAGGAAGAAGTAGAAAAAGAATTGCTTAGTCTAAATCCAAGCAAATCGGTTGGCTCTGATGAATTCAGTCCAAAAGTGATACGAGAATTAGCACCCGTAATCAAACAGCCATTAACAAACATCTTTAATAAATCATTTTCATCCGGTACCTTTCCTGATCGTTTAAAAATTTCATTGATTACACCAATTTATAAAAATGAAGATAAATCTCTGTTTTCAAATTACAGACCTGTGGCTGTCCTGTCATGTTTTTCGAAAATACTAGAAAAATTAATGTATAAAAGATTAATGGATTACATTGAAAGGCACGATATTCTTTATGACAAACAATATGGATTTTGGAAAAACCGCTCAACAGAGATGGCCATAATTGAACTGACAACTAAATTAACCGATGCGATCGATGAAAATAAACTGACAGCAGGAATTTTCCTTGACTTATCAAAAGCTTTTCATACCGTTGATCACTCCATTGTAATTTCAAAATTAAAGAAAATCGAAAAGGTACTGTTGAAATTTGAGGAACACTGTGAACCGAAGAAAAATGTAAGCTACGAAAGATACAAATTCTTCTCAAGAGCCCAAGAAAGCGGCGAAAGTATCGATCAGCACGTAACGATATTAAGAAAGCTTTGTGAAACATGTGAATTTGGAACATTGAAGAACTCTCTCATCAAGGACCGAATTGTACTTGGTGTAAACAACCCAAAAACAAGGGAACGATTACTCTGGGTGCCAGACCTTACACTAGAGAAAGCATTAGATGTGGTACGATCTGCAGAAGCAACGGAAATGCAAATGAAAGAACTGGACAGTGACTCATCAGTACATGGAATTGGAAGGGGGAAGAACAAGTCAACCCACAAGAAAACAGACGATGAAGAAAAAAGACCTCCGAGCAAGATGTTCAATTGCTGGAACTGTGGAACCAGACATGGCTCAAGGGAGTGTCCTGCATATGGCAAAACGTGTAACAATTGTCATAAACGAAATCACTTCCAGAGTGTGTGCAGATCACGAAAAAAGTCCACCAACTGGGCGAAGAGCAACAAAAAGAAGAACATGATCTTGACTCAACCCTATTTGTAGGAGCTGTCACTACGGAAGTTCAGATCCAGAATGAAGAGTGCTGAAGAGTGAGTGTTGCCAGTGAAAGGACACATCTCAAGACTCAAGATAGACACCGGATCTCAAATCAACATCATGCCATTGAAAGATCTAAAGAAAATAGTTGGAAGCAATCCACAGTTAAATGCCTGCACCATAATCTAGTCAGTTACTCCGAAGACAAGCTTAAAGTACTTGGGACAGCCAAACTGCCAGTGAATCCAAGACAGATTTAGAACATGAACTGACTTTCCATGTAGTGGAAACAAATCAACCAGGATTATTGGGACTCACCTCATCTTAAGATCTGGGTTTAATCAAAGTAGTCATGATGGCTAAGACAGAAGAAAAGCAAACAAAACCAAACCAAGGTGAGGAAACTGCGAAGTCATCTGAAGAACTGAGAGAAGAAGTACTGCAGAATTATACACAAGTATTCACTGGATTGGGACGTATGGAGAAACCTTACCATATTGAAGTAGACCCTTCTGTGACGCCTGTCGTAAGCCCACCAAGAACCATCCCAGCAGCCCTTCGCGACAGAGTGAAAGAAGAATTAGATGACATGGAAAAGAGAGGAGTTATTCGCAAGGTAGAAGAACCCACAGATTGGGTCAACTCTATGGCCGTTGTTGAAAAACCTAATGGTAGTCTGCGGATCTGTTTAGATCCAAGGCATCTCAATAAAGCAATAAAGCGGGAACACTTTCAGCTACCCACCATCGAAGACATCACTACACGCATGGCAAATGCAAAATGGTTCACCAAGCTAGATGCAAACCGAAGATACTGGCAGATACCTCTTGATGAAGAAAGTCAACTTCTAACCACCTTCAATACACCGTTAGGGCGGTACTGCTATCAGGTCACTCGATTCGGAATCAAATCTGCTCAAGAAGTCTTCCAAAAGCGGATGAGTCAACATTTTGGCGACCTGGAAAGCGTTGAAACCGACATCGATGACATCATAGTGCATGCAGAAACAGAAGTAAAACATGACCATCGTCTACAAGGAGTCCTTGAACGATGTGAGAAGATTAACCTTACACTAAACAAAGAGAAGTGTGTCTTCAAAGTCAAAGAAGTCACCTACATTGGTCACAAACTCACACAAGAAGGAATCAAACCTGATGATGAGAAGATACGTGCCATCAATGACATGTCTGCACCAACTGATAAGAAGGGAGTAGAAAGACTCCTTGGAACAGTCAATTACCTAACTAAACCTATCAGAGTTCTGCTACGAAAGGGCATTGAATTTCAGTGGTCACATGAACAAGATAAAGCACTTCAAGAAATCAAGGGCATCCTAACCAAAGATGGGGGGCCAGTCCTGAGATTCTTTGATGTACAGAAGCCTGTTACTATCAGCTGTGATGCCTCCCCAACTGGCCTTGGAGGGGTGCTGCTACAAGACGGACGTCCTGTTGCCTATGCTTCAAGAACCCTCACTGATGCAAAATCAAGATATGCTCAGATAGAGGAGGAACTCTTGGCTTTTCAATTCAGCTTAGAACGTTTCAACCAATACACCTATGGAAAGAGAGTTACTATTGAGTCAGATCACAAGACACTTGAGGCCATTGTTAAAAAAGCACTGGCATCAGCGCCACCAAGACTACAAAGAATTCTACTAAGAATGCAGAAATATGATTACACGTTGGAATACAAACCAGTAAAGGAGTTAGTGCTCCCTGACATGCTCTCCAGAGCACCACTTCCTGAAACAGCATATGGCAGTTTGGAAGAAGAAATTGCACTACATGTCCATATGATAACTTCTAACCTACCAGTCTCGAAGTCCAAATTAGAAGAAATCAAAGAGGCCACAGCGGGTGCCCATCATTGAAAGAAGTAAAAGAAACGATCAAGGCTGGATGACCAGAAACAAAATCTCAAGTACCAGCAAATATTCAAGTCTACTGGAATGTAAGAGATGAGCTTTCTGAAGTCGAGGGTGTTATTCTCAAGAATGACAAAATATTAGTCCCGTCCACTATGAGAAAAGAAATGCTACAAAGGATACATCAAGGCCACATGGGGATTGAAAAATCCAAACGACGGGCAAGAGATGTACTGTACTGGCCAGGAATGAATTCTCAAATCAGCGACATGATATCAAGATGCCCCATTTGCTTAGAGCATCAGCGGCAAAACACGAAAGAACTAATGATCCCTTCTCGCATACCAAGCAAGCCCTGGGAAATGGTTGCCACAGACTTGTTCACATGGGACAAATCTGAGTACCTGATCATTGTTGACTATCACTCAAGATATTTTGAAGTAGCCAAACTACCAAACACCAAAAGTACCACAGTCATCACCTACACCAAATCCATGTTTGCCAGACATGGAATACCATCTGAAGTAATCAGTGACAATGGTCCCCAGTACGCCTCTAAGGACTTTTCACTGTTTGCTAAACAGTGGGAATTCAAACACACTACTGTCAGTCCATGGTTCCCCCAGGCAAATGGTCTTGTTGAGAAAGAAGTTCAGGCAGTGAAAAATATACTAACCAAAGCAAAGCAAGATCGCAGGGATCCTTATCTGGGACTACTTGAATACAGGAACACACCGATTGATGATGTTGGTTCACCCGCGCAACTGCTCATGAGCCGACGACTAAGGTCGATCATTCCCACTACCGATGCACAATTGCAGCCTGAAGTCCTTGATCCACACAAAGTTCAGGAGAAACTGAGGCTCAAACAAGAAAAACAGAAACACTATTTTGATCAGCATGCCAAACACCTCCCCACGTTAGAGAAAGGTGACCGGATTAGAGTACAAATGGGAAACCATTGGAAACCAGGCGTTGTAACAGAACATGCAGGAACACCAAGATCTTATAGGATTCGAACTGATAAAGGTGGAGAATACCGCAGAAATAGAAGAGTACTAATGAAATCACCGGAAAGCGATCCATCAGCAACAGACATCTCACCTCATCACGAGTCTCCAACGGTGAGAACAAATGGAAGTTCACCTTCCAAGGAAGCAGCTGATCAAGCAATCCCATTTGTTGAAGAGCCCACCACAACTCAAGAGCAAGAGGAAATTCATTCATCGGAGGAGGAAATCTCAGAGCCTCGCAGGACAGCAAGTGGAAGGACTGTGCGAAGGCCTCTAAGTTTCAAGGATTATGTTATGTGACAATTAACACTTTTCTTATGTTGAAATTGAATGAAACATTAGGGACATTGACAGAAACTGTGAAGCCTACATCTCTTACAAGTTGAATTTAGAGGAAGCATGAACTTTGCATTAAGTTTTTTATCTTTGTGTTTTTACACAGTGTTACTCTTTTGGTATTCACCGTGTACTTTTCTGTTTTTATTTCTTTTTCTTTTTGTTAGGGGAAAGTTGTAATGATCAGCGGTATTTCGAATTAGTATATAGTTCAGACATGCGCATTTGTGCCAGGGTTTCGGGAGCCATGTTGGAATAAAACTTGGATGTTGTTTGACTAGAGCGGTGTTCATCCGAATCCATCGTGCTCTTAGAACAAGAATATTACAATAACTGTTGATATGGTCTCCAGAAAACTGTATCGAAACACCTTAATAAAACAGGAATGAAACGCATAGATGGACAACTTTCGCAATTATTGCAATGAATGTAATTTTTAAAGTAAGTATTTTTTTGAGGACTGGATGGACGTAGGAAGTATAGTGATTTTATGGATGTAAATATATGGGATTAGTTTTAATTAGTTGTAAACTTAAATCGTTATAATTAGTATTTTTATGTATTAAGTAGATTTAAATAGTTAGGATGTCTTTTTTGTGAATGTTATAAGTCAGAAAAAAACAACCACAATCAGGGCATTCAAGAAATATTTCAAGATAAAAATGTAGTAATTTACTGTCAAGATTACAGTTAATGCTTTTACTTTTTATCCTTTCGGTTGTTATTACTGAACTTTAATTGACACAGCTCTTTCTTATAATCATGATTATTATGCCAGCCGTAGAGTATTAGCGTAGGTTTAGAATCACTATGCTGCATGGTATGAAATATTTGCGGGAGTTTAATTTTCAGAATTGTCGATTTTTAATTTTTTCTCGCGCGATCTAATTTCTGCGATTTGACTAGACAATTTTTTTGAAGTGAACAAATGCAAGGGGGTACCATATACCCTGCCCTACTTTTCGTAATTTTTTCTTTTTTCTGTAATTAACTCGATGTCCTTTACAGTTTAACACAACATCGAGAAAAATACGTCAGTTTTAACTCCTGTTAGGACAAACATTTAGTTACGCCACACACCAAAGAGCCCACAATGCACAAAAACGTCGCCTGTGTGGCAGTAGCTTTAATGATCGTCAGGAGGGAGTCCTTTTTATCTCGTTAATGCGCATGCGCATTAAGCGAGATTTCGGAGTCAGTCACGAAAAAAGGGACAAAAGTTGTTAACAAAATTTTGTGGACTTTTGTCCGGGGGGGTTTCTTCCTTCTTCTTTATAGAAGCTATATTAGGGCATTGAAGATATGGTTGGTTAAACCGGTTAGGATTTCAAGAAGGGCGTCACATACTGCACCTAAAATTTTTGGGGAGCACCCCCGGACCTATTGTTAATTTCCCTAGGGTATTGGGATGTCAGAACTTGTCATGAACTTGTCATATCTCACATTACGTTACCGCAAAGGCATTAAGTTCTTCTTAAGTTTCGATATCTCACGTTACCTATCAGCTTCAATCATTTGTCGTAAAGCCAAAAATAGGTCAAATGCGTTTTTTGGCAAACGCAGTTTGAGAATTTCACGGTGTATTTTTACGAATGGCGACGTTTTAAGAAAGTTAAATGGGACGGGAAAGTTTGTGTTTTAATATGAGCGATATGGCAGAGCAAAATTTGCGTTTGTTCTAGTACGCGGGTGGCGGCTTAGAATTTTAAACATGAACGCTTATCAGCATAAGTGGAAAAGCGTTATTTCCTGAATTATTCTAGAGCTCTCACGCAAGTATGAACCTACCTGCCATGATCTATCAAAAAACGAAACATAATTATTATCAATTCGCTGTTCTGACTCAAGTGAGTTCAAATTTTATATTCAAGTTCCGATGAATTTCATTGCATTCTCAAATGCTTGTTCATTTGGCTCGGATGGTTTTATGCCGGTGGATTTTCAAGATCAGTTGCTTATACGCGCCACACTGTGAAAGAAATTTCCGGGAAAGTTTAAAATTTTACAAGATTTTGGTCTATTCTCTTGCCAAATAATGCCATTTCAATGTAATCGATTTTTGTTACAGTTAGCGTAAACTTCGAGTTCTACGAAGGGTTCGAGTTTAATCAATTTTTGCATAACCGGAATTCAACTGGATAAAAATGTACGACGATGAGTCGTGCACTTGTAATAAGCTGAGCGTGCAAGGCCTAGCCGTGTGGTTTTAACGCAATGAGAAGTTCGTAGACAATATAATAATTAAGGCCTTTAAAAATCAGTTGAAATCATTAATTCAAATGGATGGACTCAATACCTATTTAGTTTACTCTTAATTCAAAAGATAAATAGTATTGAAATATTTATGAAGAGGAATTTAACCGTTGCAACCCCTTAAAACTGTACTTATCTATATCCTTGGTGCACTGTATTAAATTTTTCTTAATAGGTTTTTAGAAGACTTACCTTCTACTTGCAGCTGAAAAAGCTAGGCTTAAACGTAACAGTCGCTAGACTGTCAAAAATGCCAACGAAGGTTTTAGCGAGCTCTACGCAGCTATAAAGCTTAGCGAATACAAGCTAAAATTACAGCCTTTACTGAGACACTTACGATACGACCAAAAACAGATCGCTGCATTCACCCCTCTCATAAAATAGATACACCTTATTCGATGGTTTAACAGATAATACGCGCGGATATTTTACGAGTTGCGTAGTATTTTTTCGAGCCCCGCAGGGGCGAGAAAAAATGCGAGCAATGAGTAAAATGTCCGCACGTATTATCTGTTAAACCATCGAATAAGGGATTTATTATTCGACTGAAATTATTTTATTCATAATATCTTGTGTCTTGAAACCGGGACACCAAGGTGTAATACGGCAATCTACTGTGTAATACGCTCGGATATTTTGCGTGTTCTCTTTCCCTTATTAGGTAAAATGACGTCATAGTCGAATAATAAAAGTCTGTATACAGGTGAACATTTCAAGTTCGTTTACCAACAGGTTGCAACTGAACTGACTGAAAATTCTAAAAACTGACAGGAATCTTCCGCGACACCTCCTTTCAACAACCTTGACGGGCTTTTTAATTTCGTTCCTATTACAAATTAAGTTATCGTCTCTTTCGTAGAAAAATACGTAAACATTGGGAACATCAAACTTTAAGAGGGTATAAAGGAAAAGTAACACACATCTGAACAGCGCCACCATTTTGGACGGCAATCTATCCGTTCCGATGTTAATCGCGTAACTCTTTCCTCCTTTCCGGTTCTAGATTTCTGTTCGTGAAATGACCAGATTTTTTCCCGATATATAATTGATACTATCCATTAGATTATTACAATGGAACTCAATTCATTCTATAGGTGTCAGAACATTCACTGAAGCGTGATGCCTGATATTGTTTCTCGCGGTGAATTTGCCTGTAAAGAGCTGTAAACCCGGCGCAGCTTTTTCTCGACAGCTACATTGAGCTTACTTTACCATTTTGTAAACAAGGCCAAACACACGACAAATTAATCTAGCACTGCTAAATGAGGGTGCTAATGGGGGTACCCAATTGTCAGTTAACTACTATTTTTTCGGCCAATTCAGTGTCAGTTAACAAGAGGCTACACTGGTAGCCTATACTCATGCGCTTGTATAAGAAAGTTTTATGTTTTTCTTTTTTAACTGGGTCACGCTGTCGGAAATCGGTTCATTTCAATATTTTCATTCATTGATCTTATCAAGTGATTTAGCTTGACAAGTAGGAAATTACGTATATCAGTAAGGCTTTTAAATTTGCAAAGTTAAGATAAGGTTACTTTAAAGGCCATGAGAATGACCAGAGTGAATGCGTTTTCGGGATTGGACTTAGAACAGCCGCTTTACGAAAATTATTCGACATTAGATTCTCATACAAAAACCATAATTTCTCACCTGTCAAGATAGCTTCCAAAACCGTAATAAGGATCGTCAGTATTAAAGATGTCTGTTTGATACAGGATCGTACACAGAGAGTATGGGAAGGAAAAAAATCGAAACTCACTGATGCTTGTGTCCAATAAAATACGGTGTGTCCACTTACTTTGGAGTCTGCTTAATACAGGTTTTAGTGTAATCAGAAATCTTACTCATTTAATCTAACACTGAAAAGGGCTCGTGTGGTCAACCCTTGGGTCAACCCGCGTTCGCGTGCTAGGACAAAATGACGAAACAAAATACACACCATGTATCTCACTCGTCGCACTCACCATTAGAAAAGGTAGCTCCATTTCCAACTGAGCCTTTGTAACAGCTTTCCCGTCGATCTTCTCTAATCGGAACAACTTTCAATCAAACTCACCGAGTCCAAACTTTCCGCTTATTGTTTGATTATATGTCCATTGAATTGTGCTTTGTCATGTCAAACGGTATGCGACTTATGTGTCATTCGAATGCCGATCCTTTGTCATCATCTCGATAAAAACTCAGAATAACTTTGACCATGCACGCTACTCGACGCCATCACGGAGATCAAGGTCAACGCTCTACGACCCTGGTACCTTTCGCATATAATATCGGTTAATATGTCACCTGGTCACGCAGCGAGGCAGGTAAAAGTCACAAAATAGCTTTGCTGTTAGGAAAAAACTATGTTGCTTTTATTAACAACAACAATCGTTAATTTAGTATAATTAATAGAATGTCACTTAACTGTTACCGTATTTTCTCGATTAAACGCCGGGCCCCGAATAAACGCCGGGTATAATTGAGGAAGTTGTAAGTAAGCTCCTCAAACGTTTGTTTGTGGTATAATAAACTTAAGATTTAAGGGCAAGGTACAAGGCTGCCAAGAAAAACGAATAATAACCCTTTCTTAAAAAATGGCGGGCGAGAAAAAACTGCTGATACAAAGAAACGCCGGGTCCACAAGGTCAAGTTTGAAATAAACGCCGGGGGCATTTAATAGAGAAAATACGGTAACTTTTCATTTATCAGTTAACTACTATATTTTTGGGCAATTGTCAGTTAACTGTTAACCCCATCAGCACCCTCCTAAATGCACTGGTATTCTGAATTTCACTTTTGCCGGAACGCAATTGGCATGAAAACAAAACGAAAAAAACTCGCGAGATAATAACGCCTTTTGTCACAACATTTCACCCACGACTGAAAAACCTTAAACAAATACTGATGAAAAATGGAGTTTCGTTCAAAACCAACCATTCCTGAAAACTATTTACAAAACGCCGCCTAACACATCATACAAGACGTAAATCACTTAACGACACGACTCATAACAGCCAAACTTTGAAAGCTAATATAAATGCATCGCAACCGCAAAACCACATAGCGGAGTCGGTGCAGGCCTGTCATGAACCTCATTTCGATCTACGGGAAACTAAAAAAGTGACCGCCAGGAGTGGTGCCCTGTTTATCCGCTCCAGACCCAATATTTTCTATATAAGTGCGTCCATAGCAGACGTGACCAAAAAATGACCACGTGATCACCATTTTCCCGCCATTTTTCACGTCAAAATATATAAAACAGCAGACTTGATACTTTAGCTAACTACAAAACTTTCCGTTTCATTATGCAAGAGTAGGAACAGCAAAATACCATAAATTTTGACTTTCGTTCTATTTTCGAATACTGCTGGAGAGTTGAAAAAGAAATGGCTGATGGCGCGATGTCTGCTAAACATAGCTCAAATTGTCCTGGCATGGGGAAAGGCAGCTCTAGAGAAATGACATGTTGTTACGGCCTCCTTCCATTAGATTCGGCAAATGTGAAGTTCAATGTTTGAATCGGGCCTTACTTTAAAGAATATTAAAGATTCAGTCACCATTTGTTGTGTCAATTGATATTTTGATAATTAATATTAATGTCTCATCTGATCAGATATAAAGTCATTGCACGTGACGTATTATCGATGTGGGCTTTTAATTGTTTTGAAATTGCGGCAATCTATTGTATTTGATTTAGAAAGTCTTTTCCATTGTCAAATATCCCAACAGAAAATAGACAATGAATAACTGAAAATGCACTGTGTAAATTGAACCAACAACACATTTTCATCGTCAATTAGCTAGCAAGGCGGGAAAAGTCTTTCACTTTCACTTCACTAACATCAAAATTATTTACATTCACACTCGTGATTCTTTGTTACTCATAACTTTTTTTGACTTGCACAAACACGAATTTTCAAACCAAGTTCTCTCAATCTTCTCTATCCTGCCAAGAACCATATCCAGTTGACTACTGCGCCTCGCATTTTCTACACAATGTCTGATTCTACAACGCCATCTTTACCATATTTATTTTATATTTATTTTAGATTCTTTTTTTAACCTCATGTTTCAACGCATTAACGAGATGGCTCTAAGAGCCCTTTGATTTTGTTGGCTTCCATTCCCGTTTCTTTCAGACCATTAACGATTCCATGTTTTATTTCGTCCGATGCGGCCAGTTTGAATTATTTAAATGCAGCCGAAGTCTTGAACAAAGAAACTTCGTTCGGTAACCGTTCGAAACTTAAAAATGAAAATAATTTTTATTAGTCTCGGCTTGTGAGTTCCTCACAAAAGCAGGCCGAGTATGGATTATTCAAAATGGCCTGCACTCGAAAACACGAACAAACTACGAGGAAAAGATAAATGTCTGATCTCAAACTTTTATCCATATGAGGGCTCCCAATGAACTGACCGACTTAATATTGCTGACAACCACAAAATACTCTTTTGTCCAGGGAAGGCAACCTTGCAACGCCATATGATAGGGTAGCAGTCGATGCTACATCCACATAACAAATATTTTATATTTATTCGAAAAGCAAAAGCTTGAAATAAAAAGCAGCACAAAGCATAAAACCGACGTTTATGTAATTGTTAACGGAATAAAAATATTTATTTACATCTTGAACGTTCGCCCTCCTTTAAAGTTAAAACATGAGCACATTCCAAGTGTTAGATTCAGACAACGGAGAGATGTCCCGGTAACCAAAACGTTTTCACTCACAACAAACAGCACTGGATCGATGCAAACTTTCCACCAACTGTAGATCAGACCATGATCCCCATAACGGACCGAGTTGGATGGAGTTATATGAGTTGCCCGCTCTGTAGTTGCATTGTTTTGAAATTTTAAAATTAAAATTGTAATATTCCTTCTTCCAAATGAATTTGTGAGTGCAAGCGGAGAATTTTTTTGGCTGAAGAGAATGGCTTCCATTTTTCAACCGATTACTTTTTGTAAGTCCTATTGTCATTGAAAGTGGCATCCTCTACCAGTTCTCCATAATATGCCGTAATTGTCTTCAGCTTCTTGTTGACGAAATTCTGTTCAATCTCCATTTTACCACCTGGCCCAGCAAGAGATGACAATTGTTCAACATCCACATTGCGAGGCATGAAATAAGCAATATTCTCCGTTATAGTCTTGGTTTTCTCATAAACACGAATACCATCCAACGTTATCATAGTTTTCACGTCAAAGACTTCTGCGTTTGCATAGTTTGGTCCACCCCAAGGAGGACTCAAAAACACGACATCTGCCTTCAGGTGGGGTATTAATTGCATATAGTCACCAACAATGAATTCAATTCGGTCTTCAACTCCGTAGACAGTAGCGTTGTGTTTAGCAAGAGCGATCTTCAAAGGATCGATATCAATTGCTATGACACGTTCACAAGTGAATGCAAACTGAATTGCATTCCCGCCAACGCCACAGAAAGCGTCAATGAGTAAATCACAACGGCATCTTTCTGCAATGTGCTCTGCTATACGCTCAGGCGTTACGGAAAACCAGCCTTCTTTGTCCATTTTGATACCTTCATCAAATCGCGAAAATAAGCGGTACCTCTGCGCCCAGTACTTAGCAATGTCTGGGTCTTGCTGAAGATGTGTTATCACTGCTGTTCTACTGTTAGTTTCCTGTTGAGATGCCACAGTTTCAAGGTTACCTTTTGGCTGACACATTATGTTACGGTTTTCTGGTGCTTCATTCTCCTCAGTTTGCACGGATTTCTGGTCAACCTCTGCACGACTTCCTGAATCCAAGCTGGGTCCTGCTTGAGTTAGAAATTCCTTCACTTTACCAAGCATACTGGTCTCCTCCTCCTCGTCGACAAAGTGAACGTCCTCGCCAGAATGCCTTATCGACTTTTCTTCTTCTTCACTTGAACGGCATCCTTCATTTGTTTGTTCATCTTCGTCGTCTTCAAATCTAAGATGCACACCCTTAGATCCGGGAACTTTAGATGCTTGGTGCATATTGAGAAATTTGTTCTTGGACTCAAGGTCTGCCTGGAATGTAACTTTTCCACCAGAGACCCTGGGCAGGTCCTCAGGTGATGATCCGCGTGATACTTTGAATCCCATTAACTCATAAGCTTTCTTCAGTGAGAGAGTGTTCTGTTCTTCTACATCTAACTCGTGGGCTCGTTTCAAACTTTTGTATCTCTCCTCCGGAGGTGGTTCGTCTCCATCATTGGTCACACCCTTCCCACTGGCAGCTTGATTTGGATGCTTCACACTTCCTGAATTAAATGTGAACGTTCTTGTTTTCTGGCTCTTTCTTGTCTTCTTCTTTTTCACCTGCTTTTCTCCCGATCCATGAGAAACGACACTCTTCTGTGCATGGTGGTCGGCACCACACTTCGTGGCCTCACTTGTGTTACCTGAATTGTCATCAACGATGTAACCCTGGCTGCACCAGTACTTGTACTCCTCATAGTAATAATAGTACACTTCCCAGTAAGTCTGTTCCCACAGCGTTCTCACTTGGTCTGCTGTCAGGTCAGACATTGCACTTGATGATGATTCTTCTTTTACTGCAGCATCTTCTTGAGAGGGACATGCACTTTCCTCTAAGTGTTTCTCTCCGTGGGTTTCCGAGGACTCTGAGGATTTACATTTTGGCAGGTTCACTGAAGTGTCATTGTTAGTCCAAACTAAGGACAATCCTCCTTTGCTCTCGCTACTTAGTTTGACATGACTTGAAGTTTGTATTGAGTCTTGAGAGTTTTTAAACAAGTGTTCTTCGTCAGCTGGTACATCTATTATTTGTGTACTGTTCACCTCTTTGTCCTCACGAATCTCAAATTCATCTCCTTTCAAGGAGATATCTGTCTCCTCTAAACGATCGCTTAAGCGCACAACTGCGCAAATTATTTGTGATGATTCGTCATCGTTATTTTTAGTAGCTAAAGCTTTCAGAGTACTTTCAGTTTTGCCGTTGTTGTCTGCACAAGATTCAGAAGCTCTTTCATGTTCAAGATGTTTGTAAACACTTGCTAACTCCGGGTAGAGATTTTTCCAACTTTCCCAAACCAACGAGAAGCCGTATGTTTTCCAGTAATCTTCCCAACCCTCAGCATGGACATCGTCATCACCTGCGTTCTCTAATGAGCAAAATCCATCCTGAGTGGGAATGTCCACGGAATGGTCCGGGCTTTGGTCAGTGTCATCAAGAGAGAGTGGTTTTATATCACCAAGTCCTTCTTTAACGGAAAAGTTTTCACTTTCTTGTGCTTCACTTGATTCAATGAAAAAGGTTGAGACATTCTGGAAATTCGCATCGGCTAGATCCTGGGTCTCACAAATGTGGCTTGTAACTGAATTGTAAACGTTCATCACATCAGCATTGTCTTCTTGTCTGGTTTCCGAATGGGACTCTTCAACTTTATCACCACGTCCAGTTTGTAACATTGTATGTTCCTCTAACTGACTGGTCTTACTGTCCTGTTTGGGACCCTTAATCTTATCTGCATCTAGCGTTTCTATTCCATTTTTGGATATTTTTTGGGAAGTGGCATGTCTTTCTACTTGACTTTCACAAGAGTTGCCATCTGACACACTCACAGTGCAGGTTCCCTCGTTCTTTAACTTGTAAGCGTATGTTTGTGAATCAGGGGAGAAGAAATTTGGTGAAGAGCGGTTATCACTGGCTTGGGTTACAGTGCTTTCAAATGTCGAGTTGATGTCCTTCTCTCTATACCCTTCACTTTCATCAAAGTTAACGGCCATGGTACCAAAAGCACAAGTGTAGGTCTCGGCTTTAATGTTACTCCCTTGTGATAAGGCGTTGGCCAAATACGATGCAGTAACACTGATAGCATGGTCATCATTACAAGGAAGTATTTGTTCTTCAAGACGGTTCCGGTTCTCAGGTGCCTCGTACCCAATAATGTCTGTGTTCTGCATGCACCTTGATTTAACATTCTTCTTCTTTTTCTTTAACTTTTTCTTTTCTTTTATTTTATCCTTGTTAGGTTTGTGTGCGACGTACTGCAAAGACAAAGTTACAAATTACAATTAGAGCATAATTACCAAGTTAAGAGAAGAAAAAAATATTATTCAGATGAAATACGTCTGTGGAAAAAAAACCTTAATGTTTTCTTTCTTTAAAGATAATTTATAAAGTACATTACCTAGAATTGTTCTAACTGTGATTCAGCCTCCGAATTATATACAATGTAACAAGGTAAACATTTGGATTTTGCATAACAAAAAGAAAATGTTCACTAACTTTTATACTCAGATGCAAGCACAAAATTGAGTTTGGGATAATACCAGGCCTTTGATATAACCTAGTCACAAGCAGTTCTTTCAAGTTATCTTTTCTACTTATCTTGAAAAAAAAAATATGGTGAATGAAATGTGCCATCATGACCTTGTTATAATAGGCTCTTGGCCTATTACTTACAATCCAGCAGGAGAGCACATAAGCCTCGAAGAGAGGGACTGCTCTCATTTTGGTAAATGTAAATGTAAATGTCTGAATTGAACACAGCAAAACTATATATTGATAACAAGATCTCGATAGAGTAGTAGAGTTGAGATGCATGTACCAGTATATGAACAAAGTTTATTGAGACATATACTACATAAGTTCAAGTTGTACTCAGCTGTGCATTATGATTATCTTAATACTTCTGTTGTTTCATTAAAACTTCCTGTATAGACCTTTTTTCATGAATGGCAGCCAATTTATTATCCTTTTATCAAGTATGTATGTTAATTAACCCTGCTGGCCTCATTTTTGAGTAAAAATTCTTTTGAAAGCAAGTAGGGCTGAAAAGCATAAATAATGTTAACAGGTTAAAAGGGACAGGCCATGTTTGTTATGTCCTTATAAATGTACTGATTGATACAAACCTCTTCATCAGAGTCCAAGTCACGGGGGGAATTGAAGAAACAAGTTGGTAAACCCATTCTCTCCATCGTGTGTAATTCCTGTAAGCTTGTCTCATCTGGCTTCTCCATTTCATGAAGGTATGGTGCCTTGGAAAGTGCTCTTGCTTGACTAGGTGTTAGACTGAGATTTCGATGACCTTTCCCTTCAACCTAAGAAAGTATTACATACTGTTCCGTTATAAAGATTCTTTATTTTGACCAGCAACTCAATTGAAGGGCCGAGAGCATAACCAGCCTATGTGACGTTTTTTATTTTTTCTTGCTCAGATTTGCCTAATTTTATCGTACAACGAATAATATCATAAACTCTTGTCGAATTTGCACTCACCCTAACGAATTTGACTAATTTCACCTGAAAAAAGCAGAGTTCTGGCCCTCCAGTGCTTTGACGTAATATATCAAACACGAGGAACAGTGTTTCATCAGATTTCCAAACACCGAGAAGTGGATTGGAAAAACGAGGCGCAGCCGAGTTTTTTTAAACCACTTCAAGGTGTTTGGAAATCTTATGAAACACTGTTTCGAGTGTTTGATATAGCTTCTCAAACTGATCGTTAAATGCGAAGAAAATGAAGGAATAAAATCGCCAAAATCTATGCAAATTAAGAAACGATTTCAAAACCTCCTTCACGGTAGTGATTTCCTTTGTGTTCTCGTCATGAATTATTAATGAGTTTGAGAATGTACATTCAGAGCTTAATTGCGAAGCCATTTGAAAGCAGTTTGACCGTGAGAATACGCAACTTCAATACTTCTGACCAGTGCCAACAACCTGAACGAAAATACCGTTATTTACGCACGCCTGGCTCGCTTATCTATCATGAGCTCACTACGGCAACACATCGCCTCTGCAGCGTGTGTGTAAGCCAACGTGTATGAGGCCCGTCCGGTGATTGAAAGACATCATTAAGTCCGGAAATCCTTAAGTCTCTAGCACCTCTCAAAGAAACGAGTCGTGTTTCTTGTCCTTCCTTGTGTCTGAAGTGCCATTTAGCGCTCGAGGTGAAAAACGGACCTTGGTGGACAAGAACGAGCCTGCGGGAAAGTCTGTAATCACTTCGGATCAGTAAAGGGGCAGCGTTGAGAGTTGTGGGCCATTTCCCATCCCGTGCCGTGGTCGAAATGTCCGATATCCGAAGTGGTTTGAGACTTCTATTATTTTTCAATAATTTTCGGGTGGGAACTCCATTTCGGTTTTGTCGTAGGATTTTCCGACATGCTTTGCGACAGTGGCAGATGGGTCTGCTGTGCGTGGTCGGGCACTTGAAAGCTCGGAGTGAGTTCTTGCTGGCCGGACGAAAGATGTTTCGCATTTGGATCGAGTCTTTAGTGCAACATTAAAATCGATCTAAAAAGATTTTCAAATCGAGATACGCGTTTTGATGCATATGTACCTTTAAATAATAAAACTTAGTGTGTGCTGAGCATGTGTTCCTCGGTGGTCTAGTGGTTTGGCTCCGGGATCTGCGTTCGGACGGCTCCGGGTTCGATTCACGCTCAGCATCCTTTCCACCCCCCCCCCCCCCGAACTGAACATTATGAAAGTGATTTACATTTTTTTTTGCGTTCGTCAAAAATCCTTACGTTTAATTTTAAGAAAATATCGAACCGTGTCAGTGTGAGAACAGAAGCTTACCGCAATATTGCGTTACAATAGGAGCCTTTGATTTTTTTTTTTGCATATAGAATTTCTCGAAAACGACGGGAAAAAACAACAGAAAAAAATTCTGAACAATGTTTTGCAACTAATTTGGATTCAGCCTGAATAATTCTTACCCCTAACTGAATGGTGTTGCCTTGTACTTCTTTCAAGTCTCTTGCTTGCTGTTTGCAATCTTCATACTTCAATAGGTCTATATCACTGTGAGTAGATATAACACAATATTATTACTGCATTTCTTCAAGCAAATACCAGGGGCATTTATTGCAAACTAACTTGCTTTAAAAAGAATTAATGAGGCATTAATTCAAAACTCAATGACTAATTAAAGGTAAGTTAAGCATACTGAATTTGCTATATATTTGTTTCAATTAAGGTGGCTCACAACAGTTCCCAGAATTTTCCATCACCTATACTTTGATGGATCAATACTATACAATGTAATTCTTTATCAGTTGATGCTTCAATAATGGTATCAAACAAATGCCCAATCATTGGTGAACAAGTTGTAGTCTCTTTTATGATGTAACAGGTTACCATAGTAACAGTATAACATGTTAAAGACACCCTTAATTTTAGCTTTACGTGCTTACAGTATAACTAGAAAACGAGCTGGATGACCCCCATTTTTTGTTATCGAATTGTAATTGACATGTTAAGGTACAACTTTTTGCAAAGTTTAAAAAAATTCTGTACATAGGGTTAAGAGCCACCTTAAATTTTCCTATGTAGATAATTTTTTTAAACTTTGCAAAAAGTTTTATCTTAACACCCAGCACCATTCTGGTATGTTTTGAATGCTACAACTTGATTTTACTGTGGTTATCTGCCTGATTTGGGAAGCTTTCACCTAAATACCGACGTCGCTTCTTCACCATGTTCTACCACGAAGCAATTTGCTGTAGGTCCTGTAGCAATTATAATTCACTGGCTGGCCGCACCAGGTGAATACAGATCAATTTAGCTTGCCTATCTAAGAATTCAACTGAATCGTTGCAAGGATGAAAATTGGATTTTGAGACAATTGTGTTCTTTGTATCTTTTAAAATAGCTCTAGTTCTCATTGTGTTATCTGGTAGTTGAGCGTTATGAATAAAATTTGTCTGTCTCGACAAACATAGCACACTTCAGTAATAAAACCTAGTTGGCTTAGAAACTTCGCTTTGTAATTTGTTATCACCAAAGACAAACACAATATTTTATAGTTTTTTATTTGCTTGACAGAGAGCCTGGTCTCTGCCGTCGTGTTGTTTCCTTAGACAAGAAACTTTACTCCACACTGTCTCTCTCCACCCAGGTGTATAAATGGGTACTGGCGACAAAATGCTGGGGGTAACCCTGCGATGGACTAGCATCCCATCCAGGGGGGAGTAGCAATATTCCTAGTTGCTTCATGCTACAGAAACCGGGTTAAGCTCCGGCCGTGTGGGCCATTGTGGCTCGTGTGTGACTTTACCTTACTGACAGAGAGCAATGAAAATTTCTGGACTTGATTCAAAACTGATCAAAACAACTACGGCAGCTATGTGACCTTGCTTGAGATCGCTTGTATGTTATTAAACAGATTAAATTCTGTTAGAGCATTGAAAGCAAACTACATGTTCTTTCGTAGAAGCAAGAAAAATCTGACAACTTTTGGGTTAATTTCACAGCAATCAACACCTAAGTTGTACCGGAGAAGAGACTTTGTCCATGCTCAACTGATAACATATGCAACTTCCAGACATTGAGATACTGACATGTACTGAGGCATATGACTTCAAAATCAGGGAAATAACAGAAACAAAATCAAGACAAATAGACTACAGTATTTATATGTGCAAAAAATCTGAGACCTTTTGGAGTACACAGTAGGGCAGAATTGAAGGATTTTGACCGATTCCACGGTGATAGAGTTAATTTGTTTGATGTTGGCCTGATGTGTTTTCCTGTGTGACATCTCTCACAACATAGCCCCTTTAAGTGAAATTGATCGAAAAGTGGGCAGCAATAATTTAGGAAGTAGCCAATGGAATTTCCCAGTTGCCGGCTTCTATAACTCAATGGTCAAAAAAATATTATTTATTATTTATTTCTTGGCCATTCAATAAGGAGAGCATTCAGATAAATTGCCTCCCAGCTTTACAGATCTGAAACTTGTTATGAATAATTTTCCATATGAAGTCCACACAGTTTTGGAAGTCACCTTGCCTCTTATGCCTGAGGTCCCCCATTACAGAACTTTTTTACCAAGGCAACTGCCTTCATTGCCTCAATACTGGCTACAGGCTGGCTTTGGGTTTGGAGTTGTTAGCTTGCTACTCTCCAAGTGTGGCACAGCAATAAAAATTAATATCTGTCCACACTAACAAAATACAGTTCGATGGGGTTTAATTATAAATTTGTCTTATCTTGTTGGATGTGATACCCCAGGATAAACTTGGCAACAATGACAATAGATTAAGCTAACCAGGTCATATGGAATACGGTCACCTTAACTATCTTGTATACATGTACTATAGGACCGTACTGTTGACCCCGGGGGGGGGGGGGGTACTCCCTTATAAGGGCTTAATGGGGACATGCGGCCAGCCAGGGTATGTTTTTCGGGATTTTTGTCTTAAACAGGGTATCGATTTTATCATTTTTTGTTTTAATTAGGGTATTGATTTTATCAATTGTTGTCTTAAACAGGGTACCATAAACACCGGTGTATAAGCCGCTCTCATAGATAAGCCACACCCCGAGTTTTGAAGTTCAAATTTTGGAAAAAAAGTTTTTTAAAATAAAAACGTAACTCAGAGAATTGGCTCCACAAAACATGAGCTAGACTTTTATTCTATCCATCGAATCATCGTGTATTGAAAAAAAAAAAACACAGCTTCAGCAGTTTTCAGTGCAGCTTCGTTCGTTTGCCTACCGTTCATTCAGGCCAAAACAAGCTTGGTAAACGTGCAAATTTTATTTAGCCTGGTTGCTAAGGTTAACCAAGATGGCCGCTTGTTTACAGATTCTTTTCTTTGGCTTCTTTCGTTTGTCATCAGTGTTCCTTCATTGCTAAAAGCTTTGATATGTCTGACAAAGATAGCGAGCACTGTTTTAACACAGGTATTTTGACAATTTGAGGCTAAATTTTACAATTTATAAACATAACACTCACGTTTGTGCGTTATGTGTTTGACACGGATTGTTCTGATTTTTTGTCTCGGAGGCGCACTGGCTGCACTGTTATAGACAGACAAGACTCTTTTTTCTACATCATCAAATTCTAAAGTTAAAGAATTTTTGTTCCACGTTATGCACCTCTACTAAATAAAATCTTAATTTTGAGGCTCAAAAAGTCTGGTCTACTTACATCACCGGAAAGTATGAAAACCTTTTGCAGATGTTCCTGTAGACAAGCCGCACCCTCGATTTTAAGCAAAAATTTTGGGCAAAAAAGTGCGGCTTATACACCGGTGTTTACAGTATTTTTTATTGGATGATAAACAGCCTGCATGTATGTTCTACGAACTAAACTACAGCAAAATTTTTTCGGGTTAAATGTCTTAAACAGGGTAGGAAAATCAGTGATTTTTGTCTTAAACAGGGTCAGGGTATGAGGGGCTGGGCCGCACCTCCCCACCCAAGGATATAGCGAGTACCCCCCCCCCCCCACCACCCCACCCGGGCTGTTGACAATGCATCGTACAACAAAACATCGCGTCTGCGATGCATAATCAGCGGTAGCAATATAAGAGAGAACAGATTACTTTGTGTAATAGGTCAGTTGTGTATCTCAAGAAACATACTTTAAAGGCCCACTGTCATCCAGTCGGCTTTAGAATTCTCTTTGAATGCCAGACTTTGATTGGAATTTTAGAATTCTCTTTGAAATATATGAAAATATATGAAAATGGTTTCAGAATTCTCTTAAAACGCTAGACTTTGATTGGAAACATACATGTATGAGAATTATGTTCGAACGTTGTTCGAAAATGGTTTCAGAATTCTCTTTGAACGCTAGACTTTGAAAAGTCCTCTCCCCAGATTTCGCTCGCCAATAATCCAAGATGGTGGCTCCACTATCGTGACGTGACGGCACAACGATTTCGGCACAAAATAACAAAGGCACTCTTTATATTCTAATCAAACAGCTATTTCTTGGTGGCGAACTGGCAGCAAGGCGGCAACTACCTTGGTGGCCCGGGTGGGGGGGGGGGGTACTTCCTAGTAATGGGCTAATGGGGATGTGCCGCTGGATGAGGTCGCATTTTCATGACTGGATTGACTATAATGGGGTTGCATTTTTAATACAGTTACTAGAATGGGATTGCAAATTGTCGGGATTTTTTCGGGTAAGAAAATTCTGGCAAGTATTTTTTTGGGGTAGTGTTAGCTTGTAAATATTTTCGGTTAACAAATGTACCAGAAGGTTTGTAGGTGAAGAGTAAAGTCTTCTACATTTAATAAATGTGTCAATTCATTTGAGGATGACCCAGTTAAAAGGGTTCCGAACTCAAGGTAGATGGCTAAACAGAAAGTGACTAAGTTGGGATTGCAAAATTTACATTTACTCAAAAGTAACTAAGATGGGGTCTATAATTGGCCACAGAATAGACTATAATGGGGTAAGGACTCTGAGAGGCCAGCGGCACATACCCAGCAAAAGTTGACCCAAGTAACCCCCCGGGCTTGGTGGCGAGGTGACTTTTCTCTTGGTGGCGAGTTCGTTGGTGACAAAACTCCCTGGTGGTGAGGTGACTGTAAATCGGTCATATTATAGTGGAGCCTGCGGGCCGAAGGCCCGGCAGAGCACCATACTCATAGAACCTATGCCCGTCATTTTTCATGGTCACGGCTAGCGGAATGTTTCGCGGGCGCGTTGTGTGCCCTCCGCCCTCCGTACGCTTTTGGCTAGCTCGCTGGCGCGTATGACGTCGCAAAACATGCGCGTGTGACGCCACACAACATCCGGGATCTTTGAGCTTTGTTTTTCGAGCAGTTATACAGCCGTCAGCTCAAACACTTTAGTTGCAGGATTTTTTGGTGTTTTTAGGGGAAAATCAAAGTCGTTAATACCCAACATTTTCCGCGGTTTGCTACTCAAGACAGGATACTAATTAAGGGATACTCAGAAGCCGCTTTAATGAAAAAAAAAAAGAGCTTTCAGGGATAAAATCTTGCTTCAAGGAACTATATACATTTTTAGCAATGCGGAGAGATGGGTTCGTTTTACGGATTTTAGCATCTAAGAAAGAATTTCCAAGTACATGTACAGTAGTCACCGGAGGGACTTAAAGGTAAAACAAATTACATTTTTCGATGGGAATTTATCTTGATATCAATCTGTGATTGACTTTTTGTTTGTGTTCTCGTTAGTTTTGGGGAATTGTTTATAAATGTGTAGCTTAAATTCAGTTGTATTAATTTCTTGAATTTCATCAAAGACACAGCTCGGCCTCGATGGGCTATAAATTGTACGCATTTTGCTTTTAAACATAAACTTATGGAGATTTGAATAAAATTTTTCGAAAGATTGTGTTGTCCATTTTTAAGTGTTTGTTCATTCATTACAGAGATTGAAAAGCGATTTTATGTAAACAAAACAAGACTTAGATTTTATACTCGCGTCGCCTTATGCAAATATGCCTTTTGTGTATTTTTCCAATTTTGATTTCTAAATCAGTTTCTCGGGCATTTTTTGACAAGCAACAACTGTATTTTCGGAAAGATAGATAGATAGAACTTTATTTAACGTGGCACTCCACTTAGCTTAGAAAATAGTTGTAATAGTTATTCTAGATGGAGAAAAAGTTGTTTTTGTGAACTTTTGTACGGTCTAAAGGTACTGTGCAGGCGGTCGGGTAATACTGTTTTTGAGAATTGCTAAAATTGAAAAATAGCCCGGTCGTCAATATTAATCTTAATTCTTGTGCTTCCGACCTTTCACCTAAGTTAAGTTTCATCTTAGTTAAGCTTGTTCAGAGGGTCTTCAGAGGGCGCCGCTGTTAGGCTAAGCCTAACTATATATATTACTGGAAATATTTGGTGCCTGTGTCTCGTTCTACAAAAAGTTCTGACAAGTGGACCAAAGTGGCCCTGCATTCTGTAATCGCTCCAATAATTTTTCTTTAAGAATGCACACCATACCCTAGAACACCTTCCCTTCAGAAATTTTACAATACTTTGCTTATCGAGTGTCCAATCACTGCTTAAAACTAAATGATTATTAAAATCCACTGAAAGCTTGGCTTACCTTAATAACACACGTGAACAGAAACATGTTATGGCTTCTGATGTTTTCATCTCGTCAAAAAATAAAACCATTTTCGCTATATAATTCCCTTCACTGCTAGCATTCATACTGTGAGATTTTGTATAACGTGGAACATGGCAAACGCGCTGTAAAACGCTCTGGGAACGTTTACGTTCACAACACGTTTCGAAGACTCCCCGCCATTTTATTTTGAACGCGGACAGGACCCTGGGGCAAGGTAGGTTTATTAGTACCCAGTTTCTTCTCCGTGTCAACAACGCCTGCTGCATTTGTCAATGTTATATTGCCCTCGTATTTTTGTGTTTCATTTTTCATGATTTAACTTTCAAGCTAATTTCGTTGTCATCAGCCAAGTTTACATCTTCAAAGTGCCTTATTTGCAATATTGAATTGATCTGGAGTCAGGATGTCTAGAGAGCGGAATATCAATTCAGCTAAGAAGCCCGAGAAATTGAGTATTTCAGATGATGTTCAAAGTTCTCCGCGTGAGGAAAAAGACACGAAGAAGGATGCCTTGGCTTCAAAGTCTTCAGGAGCTCAGACATTTGCCCAAGTTTACTACGTTTTGATGCCTGTTGTAGTTGTAATAATCGCTGGTCTTTTAACCTTTATCGTTACACGGCAGCAAAGTGACACAACCGTGAAAGAAACAACCAAGGTGCCTCAAACTGCGACAACTAAAGATGATTCCAAGAAACAAGTTTTACTCACTGCAGAAGAGCTTGCTAAACACGATGGTTCTGATCCGAACATTCCTGTGTACATAGTAATTCTTGGCCGAATTTACGATGTTGAAAAAGGAAGGCGCCATTATGAGGTGGGAAGTGGGTACAACGTATTTGCAGGCAGGGATTCAACACCTTCTTTTGTTACAGGAAAGTTTGTAAGAGAGGAGGCTACAGACGATGTAAAGGGTTTATCTCCAGAAGAAATGATGGGTATCAAAGACTGGTTAGATTTTTATAGGAAAGATTACACTTATGTTGGAAAATTGATAGGGCGTTACTATGATAGTGAAGGAAATCCAACTGAAGCATTAAAAGAAGCTAAAACGGTCATAAAGGAAGGGCAGCGACTGAAGAAACTTCAGGAAGCTGAAAATAAGCGCTTTCCAGGTTGTAATTCAAAATGGAGTGCAGGCGAAGGATCAGTAGTTTGGTGTTCTGAGAACAGGTATTATTATACATTGGTGTCACTAGCTCGATTTTGATTGGCTATAAGAACGCAGCTAATTATTGCTTGCTGTTTCTGTTACGTCATACCTACAGACAATAGTTTTATGCATGCAGAAGTGACGTCATACCTACAGACAATAGTTTTATGCATGCAGAAGTGTGCGCTCTTGTCTTTACAAGTGCAGTTCAGGAATATGCATAATAAAACAATTATTGGATTCGGTTTTCGCATGATAGCGATAATTATTAAGGCCTCAGTTTGTGTTATCCGCCTCAGCCTTCGGCTTCGGCAGATAACACAAACTTTGGCCTTGATAATTATCGCTATCATGCTCAACCTCATCCAATAATTGTTAATTATCAGTAGTACTGTTAGGTGCTTTTTCAAGTAAACTTTTATCTCTGGCAGTGTGCTCACCAGTCATAGACAATCAAAGTTACTTTGCAATAATGAAATGCGAGGATCATATCTTCACTGTACATTCTCTATTCACAGTTCATATATGATTCTTTTATACCTCATTTGTCATTCTATCACTTTCACGGAAACATTTGAACACATAATGTGTGTGGCTTCATAGCTCAGTTGGTAAAGTATCCAAGCTATAATGCAGAGATCATGGGTTCAAATCCCATTTCAGTCATGATTTTTTCATGATTTATTTGCAATTGCTTAAATTGCAAACACAACTGCGAGGATCATTTCTTCATTTTATAAATTCTCTTTTTAGATCATATTCATCTGTGTACCAAGCAGTTTGTTTTTTGGCTTTGTCAGCAACACCAGAGAAAACACGTTGCATAGAATGTCAAATGAACCAATGCGGCAAGCCCAACAATGTTTGATAACTAAGTTATGGGGAAATTTTAATTTTAAAATATTTAGAAAATAAGAGAACTTTGTATGTGTCTGCCATTTTGGTGTACCACGTTGGTACACCAATATGGTGGTTGAATTTGCATTTTTAAGAAATTCTTGAATTATACAGCTAAATTTTTTTATAATTTGTGTTTCTGTTCAGTTCAATGACTCAAAAGAGCTACAATTTGCATCACTTTAGAAAAGTCTGAGTGAAGAACACCTGTTTTTGTTTCGTGTATGGAGATGCTCAGCCATCCTGCCAATAATTTTAAATGCTATATCTCCAAAGCACTGAATGTATGGATATGAAACTCGGCATGAAGATTACTATTGCTGATAAAGTATAAATGTTAAAATAAAATGACTTCTGATGTTCGTAATGAATTGAAATTTGGCAAGATGAGTAAGAAAGTCTAATTGTACACGAAAATGTAAAAAAAATGAAAATCAAACATTTGATCACAGGGGCACTTTAATGACACACATGCTAAATAAGCATTAAAATTATTATGTTATTATCATACTCATAATTTTCCTTATGCAAGGTTTATTAGATGTTTGAAAATATAGTGTTTTGTCAAGACTGGTATGGCTTTATCTCACATCAAGGAATGTTCATTTATATTAATTTTGCTAATACATGTGGCATGTTTTTAGAATGAAGAATGTTCATCTTATTTTTTCTAATTTGTGTCACTCCTTTTTTAAAACAAGGAAAGGCTGTTTGTTATTTTTGCTATTTCTTGCCATATGTTTTGAAAATAAGGAGTGAGGCTTTCTTGCAAAAAAAAATGTACAGGGTGTTCTAATCTGTGAAATAGAGTCCAAATCCACTAGCATAGCTAGTTGGAGATCCATATTCACTAGGGGATGTAGACTGGGGTATTCTGAACTTTGGGAGTTGAAATGAGACACTGGAGTTAAAAATGGAGTGAAAAAGTCTGTTTTTGTGACAATGATACAATCAGTATCACAGAACAAATACCAAAAATATTATACTAGTAGAAATCAACCATCAGGAAAATGCATTTGCACAAAAGAAGGTATGTGAAAATGCTAGGAGAGATGCCAAAGTAGATACCAGTTCCCACCTGGTTTATCCCTGGAAAGAACTAAAGAATCTTTGGGTGAGGGGGGTGGGGGGGGGGGGGTGGCCAAAATGGCGTCAGAACAGAGAAACAGAGGAAAGCTGAATTAAATCCGGCTACTACACAGGACACCCAACACAAGATTAGGATTGTGTGAACACAAGTATTTGATTCTTTAAAGTTTTAAGCATATAATATCTCCATGATTGAACATGCACACCATTTTCTATTTCTTGTGTTTAATCTTGCATCTTATCTTATACTTTTTTGTTTTCGATTACAGTGCTGGCATAAGCCGTGACTGGGCTGGAGTACCACGGAAGATGTTCAAACCAGGAAAAAAGGATGCTAAATGTGTGTGTGTTAAGACCACTGGACCTTCAAGTGACACAGGAGAGGGCAATGAAGGTGACTTGAACAACCCTAACATGCAACTGTATCCAGGCTGTGGCAAATATGATGTAACTTGTAAACTGTAAAATCAAAGGTGAAAGTAATGGAAGGGCTGGGAGCATAACCCTGTTACATTTCACACTCACATTTTTTAGGCAAAATAGCTCATGTGCCAAAGCAATGGCTGACAAATGTTAGTTGACGTAAAAGAGATCCAATTGGATCCAACATCTTCCAAAAAAATATCTGAGGAGTCATACTGGATGCTTACATGTATTAGTCAAAATGTAGTTTTTTGTAAAAATGCATTGTGTTTTACAGTATTTTTTGGCCTGAAGTATCTCTTTTACTTTAAGCATTTGAATCTGTTATTACTTTAAAACAATGACACAGTGCTTTGTTGGTCCAAAAAACACAGTTTGATAAAGTGTGCGTTAGTCACATGAAACGAGTAGGAGAAAATAAAACAGTTTTACAGGTACAACTCAAGAAGTTTGCAGACATGCTGCTCTCTAGTTCAACCTTTTAAAGAATTAAAAAAATTGACATAAGGTGGTTATGCTCTCAGCCCTTCAATTTTGCTTATAGTAGATGCCCATTATAAACACTCCATAGAGATAAACAGGCATTCAGGACATTCATGAATAGGAAAGGGGTTATTGTTTAACATAACTAAGCCTGAAGGTGCAAGGTCACTGGTATTTGAAATAGTGTGAGTCTACTGTAGACCTACTGTACATGTACCATATTTACTCAATTAAATGCCTGTATTATTAATAAATGCCTCCCCCTTCCCTCCCGCTTTACAAACTTCACACCCTTTTCCCAAAATTCCACTCCCACTTCCAAATGTTTTTTTTTTTTTAAACTAACCCTATACAGATTGGGGAGGGTCCACAACGACATAAGACATTTAAAGATGACTTACAGTCAGTACTGCGCAATCTCAGCGGTGCGCGGGAAATTTAACTCATTGTCGTCCGTGACTTTTTACGTTTTTTGTGATTTTCTGCATACACACGACCCATGGAATTTCATGACTCCATATTTAAAGTTACCATGGAAAGTGCTGCTGTTCTAAAACACAATGAAGGCTCAAGTTTACTGGAAACGTCATTGTGACGTTGTCATTTTGCTTCGTTGGATTGCAATAAAGACTGAAATATGTTTTATCTGCGATTTTTGGTAAGTTCACAGCCATTTTTCATTTTTAGTAGCTGCCTGATGAGCATCATTAAGCTTGAAGGTAGTTCAGAGTCCACTTTCTCAATGAAGCGAGTTAGGTGTTGTACTTCGTTCACAAATTTGGCTCGTTGCTCGTTGAACTGGAAAAATGGCCGCCAAGAAACGAAGTAACCTTCGGACTCGACTCTGGATGAATTTCTCGATCTACCACGGCATATTTTGGAAGTTGCGACCACTGAAGAAAACAACAAGCGCGAAATTTCGGTGGTAGATCGGAGTGGCTGTGGACTTGAAATATGTCGGGGGAAGGAACGAACCCTGTCAAAAATTCTCGCTATTTCCCAGCATGCAGTGCGGTCGTGATGTTGAAAATCGAGGCAAGGCCAGGATGCACTAGAATGAGAGGCTGTAGCTCGGCCCGGGCAACGAATAAGAGTAAAAAAATCACTTCTAAGGTAGGACTAGGACTGAATTTTGTTGTAAATGTTGACTTTTGGGTTTGCAACGATGATTTCAATAAAAAAAAACTGAAGGCAAAAACGTGATTTTTGTTGTTTTTCTATGACATTAAAAACGGTCATTTTTGTTCTTCAAATTCAAACGCTGATATTCTGCGAAAATCGCTGACTTTTTTGTGTTTATTGGGTGTCTCAATTTGAAGGACTTTCTAGTTAATGTTTACAACTGTAATGTTCGCGCAATTGAGAAAGATGCAATTTTTTAAAGCAGTGGAGTCTTATTGGTGTTTTAACACCAATTTTGGCCGAGAGTGACAAGAATGAGTTAAAGGCAAAAATAGGCGATATTCTTATATATTTTTTTGTGCACTAAAGTTATATTTGCACATGTTTTTTAAAGACTTTTAATTTAGACTTTATTTCCAACAATTTAACGTCAATTTGTACTATTATAGACTGCAATACAGTCGTATTTTTTTGCGAATGCGCGCGGCCTTTGAAGGAAAGGTCTGGAGCGAGTGTGAATATGGAGAGTGGGACTGGGGAGAGACGCTAAAAAATTGTATATTTATAGTGGTTTAGATTGCTTTTGAGTTAACTGTGATGAATTTTGAGATCATGGCATAATTCCCACAGTACCTTAAACTAGAGTTACATATGTCTTACTTATTTCCATAGGTTTACATGTAATACTTGAAGTTAAATAATGGGCTCATAACTTCAAATTGTTATGTGTCGAGTAATGTTGGTAATTGTTTTTCATTTAGTATAGACAAGGAGCAGGGTTAGAAAATTAGCGGGTTACCTGGTATATATATTCAATTTTCTTATATATAAATTCTGTTTTCAATCATTTGTTATTTAATTGTTTTATGCTATTCGGTGACATTTTACAAACATACCATATTTTACATGTAAATCAAACAAAAGTACTAAACAAAGATTAGAAATGATAGAAAAAGAATAAAATGATCTACATGCATAAGGAAGCCAATTATAGGTAAGACACAGATAAACTTGTATCTGGTAAAAAAATTGTTTGTTCTATAACCTACAAAAATGTATGAGATGTTGAATTGTTTGTGCTTTAATAGCTGCATTAGTTTGTTTTGGGCCGCGTCACGCGAAAAGGTCCGTGCGACATGACACGTGATTTCTAGCGTAATTTGCATTTAAAATCAGCTGCTCAAAATGGCAGAAGCCTTGAAGTGTGTGCATTCAAGGCGCGATTTTTACAGTTTTAATTTTTATTTCCGGACTTTTTTCGCTTCCATCATATTATTTAGGGATTAAAGTGGGCAAAAAAGCTGAAAACTCAAAATCGAGAAAGTATGTCGTCTTGGCCCTTTTTGCGTAACGCAGCCCATTTAAGAAAATAATACTCCAAGAAACCTATAAAATATGTTATAAAATGTAATTTTGTGACAATGTTACATCTATAAGCTGTAAATTTTGCAATGAATTTTTTTTTTGTGATGAAATAAAAAGTGATTTTAAATGAAATTAGACAATAGAAAATGTCCATCATATGACGGGTGATATGCTGCTTGTGTTTATTAGGGAGAATTAACTAATTGAATGCTATGGAAAACAGGTGGCGCTTGTTTCTTTGCACTTTCGGCCATTTTCAAACTTGATCCAACACCATCCAACATGTTGCAACAGGATGGCCAAACGCGTGTAACACCTTGCGCGCAACAGTGTTGCCAGATGTTGCGTTGAAATGTTGCGTTCGTTTGGCCGGGTCTTAAAATGCTGTTCAAGTTTTTCAAGAAACGTTTCTTACAAATGACGTAATAAGTGCATACAAGCAAGCGAGAAGAATTAGCCTTTGTATCAATAAAACAGACGATACGACGATCTCCCCAATTTTGACATATGATACTGAGCGAGATTCGGGGCGTTTATACGATACTTGATAGTAAAAGCCCACTTACAATTTTGCAAACGTTACTTAGAGGTAAGCAATAAAGCTTCCGATAGTGCATGTGGAGCTGAACTTGGCCGGTTTCCTTTAAATATTGCTATTACCAAAAATCCTCAACTACATTTTATATATTCAAAGTAAAAACCAAGACTCATTTGTTAAATACATTTTTCTAATATCATTCGATCTACAACCCACTGGTTAAAATAGCTTTCTCTCGAATCTTATGAAAATGGCCGTTTTTATACTAGAGACACATTATCCGTCTGGACGAACTTGGGCAAACATTTGAAGTTCGTCTGGTTATGCGTCTCTAGTATAAAGACGGGCACAAGACGCATTATCCGTCTAGACGAATTATCTTTCCAAATGCGTCGTCAAGACGGATAATGCGTCTCAAGTTGTTCGTCCCGTCTTTACACTAGACGCATAACATGACAGATGCATTATTCGTCTGGACGGATAATGCGTCTCTAGTATAAAAACGGCCATGTCTAAATATTTTCATTTGACAAACTTTAATCCTAATTTATCAGATTCCGCTAAGGCCAAACATATTTCATTTATCAGTTTAATGAAACAGGAATTTGTTTCTTATCGGCAACACACTCTTCAGCATTCCAAAAAACTAGAATTATAGGATTTTTAAAACATACATCTTCCACTTGCATAGACTTAACTAGGAATACGTCTGAGAGACGGGCCTTTATAATAAGACTACGCACAAGTAGTCACAAACTTATGATCGAACTCGGAAGATATAACCAAGTTTCTAAAGACAATAGAACCTGCTCTATGTGTGAGCCCAATCTAATCGAAGTTGAAACTCGCTTTCTTTTTTACTGTCCCAAGTACTCATTAATAAGAGATAAGTTTTACAAGAAAATACAGTTTTAGTTGCCCAATATTAAGTTTTTACCTATCAACGAATTGATTAGTGAATTAATGAACATATATATCTAATAATCTGACTAACACACATTTAATAAAATTAATATTCTTGCTTTAATTTTAGAAACAAATTTTTATCAGTTTAGTACATTCTTCTTTTTTTTCCTCTATACTGTCTGTATGCTTTTGCAAAGCATTGCATAGAACAAAACGGACGTGCTCATACAGCATTAGTGTCAGTCCTTAACCGAGCAAAACACGTGAAAGAGAAAATTGCTAACTCTTTGAAGGAAATTGAACAGGTTTGGAAATGTTTTTTTGGGTGGATCGTTTTATGTTTGTAAATTCTATAGCATGGCAATCTCTATTTTTACCACAATTGCCGCTAAACTCGCAATCTGATTGGTCGACGTGAGTGGTAAATGAGAGTCCAGACAACGGTGCTGACGCTAACATCACGTGCGCTTAACATCACGTTACATTTACGCGCGCTTGAAAACAACCAATCAGATTGCGAGAAAGTTATAGACAACGCTTGCTCTTTCTTTGCTGTCACGTTTTGTAACAAGACTTCGATTTTTCCTTGTATTTTTTTCTAAATATTGTTGTAAAAAACAAATTTACACCGGTTTTCCGTGGTGTGGACTCTTATTTACCACGATTTACATGGTCAAAATTTGTTGCTGACTCACTCGGCTGCGCCTCGTGAATCCACAACATTTTGACCATGTGATGACGTAAATCGTGGTAAATAAGAGTCCACACCACGGAAAACCGGTGTAAATTTGTTAAATCTACCGATTGCTATCTTCTATAAGTCTAAACATGTCTATAGCATCCTGGGATCTAGAATTTAACGGGGAGTGTCCTGTCACTTTTTGGCGTGACACATACATACAATAAACTGCAGGGCTGATTTGACTACGTAAAAAAAAATAGACTTTGCGAGACACCATCACGACAGAAACTGATTAAGTAGGATCGCAACGGTGGTGGTGAACGGGTCATTGTGAAATTTATTCGCGCTGGCGTTCTTGCTGGCGACATTTAGTTCGCTACACCGTGCTGATGAGTTGCAATAACAACGAAACGGCTGTCCACGGTTGCGATCCTACTTTATCGGTTTCTTTCGTGATGTTGTCTCGCAAAGTCTATTTTTTTACGTAGTCAGATCAGCCCTGTAGTTTATTGTATGTTTGATCATTTTTTGGCTGGTTAGGTCTCTCGCAGATTCTTCGTATACCGTTAGCAGCATTATCGTTTGCGGTCCTTTGCAGATTTCACTTTCACTATCACATACACAGATGGGCTGAAGCGGAAGCGTTAAAAATAGAACAAAAAGTTTAGGGCAAGTTTTTTTTGGCCTACTTGACTTCAACACTGCAAGGCAACCTTTTTGTCGACCTGATAACCTTTCACATCAATCTCTAAGGGACTTTTTCAGAGGTGCGCACAATCAATTTTTAAAAACACTCACCGTTCCTCTTCCCCACACCCTCAAGTCCCAAATCTTTCTTTTTTTTTTCGACTTTTTTCAGGTACGCACGTGCGTACGTGCGCACAGGTATAGCTACTCCCCTGGATACGGTCGCCACATGACACGAAGTCCGATATGCGCTGCAAATATCTACATTTATCCCATGCCGTGTAGAATACAGCCAATTAGAAGGCTGGAACGCCGTTGCATATATTCTGTGGTATCCCACAGGTTGTATTTAACAAAAGTTTCTTGGCGTCGTAAGCTGCGTAAATTGAACTAGTCAGTCTTTGGCAAATTCCAGAAAATTTCGCCAAATGATGAACGGTCAACCGAAAACGTCGTCAAAGTTTTAATATTGTATATTAATATTGTTATAGTACTAAAATTGTCGGAAGGTTGTCAATGGCACTAAATTTATAAGGGCATGGGATAAAATAGTTATGCGATGCTTTCTCGTGCTACACCATGAAATATCTCACTCGTCACTGGATTTTTTTCTTTGTATACTGTATAGTATACCTAGAATAATAAAGGCACTTGTGTGTGAAGCTAGAGCTCTATGCGACGAGGCCAGTGTGAATAGATTCTGATCAGAATTTTATTGCGTTTTCATCCAAATCTCGAGAAGTTTCACTCAGGGCTCCATGGCTCCGAGTCAAGCCCAAATCATACCGTCCAGAAGGACGTCGGATACCTTAAAAAGGTAAAGTCGCACTGGGGCCAAGATGGCCCACACGGCCGGAGCTTAACCCGGTTTCCGTAGCATGAAGCAACTAGGAATATTGCTACTCCCCCCTGGACGGGATGCTAGTCCATCGCAGGGTTACCCCAGCATTTTGTCGCCGGTACCCATTTATACACCTGGGTGGAGAGAGACAGTGTGGAGTAAAGTTTCTTGTCTAAGGAAACAACACGACGGCAGAGACCAGGCTCGAACCACCGACCTTCAGGTTGAAAGTCCGACGCGCTAACCACTAGACCCCCCCCCCCCCCGGTCGGATACCTTATTGACTTATTGAGACTTATATAGCATACTATTCGCGACAGTCCCTTTCACGCTTCCTTAATAAGAGATGGAGATATGCGACCGTGCTTGAGAGAGTAGGAAGTGAAAACGGATAGGGAAAGGGAGGGAGGGGAAAGTAAAGCACGGAGGCATAGGAGGCAAGCGCGAAAGAGAGAGATAACAGGTACGGTTGCCAACAACTGGAGGATTCTTACTTGAACTGGGCCGAAATTAGATGCACAGCTCTTATTTATACTCGCTCTGTAAGGGACTGGAGCGAATAGCATACTATTCGCGACAGTCCCTTTCACGCTTCCTTAATAAGAGATGGAGATATGCGACCGTGCCCAGACGTCAAACGTTACAATGGCCTAACACCAAATAACCCGAGACACTTGCCAACACTCAAACCTAAAACCCCAAACCATAAAATCCCATCCAACCACCCAAATCTAAAGGAGACATGGCGAGACAGCAACTCCGATGGTCCTGTAAAACGAAGGTCTTGTGCAGTATTCATGTTATAGGATGCGGTAGGAGCAAGCATGGCACCAACCAAAATGAGCCATAGCGTCTAGAGTGAAGGCTAAAGAAATAGCCACCCCGGCTCTTAAGCTGTGCAGAGTTTTCCCTCGTAATCCTGTAAAGTAGAGTTCGCAATCTGCTAAATAAGCGTGGCAGAAAACATCTTGTTGCATCCCGGCAAAGAACTCAAAAAGTAAAAACTCCTTTTAGGGAATCTTTGATTAGCAAAAGCGGAGGACAAAGGGATGCTCTGCAATTGGTAAAGACGGCTTCTTACATGGCAAATATATACGATATAAAGGCTGCCAGCCCTTGAGTGGTGAACTGTTGGGGAAAACGCAAACGATTGTGCGCGGGAAACTCGCGAGAGACCCACCCAAGGGATGGCAACCTGAGCGCCAGTAATCCGACTAGGGCATTAGACACCCAAGAAATTAGACACCCAAGAAATCAGAAAACTAGGAAACTCTTTTGAGGGTGTCTTTAAGTAGCATAAGCAGAGGACAAAGCAAAGCTCTACAATTGAAAAGGACGGTTATACTCTGTATATGACAAATATATATGATATAAAGGCTGCCAGCCCTTGAGTGGCGAACAGGATATAATGTCGAGGAAAACGAAAACGATTGTGCGCGGGAACTTGCGAGAGAACCCACCCAAGGGATGGCAACCTGAGCGTCAGTAATTCGACTAGGGCATTAGACACCCTTTCAGGCTACCATGGGAAAAGGGGAGCGAAACAAATAGCGCGGCAGAAGGCGCGGAACAGGATAGGCGAAAAGGGCAACCACGGATATGAATTTTAGGCCTTCTAGAGGAGGACATAGAAGTGATGTGGACCTGCGTCTTTTTCCGGGAGCCTTTGCAATCCAGAAAGCGACATATCCTAGGCGTGGCAGATAAAACATCTTGTCTAACGGCCAATAAATCAGAAAACTAGAAAACTCTTTTGAGGGTGTCTTTAAGTAGCATAAGCAGAGGACAAAGCAAAGCTCTACAATTGATATAAAGGCTGCCAGCCCTTGAGTGGCGAACTGGATATAATGTCGAGGAAAACGTGAACGATTGTGCGCGGGAAACTTGCGAGAGAACCCACCCAATGGATGGCAACCTGAGCGTCAGTAATCCGACTAGGGCATTAGACACCCTTTCAGGCTACCATGGGAAAATAAGGAATCGAGATAAATGGCGCGGGAGAGGGCGCGGAACGAAAAAAACTCCGCAAATGACAGGGAAATAAAGAGTAAACGGAAAGGAATACGGATAACTACCCAAAGTATGTAAACTTCGAGTTTAACACTAAGATAAACATACGAACCATAAAATCCACTAATAAAGGGGGAACGCACAATAAAAGAGTGCTAAACCGGGTAGAACTGGCAACAATAATATAGAAAAGGAAACAATAGGATGCCAAAGACATGAAAAATAACGATTCTGCAAAATTTAAAACAAAAATAAATACAAGAACAAGCACACCCAGGGTAATAAAAACCAATGTATACAAACTTCAACGGAACTGAGCGAAGCATGTCACAGACTCGATGTCTGTAAGGCAAAGTACTAATAACAAAAACTTGACAGACAAAGGTGTATAAACCTCGAAAGCACTACACAAACCAGATATTTGTGAGGCAAAGTACTCATATGAACAAAACGTGACAAATAAAGGCGTACAAACTTCAAAGACACTGCACAAACCCGATGTTTGTGGATGAGGCAAAGTACGCATAATAAAGGCGTCACGAATAAAGGCGTACAAACTTCAAAAGCACTACACAAACCCGATGTTTGCGAGGCAAAGTACGCATTAACAAAACGTCACAAATAAAGGCGTACAAACTTAAAGGCACTGCACAAACCGGATGTTTATGAGACAAAGTACGCATAATAAAGGAGTACAGACTTCAAAAGCACTACACAAACCCAATGTTTGCGAGTCAAAGTACGCATAACAAAACGTCACAAATAAAGGCGTACAATCTAAAAAGCACTGCACAAACCCGATGTTTGTGAGGCAAAGTACGCATAACAAAACGTGACAAATGAAGGCGTACAATTTCAAAAGCACTGCACAAACCCGATGCTTGTGAGGCAAAGTACGCATAACAGAGCGTGACAAATAAAGGCGTACAAACTTCAAAGGCACTGCACAAACCCGATGTTCGCGTGGCAAAGTACGCATAACAAAACGTGACAAATAAAGACGTACAAACTTTAAAGGCGCTGCACAAACCCGATGTTTGTGAGGCAAAGTACGCATAATAAAGACGTACAAACTTCAAAAGCACTACACAAACCCGATGTTTGCGAGGCAAAGTACGCATAACAAAACGTCACAAATAAAGTCGTATAAACTTTCCTGAAAGTACTGCACAAACCCGATGTTTGTGAGGCAAAGTACGGCGTACAAACTTCAAAAGCACTGCACAAACCCGATGTTCGTGAGGCAAAGTACACATATTAACAAAACGTCACAAATAAAGGCGTACAAACATCAAAAGCACCTCACAAACCCGATGTTTGTGAGGCAAAGTACGTATAACAAAACGTGACAAATAAAGGCGTACAAACTTCAAAAGCACAGCACAAACCCGGTGTTTGTGAGGCAAAGTACGCATAATAAAGACGTACAAACTTCAAAAGCACTACACAAACCCGATGTTTGCGAGGCAAAGTACGCATAACAAAACGGCTGAAAGTACTGCACAAACCCGAAGTACGGCGTACAAACTTCAAAAGCACTGCACAAACCCGATGTTTGTGAGGCAAAATACGCATATAAACAAAACGTCACAAATAAAGGCGTACAAACTTCAAAAACACCTCACAAACCCGATGTTTGTGAAACAAAATACGCATAACAAAACGTGACAAATATAGGCGTAAAAACGTTTCAAAGCACTGCACGAACCAGAGGTGTTTGTAAGGCAAAGAACGCATATAACAAAACGTCACAAACAAGCGCACAAACTAAGGGACCCGAGGGAAAAGCACTGCACCAACCCAATGTTTGCGAGGCAAAGTACGCATAACAAAACTGGACAAATACAGGCGTACAAACTAAAATGGGAAATGAGGGAAAAGCACTGCACAAACCCGATGTTTATGAGGCAAAATACGCAAAAAATAAACGTACAAACATAAAAAGCGTACAAACTGAAAGGGGGGAACCGAGGGAAGAGTACTGCACAAACCCGGTGTTTGCGAAGCGAAGGACGCAAAGCAATATAAATAGCTCAACAACCAAATATAAAAGCGTGCAAATTCCATAAAAGCTGTAGGGAAGCGAAAAACTTTAGAAAGAAACGAGGCTAGTGGATAAGGGACAAGGAGCAGGGTGAGGAGATAAAAACCGGCGAGCACGTGGAGCCGCGGGAGAACAAGCGACGAAACGGCTAAACAGCCGGACAAATACTAAAGAAACGTTTACCAGTAAAACGGTTCTGGTTAGCTGGGCCTGGTTGAGGCGCTTGAGCTGACTGAAGAAGCGTTTGAACTGTCTGGAACTACCTCCGCCACGGGAGCTTGCTCGCCGGACATGGTGAGAACACGAAGGTAACAGCACCAAAGGATTCTTACTTGAACTGGGCCGAAATTAGATGCACAGCTCTTATTTATACTCGCTCTGTAAGGGACTGGAGCGAATAACGGAGTAAATGGTTAGCTTTCTGTTGAGGTTAGGGGTAGCAGTTTATATAGCTAAATGTAGGACTAAGCAACCCGAGAAGCTAGGTGGTACAGTGATACGGTAGGCTATGTAAGCCTAAGCCTAGTTGAGGTCACAGGTCCAGTCCTGAGTGGGGATTTTAGATTTTCTTTTTTACACTTAAAAATTTATTGAAAATAAAATTCTAAGTGTCGACATTACTTTATATGTCTCAATAAGGTGTCCGACGTCCTTCTCAGGACGGTATGATTTTGGCACAATCATGGGGTAAAGTCTAGATTCCATAGCTCAGAAGGAGGTCGGACACCTTATTGAGACTTATATAACGGAGTAACTGGTTAGCTTTCAGTTGAGGTTTGGGGTAGCAGTTCATATAGTTGAATTTAGGACTAAGCAACCCGAGAAGCTAGGTGGTACAGTGGTACGGTAGGCTATTTAAGTCTAAGCCTAGCTGAGGTCACAGGTTCAACATTGAGTGGGGATTTTATATTTTCCTTTTTACACTTAAAAACTTATTGAAAATAAAATTCTAAGTGTCGACATTACGTTATATAATTCTCAATAGGTGTTCGACCTCCTTCTGAGCTATAGAAGGTAGACTCTACCCAATCACGGCTCCGTGCCTAAAAAAGCGGCGCTCCAGGCCTCCAAGGCCAAAACAGCTCCACTTTTTCAGGGCTCATGGTTCAGGATATTATCCAGGGCCCAGTTGTTGAACACGTGGATAGCGCTATCCACCGGATAAATCACTATTCGTTGGATAGCGCAATGGGTTTTGTTAACGTTTATCCACTGGATAGTGATTTCTCTGGCGGATAGCGTTATCCACTCTTTGAACAACTGGGCCTAGGAGGAGGCTGCTAATGGTACGTAGGATCTACGAGAGACCTACAGTAACCAGCCAAAAAATGAATGAACAAAAACAATGAACTGCAAGGCTGATCTGACCACGTAAAAAAGTAAAATTTGCGAGACACCATCACGACAGAAACCGATAAAGTAGGATCGTAACCGTGGACGATTGTTTCGTTGTTAACTCATCAGCACGGTGTAACGATCTAAATGACGCCAGCAAGAAAGCCAGCGCAAATAGACTGCACAACGACCCGTTCACAATATCAGGTTCCGTACTATGTACTCACTTGTCACCCGAAACACGCGTGCCACATCACGTGTTTTGGGGAACAAGGAGCCCACAGTGTATCGCAAAGATGTCTCGCAAATTGAAATGTAGATGGACAAAGCCGATCTGAGAAAAAAAGAAAAAGAGAAAAAGCATTCATGGGGCTTCAGAGCTCCAAGGACAAACAACCGGGGTTCCAGGGCTCCATGGCTCCACCGATGGGTAACTCTTTTTCATACTTCCAAGAACTTTGAAGACGTGCACGCGTCATAGTCGTTCCTCGCATGGCACGCATTGCCGGATTTTTGCCCAGATCACGCGTCACGCTTTAAGGTGTTGTTACACGGAACGATTCGCAATGACGAGTTTTTGCGCAACATGGGTGCACGGACGATTTTCTTCGCAACGCAAAAACACAAATTTTGCTCAAGTTATTTCGTGTAACATACCTGTCGTTAATTTTGTTGCGCTAAAAATCGTCGTTGCTACGATCGCCACGATCGCTGAGATAGAATCATAGCGATCGCAGCGATCGTTGTCGCTACGATCGCTGGAGAGTGGTTTCCATATGATCGCTACGATCGCTGAACGTTTTTTTTTCAGCGATCGCAGCGATCGTAGCGATCATATGGAAACCGGGCTTATCTCAGCGATCGTAGCGATCATATGGAAACCACTCTCCAGCGATCGCAGCGATCGCAGCGACGGCAAAAATACCATGATGCACTGCGTACGCTCACTCAAAGGGTGCGATTTGGCCCTTTTTATGGAAGAAGTGCAAAGATACGACTGTCTTTATAACAAATTTTAAAAACAATTCACAGCCGCTATGTTGAATTTCAAGAATGAGGCGAAACGATATTGTCAGACCCAGGTCCCCTCGATCTTCATTCACTTTCTCAGCGATCGTAGCGATCGTAGCGATCGCAGCGATCATATGGAAACCATCAATCGCTGCGATCGCTGAACTATTTTTTTCAGCGATCGCAGCGATCGCAACGATCGTAGCGATCGTAGCGATCATATGGAAACCGGGCTTTAGAAAACCCCAGCGTGGGAAGAAAGGGTTGTTGTGTTATCACTTGCGATCGGGGAGCAGGATTGACGGGTGACAGTTCTCGTGCGTCTGTTTTGTCGAGATCTTTAAGCTATTCGCGACAGTTGAATGCAACTTCTAGACATTGAGATACTGACATACTGACATATATATTTATTTTTTATTTATTTTTATTATATAATTGTAATATAGAATTATATTTTATTGTATTACTATATTTTTATTTACATACTGACTTGATGCGAGAGCGTTGTTAGTTAATAAAGTAGATGTAGATGTAGATGTAGATGAGGCGTATGATTACAGAATCGGGGAAATGACCGAAATGAAATCAAGACAAATCTACTATTTATATGTGGGAAAAATCTGAGACCTTTCGGAGTACACAGAACGGCAGAATTGAAGGATTTTGACCGATTCCACCACATGGAGCCCATACAATCTGTTTGTGTAACATAATGACCGTTTGTAATTTTATAGGAAATGTATGGGATTCACCTAAATTTCATATTATGGCGAGGTAAGACGTACAGTCAACGGCGAACTTAGAATCCTTCAAAATCGCTCAAAATATCACTTTTACGGCAAAAGGACGACAATACACAACAAATAAGGTAATTTAACGTTTATTTAGCGTTGATCAGTACATTCATTTGGCGATATGTCGCCATAATATGAAATTTAGGTAAATCCCATACATTTCCTATAAAATTACAAACGGTCATCATGTTACACTAACAGATTGCATGGGCTCCCTGTGCCTACGCATTTCACACCAATTGGCAACTGATGAAAAACCATCCTTCATATTTACAATCAATGAACTTCTCAAGAAATATAACATCAGCCCTCAAAATAATATTAAACCCCTTAATCATTATACTGATTTACAAATAATCAAGAATAATGTACAGAAAATAAAGCAACAAATTGCAATTGATTTGAAAACACATCAAATGGAAATAATACGATCTAATAGGAAGTTAAATTTCTACACCATCTTTAAAACTGACGTAAGCAAGTCTGAATATTTAGAACATATTACAAATCCGAAACACAGAAAAGCTGTAGCTAAACTTAGATCTGGAAATCATAATCTAAGAATTGAATCTGGAAGACACTGCACACCAAAAATTCCTGAACACCTTAGAATATGTCAGTATTGTCAATCTAACGAAATTGAAAACGAAACACATTTTCTATTGTACTGCAATCGATACAAAGATATTAGACAAACAGTGATGCATGACATCAAACTTAATTATTCTAACTATGATGTATTAACTGATCACAACAAAATTATATTTCTTTTTAATAATGTAGATCCTTTCATTTGCAGAAAACTAGGATATTATATATTTCAAGCATTCGAATTAAGAGTCACTTGTACCACTGGACAAGGGCCCACTGCGATCAGTTAAAAATATTAATTAATTTAACCGACCTGTTATTTGTTATATTACTATTACTTATTACTTATATTACTTTATTTTTGTTTAGGCTATACCATATGTAAATTGGGAATGCTAATAAACTTGTTGTTGTTGTTGTTGATTCCACGGCGATTGATGTCGGCCCGACGTTTTTGCCTGCGTGACATATTTCGCGTGAGCGAAGTTGAAATCGCTGTGAGCGAAGTTGAAATTGCCGTGAGCAAATTGAAGTTGCCGTGAGCGAAGTTGAAATTGCCGTAAGAAAATTGAAATTGCCGTGAGCAAATTGAAATTGCCGTGACACTTTTCGGCCCGACGTTTTTGCCTGCGTGACATATCTCGCGTGGGCGAAGTTGCCGTGAGCAAATTGAAATTGCCGTGAGCAAATTGAAGTTGCCGTGAGCGAAGTTGAAATTGCCGTGAGAAAATTGAAATTGCCGTGACACTTTTGGGCCACCGTAAATACTAGCTTTTAATATTAAAGACAACAGCTGACCGAAGGCGAAGCGCAAATTGATCATGCTGCAAGTCATTTTAACTTCATTTTATTTCTTATCAGCTTATTCCAAAAACGTTTTGGTACATGATTCTTTTTGTCCCGGTTTAACGGGGGTCATCCAATTTTGATCTCGTTTTGTTAAAATAAATCTTTCCCAAGACGTGTGGTTAATGCTTTTGTGACCTCTCGTAACGTTCTTTGCGGTCTTCCAAGACAAAGAACAAGACAAACTGCAAAAAATTCAACATTGCTGCACGGCTTATAACTGACCCCAAACGAACCAATCATATCATACCGGTGTCTAATTGATTTTAAACTTTAACTTTTAACTCTTATCCGAGCTACTTATCTTCTCTTCTTAATAACAACAAACCAACTCGTTCGCTGCGCCTACTGTCTCTACTGACAGCCAACTATGGCCTTAGCCTGTTCCAGGCGTTCAGATAGTGGGGAAAGCGCGAATACTTGGGGAATGCGCGAAGAAAAGCTAGCGAAAACAATTCCTCTCCCCAGTCTCCCCGCATTTTTTTCTCTCGCTTTTCTTGGTAGTTTCTTGGTGTTGCGGATGATGTGATCACCAAATGACGTAAAACAAAAGATTCAAAAGACACTGCACAATACCCACACCACAGCACTAAAGCTAACTAACAATAGCTTCCTCAACATCAAGAAACACCCCTTTTCTTCTCTCCTTCCCCAACTATTCGCGCTTTCCCTTTTTATGCTTCTAAAATCTGGAACGATTTGCCGAACTTAATCATTTATTATTTATGTAAAATAATTATTCTTTTTATTTTGTCGACATCTGATACTGTAAGCGCATTGTGATTTTTAATTTACACGCGTGAAAAACTTTGTTATTTGTATTTTTATTTTATTATTATTATTATTCAAATCACTTGTAATGCCGTATTTACTTGATGTATCGTCGCAAACGAAAGCAAAACTGGAGAGGGTTCTGTCCGGAAAAGGGGGGGGGGGGGGGGGGGGGGAGAGATTTAAGTCGATCTTAGGTCCCCTAGCTGGCCGATCTCAGTTTCTAATGCTATGATTATGAGTTTGATGTTACTCCGAGCTCATAGTCAAATTAAAACATGAAATGAAAGTTTATAACAAAGGCGCTTTATATTAATGGAAGATGGCAAATATTTGCAGATTATCTCCAGATGTTTGGTATCTTGTAGTGTTTAATACTCTCATCTGGTGAACAACAAAGAAGAGATCTAAATCTTTTAAAAATATGGAATACAGATTGAAAGAAAAGAGAAATGCAATGGTTGTTGTCATTGCACTTGTCATTATAACTTCAGTAGTTTTGCATCTGTTTTATTGGTTAGCGATTTATATATACTGCTCTGTGATTGGTCAATTCCTAGTAGTACCTTGTCTCTCGCTTTGTTATTTGATCAGGCTCTTGCGCTGCCTTGCTGAGGGAGTGTAGTTGCAACGTGCATTCGGAGGAAAGGTTTACATTGAATTTGTCTTTCCAAAGCATTATTTAAAGTGTATTTTCTTTTAAAAATGGCAGAGGAACGTCAAACAACAGAAAGGGTACGGGAATCTGTGATTTTCAAGTGTTTTGCGCTTGCATAGTTTGCAAAATCTTGTCTTTTTCCGATCCATTTTGCAGGAGGAGAAAGTCGGAGACTTGACCGTATATATTGTGGTAAGTTCTCACCTTGTCCTAGTTTGTTTAACTTGTTTCTGATGTATTTAGACTGTATTGGTCGTGACGTTACCACTTCAGTTGCATCATGCAGAAGATCGAGAAAATTTTGTCATGGCTGTTGCAGAACAGTTAGCTTATACTCCTGTGTAATATCGCCATTATGCGCTAAATGCAGTGTTGATCAATGACCTTCGCAGGGCGAAGATTCCCGGGACAAACAGGACGAGAAGGAGAATATTAAGAAGAAGGAGGTCATGATAACCTTCCACGATGTAGGAATGAATCGTAAGTGAGGTTTTTGTTAAATGAATTGTAAGTTTGTCTGTTTACTTGCCTTGCTGATCCATGCCGCTGGAAACAGCAAGTCAGTATGCCCAAAACAAAGGGCAGCGCGCGTCACAGTTTTCAAAAGCTAGACAAAAAGAAAAGCAATAATGCTTATTCCGACACGAAGCGTCACTCCTTGAAATTGATCACTGATTGTCCTCATAAATCATGGCCTCTATTTGAGGTGAACTAACCAGAAGGGAAGGTTAATTGTCGCGGGAGCATGCTCCGAGTTAGCTGCACAGAAGTTAGTCTAAGCTTATATTGCCATTAGAATTCAAGCTTATACAAAATGTGTACAAAGTTTTGATTTAGATCATCCCATGATCGAACATGTTAAATCTGACAGTTGTGGTCCATTTCCTTTCAAGCTTTTTTAGCTCATCTACGGCTTTGCTTCGGGGTTCGAAACCACAAACCATGTCCCCAGTCATTATCAGGATTAAAACAAAGACGTGTTTGGAAATCGTACGAATAAAATATTAACAGGGTTTATTTCATTTGAATTCGAAATATATTATTTAAATTAAATTGTTCTTAAAAAGATGATCTAAAAATAGGTCATCGGTTTTCAATATATCTGCGTTCCGAGCGAAGTATGGACCATTTTATATATTGTACATTGTACATGTATATTTTTGCCTTCAGTGATCAAGGACGCCGTAATAATAATATGCATATTAAATTCAAGTAATAATTGATGATTTAACTTAGTCACCGTTGAACTGCCAAGAAAAGGATAAGATCTCAGCCAAATTGGCTGCTTTTTTTGTGAGCAGCGATGACTTCTAATGATGTGCTAAAAGTTATGTTTATTGGTTCTGAGCATAAGCTTGTATTCAAACACAGGTGCCAACATCATAGGGTATAAGATAACATATTATGGTGTGAAATTGGTGTTAGGGAGGTCACAACACCTTCATGTAAGGCAAAATAACTTTCAATAGTCTTGTGAACTGCTTTGTAAAGATTATAAACAGTACACAGAGGCCCCTTCTGAAACTAACAATCCTGAGATTTGATTGGCCTGTTGATCCACTCAGGCCAATAAAATATCATGGTGCTAGCACAGATAAACACTGTTTGCTGCATGCTTGACATTCTTACTTTTGGTGTATACAGTTCTTATTTGTGCAAAGTTGTAACTTTATGAAAAGCACAGGTTTTTTGCATGCTCACTTGGGCAGGAGCATAGCATCTGGACTCCAGTCTATCTTGGCACTATGGATTCTAGCTACTTCAGTGAAATGACAAACAAATAGAATAGTTTAATTAAGATGTTGAAAATGGTTATCGAGATGTGACATAAAATTGCAAGTTGATATGACAAACCACTATGCAAAGCAAACAAACTTTGAGGAATCGGAAGAAAGTTTTCCTAAAAAAAAAACATTTATTCACACAGAAAATATTTCACAAGAAGCTTCTTTTACCAAACACAATTGATGGCCTTGCCTTGTTGGTTACTTTCTAACATGCTTAAAACATTTAGTATTGCACATCATCTGTTGAGGAGTTATATTTATAATTCCACTCCAGTGTTTGAACCTTTTTCCATAGAGACTTGTGAATTTTTCTTGAAGCTTGCACTATAGTGCTCACTACTGAGTACCCAATTTACTTGTAAAAAAAATGACCTTGCAAAATGTCCTTGCAAAATGTCAAAACAAGCTATGTGCATCCCTTGTTAGAGACAAATACCTAATGTAATTGGCATTTGAAACTAGAGTGTTAAATTGAAATGTAAACATTATTTTGTTAGATAAAACATGCTTTGAAAGGTTCTTTCAGCATGAGGATATTACGGGCCTCTTGGATCGTTTTATCATTTACCATGTTGATGCTCCAGGACAGGTAAGGATTTCTTATTTTAATGAATATTTAATTTTTTTGTACAATTAACAATTGAGTGTCACACAGACAAGAAATGGAAATTGAATTAACTCAACAACTTGGCAAAAATATCAGTCCTTCACTGCAATTTTGTTTGTCTAAAAAAAATCTGATGTAATAGGAGGGTTTTCCAAGCAGTCAAGTGCAGTCCTGCCAAAGGTAAACTGCAGGCTTGAACTGCTGTTTGATGGAGGCAAAATCGAGGCACATTTGCCAGTTTGTAAATGCTTCATATGGTTATTTCAGAAATAATAAAATGAACTACAGTGTCAGGGTTTTCCCTAAATTTTAGCCCAGCAGGTAAGGGATTTTTGCTAAGCGGTAAAGGGAAGACTGTGTGTCTTAAAAATTTTCCGGCGGCAATCGGTTACGGGTGGTAATAAGTGTTGCTTCAAGCGGTAAATTTTACTGGTTACCGCCTGATAAGGAGAACCCTGCAGTGTATGTGTAGGCAGCTGGAACTGCCTGGGTATGTCTGACAGAGAATTGGCTTGGTCATTGTTATACATGTATGGAAAGATCATACACAGCAGATGTCACAGTACACAATGTTTAAGGCTTGGATTGTTGGTTATGTAAATGTATGATCTTTGTGCAAATATATATAATTTTTTATATATATCTATGTTTATACGTCATTGGCCTTTGAAAAGAATTGCAGAGTTCAACATTGTTAATCACTTTGGGTAATATTAATTGCAAAAACAGTTTAAATACTTTTAGGAAATAGCTGTTTTGATTAAATGCAATAATAATAATAATAATGAATGTATAATGCACCATTTCCCAAAGGCTCGATAGCAGAATTAGAATAGAATTAATTTAAATTCTATTTAAATAGAATTTAAAAGAAGAGTAAGAACTATGCTCAGTAACAATAAGACTTGACATTATAAAAGGTTTTACAATAGCTTTACTTGCACTTACATGTAAAACTGTTCACTGTAGAACAGTACTTAATTTCATCTGGCAAAGAGTCCCAAAGTAATGGTACAGCAACAGCAAATGAATGCTCACCATGCGTTTTCAGTTTAAACATCATCACTGCTGTGGAGACAGGCCTCTTGATTTTGTAATTATCCCCTGCTTTTTTATTTCGTTTTATTTAAAGAAGTGTATCTATATACACATACATGTATAGCTCTTGGCTTATTAAAATTGTAAAACTGAAGCAATGTAGCACCTTCCTTATGGTCTATTTTATAATCGCTGGTTTATTCTTTTCAGGAAAGCAAGGCAGATAACCTCGCAGCTGAGTAAGTACATTGTATATGAAAAATTCTCCTTTGGTTAATTTGTTGCTGTCCTACAAATCTTTATTTATATTGTATTGGAGCACTTGTGGAAAAGAAGATTAATATTTTGTAGAATGGAAGTCAAATACTTTTGTCTTGTCATGGATTTAACATTGTTTGATTACTCATGAACATTTTTGAAAAACTGCTGTATGGTTTAAGGTATCATCAGGACTGTATGCACGTGGTTCACTTCAGCACCTCTTGTTATTATAAAAAACCCAAATAAACTGACATTTTTTGAAAGCTTAATAGCATTGGATTAAGGCTTATTAATTTAAAAAATGCAAGAGTTTAATGGGTGTCGAAAATGATAAGCTTTTTGCCAAGTATATATGCCTTCATAAATTAAGTTGCACACCCACTGAATATAACTGGAAGAAAACAATTATAATTAACACTGCATTTGTTTCTTTACATGTTTGACTAAAAAACCTTGTCTTTGATTTTTGACAAGTTCTTCTTTTTTATACAAGTGAAGTTTGGGAGGACAAACAGTTAGCACTCCCTGTCAAAAAAAAAGCTCTGCATGTAACTTTAAAATGAAGAGAGACATCAAAATACAAGACACTGTTTTGTAGAAAAACTACCGTAAACACCAGTAAGCCGCACTCGTAGAAAAGCCGCACCCTGAGTTTTGAAGCTCAAATTTCATTAAAAAAGTTTTGTAAATAAATTGGCTCCACAAAACATGAGCTAGACTTTGCTTCTATCCATCTAATCACGTGTATTGCAAAAAAACCCACAGTTGTAGCGGTTTTCAGCGAAGCTACGTTCGTTTCCCCCCTTTTCGTTCAGGCCAAAACAAGCTTGATAACCATGCAAATGTTTTTATTTAGCCAGGTTACTAAGGTTAACCAAGATGGCCGCTTGTTTACAGATTCTTTTCTTTGGCTTCTTTCGTTCGTCTTCGGTGTTCCTTCATTGCTAAAAGATTCGAAATGTCTGACAAAGATAGTGAGCACTGTTTTAACACAGGTATTTTGACAATTTGAGGCTAAATATTACAATTTATAAACACAATGCTCATGTTCATGCGTTACGTGTTCAATGTGGATTGTTCAATTTGATTTTTGCATGCCTGTCTTGGAGGTGCTCTGGCCGCTCTGTTCGACAGACAAGACTCACTTTTCTACATCATCTAAAGTTAAAGAATCTTGTTCCACGTTAATTTTGAGGCCCAAAAAGTCTGGTCAACTTATATAACCGGAAAGTTTGAAAACTTTTTGCAGATGTTCCCGTGGATAAGCTGCACCCTCGATTTTGAGCAAAAATTTTGGGCAAAAAAGTGTGGCTTGTACACCGGTGTTTACAGTATCTGACTACAATGTGGCAAAGTTTCAGCTAAAATCCGTTCAGGGGCTGCCGACTTGGACTTCAAAACATATACACGTCTTGCTGAGAGTTTCATTTCGTGAAGAAATTAAACTACGTCTTACCTGTAATGAGATTATAACACCTAAATATCAGCAAGTTATGTTTTGATCAATACCAGAGAGGGATCAACTTTGAAAAACAATAGGACTTTGGCAGGAAACATGTAATAGAACAAAATTATGTGGCACCTGGTGGCAAAACATGTTTAAAAATCTTCTGATACGGGCTGGAAAAAGGTCCCATCCAGTCGTCTGGGACAAGTAGAATTTTGTGTCGGGCAAGTTACTTTTGAAATTAGCTTAAGGTGGCTGAACACAGTTTGCGTGCTCTCTTCAATTTCATCTGCTTGCGTGTGTCAGCATGTGCAGAGTTTTGAGAAAAACAAACATGGTGCCTATTCAGCGATCGTTTTATTTTGCTCAGCGTGGATCGTGAAAGTGTTGTTTTTCGTCTTAAAATCAAACAATTTGTTGTTCGTAAAAATGTTTGTTGAATCAATAGATAATTTATAGAACCATTGAAGAAATACACCGCCTTTTTGGTCGTTTTTGTCTTTGGATTGAGAACCCAGTCAAATGCAGCGCACGCGCAGTTGACCAAAAAATTGTGACTGGATATTTTAGCGACTTTCCTCGGAAATGTGCTGATTTCTACAGAACCATTCGTTAGAATTTCACGAAATTTGGCGCAATAATAGTTCCGAATATGCCGAACTCATCGTGCATCAGAAATTTGAAATCTAACAGAAAGATATTTTTACAAAACGCAAACGTATTAAACCACAATTTACGGAAGATCCCTCTGTTAAAATTACATGAGACCAGTGTTAACATGCGAATATTTCTACGAGTTTACTGGAGACAAATGATGGACAAAATCTAACAACTAATTTTTTTAAAAATAAACGAAACCAAATATTGCAGGCTGATTTACCCTAACAGCTCAACAAAAATATTAAAATATTTAGCTTTTTGCTTAATCGTATGCCTCACCAATTTTGGGCGCTCAGACGGTAGTAGTTTTAAAATGACAATGAATGACGCGTAGGTACAGTGAAACTGTGTTCAGCCACCTTAAGTAAGAATTTATAAACACATGTCCGGGCAAATAATACTTAAAACTTGCTTGCCTAAAGGGCAAGCTTCAATTTTAGTTTTTTTCTAACCCTGCACTGGTCTCGGTCAGAAGACAAAATTCACCGAGGTTAGCAAATTAGCTAAGTAGATCGAACTAAGTTGATTTTATACTGTTCATACCGTTTGTGTTATGAATGGACAAGCGATGACTAAGCAAGTTGTATATTTATTAACAAGCATGATCACAAAAAAATGGCATGATGCGCTGGTTGTATTTGCACAATCCTTTTGACAGTCTCTAAAACATGGCATGATTTTCTTTCTTTTTAAGGCGTACTCTTCTGGCCTTTTCTCTTGTTCTCTCCCAACTTCTATGCCCTTTTTTATGAAATGCCTTCGTCAATTCCTTCCATCCTGGTTAAGATGACGAAAACTTTCATGAACTTATTTTCTCTTTAGGGGACTCTTAGGAGGCATTTACACTAGAATTTTCACTAAAGACATGTAGCATCAAAGTTTGAAAATGTCCAAAATAGTGAATCGTGTGTGAAGCAGCTAGCATGTGCTTTAATATCTCTTGACACGTTGAAATACAAGTTCATTGAACATGGCAGGTCTTGTCAGGGGTACATTCAGAAAATTTTTGAGCCCAAAAGCTTTCTGCAGAAATGAAATTTTTGTTCCAATCAAGCTTTTAATGAGATTTATCCTGGCATCTAGAAATCTCCAATTTTGAAAAATACAATGTTTTTGACCGGCTGATACCTTAAAGCTTGCTACTCTGTGGAGTGGGTTGCAAATATTTCAAACCATGGTCATTCAGTACTCAAATAGTAAGATAACTTTGGCAACTGCAAAATGCAAGGCTGTGTTTTTTTATGGTACATGTATGACTGGTAGATATTGTTTGAACTGTTGTCTTTCAGTTATCAATACCCAACTATGACCAAACTAGGAGAGATGGTGGGACATGTAATTGACCATTTCAAGTAAGTTTATACGGGGAAATTATTATTTTTATTATCATTGTTGTTGTTATTATTATTGTTATTATTATTAGCTTTTCAACTTTTTGATTTGCTACATCCAATAATATATTATTAAGAATGGAAGTCAAATACTTTTGTCTTGCCATGGATTATAGATAATATCAATCATTCTTGAAAGACAATAAATGTTTCTCCTTTATGTATTTTTATTGTCTGACTGGAAGTATTTTTTCAACGGTTGTGTTTTGTTTATTAGTAAACATTCCCAAGATTTGTTTGTGCAGCAAAACTCTAACCCTTTCTCTTTTCAGCAGTTTAATGGGTTTTTACAGTATGAACTAGGAACAGTTTAATAACACTTACCATACCCAAATTCACAATTAGCCAATCAGAAGCCTAGTCTACTGTCCTGATATCCTACGATATCAAGTCACCGACCTGATATCGCACAATTTTATGGTGAAAAGTTTAAAAATGCAACTATTAACGTGAACTTTACCTCTGGTTCCAAACATTCCTCCAACTGAATGTTTGAACTGCTGGCATACGCTGTAATTTTCTCGTTTTCAAATGCGGATAATAGTTTTACTACCACAATTTCTCACTTTGCTCGCTGTATAAAACTCAAAGTAAAATTGTTTTTCCATTCATCACTTTTATTCTCCTCGCAGGCCACACGATAGAACGCCTGACACATTTTATTACCATAACTGCTAAAAATATCACTGGATTTTGGGCTGAATTTGGGTACGGTTAATACCAGGCTCCTTTGGTCTTGCCATGGGTACAGTCTCGCCAAAGTACGAACCATGGCTAACCAAACTCGCCTGATATGGCGCCGAAGCATACCTAAAAGGTTGATAAGGTGTCATTACAATAACAATCGTAATAATATACAGTGAGAAAAGAAAAGAAAATTCAAGGTTATTCCCCTGTGGTATCAAAGTAAATGCCAATCTTCTACTTCAATATAAAATTTAATAAGAGGTGAGGAGAATTTGATGGTGGCTGTAAAATTAATTGTTGCTGATGGTGATTGTTGATGTTTTTTGTTACAGTTTGACTGATGTGATTTGTTTTGGAGTGGGTGCAGGAGCTAATGTTCTCACAGAACTGGCTGTAAGTATTCCTACTTAGCTCCAGGAAAACTCAACTTTCAGTAAAAAAATATGGTACATGCATATGTCTTCACTGCCTTCAATTTCAATCATGGGAATGCTAGATTTTTACATGTGGGTTACACAAGCTGTACAGCTTTAACTACTTATCATGTTTAAATCCAGGCATAACTAATCAATGATCAATGACATCAATGAGTAATCAATGGGTAATCAATTGATTAATCATTGAGTATTGCCAATACTCAATGAGTAATCAATGATTAATCGAACCCAAAAAATTTTGTGGGTCATTGATTACTCATTGATGTTGTTGATTACTCATTTTACACCAACAGAGACCTTCCAGTACACCCATTTCTCTTCCTGTCACCCACCAGGGGTCAGAAAAGGGCTCAGGAAAGGTGGAGCCCTGAGACTTTTAAGAACAAATTCCTCAGCGAAATCATCCAGTGAGAATATTGACAACTTCAAAGCACACCTCCGTGCTAGAGGCTACACTTGCAATCTCATTGAGAAAATAATTTCCGAGGTAAAATTCAGTCAACGGAAGTCATCTTTGCAGCAAAAAAAAAAACGTGCGTAAAAGAATACTGCCTTTCGTAACAACGTATCACCTGGCAATGCCTAATCTTAAAAACATCTTAATGAACAAATGGCATTTAATTCAGAACCAACCGTTGCTAAGAGAAATATACAAGGAACCTCCCTTATATCTCACACAAAAAAGGAAAATCCTTGGGGATATACTTGTTTCAACATGCAAAACTCTAAAGGTCACATTCCACGTTATCACGAGCTTACGAGTCGTGTCTGGCCTGTCAACTCCTCTTTTCATGCAAATTAATGACTAATCAATGACTAATCAATGACATCAATGACTAATGAATGACATCAATGACTAATCAATGACCAAAAATTTTGTGGGTCATTGATTAGTCATTGAGTACTCATTGAGTATTGGCAATACTCATATTGATTACTCATTGATTACCCATTGATTACTCATTGATTACATTGATATCATTGATGTCATTGATTAGTTAAGCCTGGTTAAATAAAGGTTTACATAACATATAACACATTACATTACATGTTCCTCCAACAGGTTTCAAAATGGGGAGACAAAGTTGCTGGACTTGTTGTAGTAGAGCCGGGCATTTCTACTGCAACCTTCAAAGAATGGGGTGAAGGAAAGGTAAGGCTGTTAAAGATTAACATTCAGTTTTCATGAGAAAAGAAGGGACGAAATATCACATACGATATTGCACTGGAAATATCGCACTGAGACAATAGATATCGTGTGATGTTTCATTTCAGACAAAATCTCGTTAAAATTTGCCGAGATATCGCGATTTTTGTAAAATTTCATGAATATCGTTTACATTCCTTTTTCAAATGCTGTAATAATAATAATAATAATAATAATAATAATAATAATAATAATAATAATAATAATAATAATAATAAAGCATTTAAAATTATTTATACACAATACAATTACAGCATAGCCAATGTGGTCATGTCTGAAATAAAAATTAAAAATATTTAAGAATTACAATCGTTAAAAAACTACAGGTGCATGATACAATAAATTAAAAACAAATTGGAAAAACTACCTGGTTAATACTAATAGATTAAGATACATAAAATTCAGAGGACATTTTCTTAATTGATCGTTTAAAATTGTCCAATAAACTGTTCTTTCTCGTGTCATTGTCCAGCCTGTTCCAGAGTATAGCACTCATACATATATGTAAGTGCCGCATACAATGGTAAAAATATTAATTAGCACTGTATCCTCCAACAACGATGTGGCACTTAACCAAAGCTCTTAAGTTCAAGAGTGGTGCTAAGTCAAAGGGTGTAAAAGAATATGTTTCATGTTAAACAAATAATTTTTCAGTTCAAAATGTGTACAGCATCTTGTTTTTACGTTTTCTCTCTCAGACTTGAAGCCTTGTTCTCCTCAATCACTTGCTCAGCTGTTTGCAACTCTAAAATTCCAAAATTTAATATATATAGTTAAGCTTAGCCTAACAGCAAAGCCCTCTGAAGACCCTCTGAACAAGCTTAACTAAGATGAAACTTAACTTAGGTGAAAGGTCGGAAACACAAGATTTAAGATTGACGACCAGGCTATTTTTCAATTTTAGCAATTCTCAAAAACGGTATTACCCGACCGTCTGAACAGTACATTTAGACCGTACAAAAGTTCACAAAAACAACTTTTTCTCCGTCTAGAATAACTATTGTGAATATTTTCCGAATAAAATACAGTTGTTGCTTGTCCAAAAATGCCCGAGAAACTGATTAATTATGCCAAAATACACAAACATATTTGCAGAAGGCGATGTGAGTATAAAATCTAAGTCTTGTTTTGTTTACATAAAATCACTTTTCAATCTATGTAATGAATGAACAAACACATAAAAATGAACAACACAATCTTCTTTCGAAAAATTTTATTGAAATCTCCATTAGTTTATGTTTAAAAGCAAAACGCGTACCATTTACAGCGCATTGAGGCCGAGCCGTGTCTTTCAAGAAATTAATACAACTGAATTTAAGCTACACATTTATAAACAATTCTCCAAAACTAACGAGAGCACAAACAAAAAGTAAATCACAGATTGATATAAAGATAAATTCCCATCGAAAAATGTAATTTGTTTTACCTTTATTTAACAAAATATGAAAAGAAATTGTTTTTGCTTTTGAAAAAAAAACAACATCCTTTTTGGATCAGACGTTCAGGTAAATTATTGTTCTTTTTCCCTTTCTAACAATTGTGCTGTTGCTTTGAAGATTAAAACACGACAACTTGACAAGAAGGGTTTCACAGAAAGTACTGTAAACTATCTCATGTGGCATCACTTTGAGAGGGTATGTATGATGTAATGTTCCTTATTGAACCCTGGTATAGCCTGAGAATAGTTTCAGTAGTTTCAAAGCTGATTATAAAGGCGCTGTATGTTGCTACAATGCACACACAATAATATAATTTATTACCTGAAAAATATAACAAAAACATTTCTCAGAGTGATAGGTTTTCATCAACACAGTTCAAAATCTGTTGGGTTTTGCACATGGTCATACCCGATGCATGTGATGTGCTGAACGTTACATCTTTCTTGCAATGTTGTAAAATGTATAAATGTTACAACATGATAGTACGATTCATGCTGTGTCCAAATTTAATGCATTTCCTTTTTACAGGACGCTGGAAAGCCCCAAATGGAGCTCGTAGATCAATTTATTGAAGATGTGAAGGAGAACATGAATGCACACAATGTTGCAGCATTTGTCAATGCTTACAACAGGTAAGTTAGGGAAAGAAAGTAAATGGAAAGAAACAAAAAGGTCTGTTGTCTGTGTTCCAGACCTTGTTGCATCCACACATGGAATTGTATATTGACAAACTAGTTATCGAGAAACCTACTTGTGAATCATTATAACTCAAACTTTGAGGAAAAAGAACTGTTTAAGGTACCTACCCAGGGTATGTATTTGCCCTCTCTGAATATCTCCCAAAAATGTCTCAGTAAGCATCCTGATGTCCAATTTCAAAATCCAAAATTTCAGGTCAATATCTTAAATCGTTCAGAAGATTATTGGAAAATTTGGTTAAAAAAAATAAATCAACATTTTTCTCGTTAAATTTTCCTTACAATAATGCAACTCAAGTTCCCAAACACACGATTGTGCCAAATGGCTGTTGAAATGCATTGCTGAAAACAGAATCAAAAGATATTAAAATCTGAATGAGAAAAACACATTTTTGTGATTTCCTTATTTGGTAATTCCGTATGATTGACAGCTGTCAAACTCCCTCAACTGTTGACTTGACAGATCAAAATTATATCAAAAGAATGTTTTCAATCCTCAAAATCAGTTTCTTTTCATTTGCTAGCACAACTCAGTTCTGCTACAGAAACACTTGATAATACTATATTTTGAATGACCCGCAAAGGGTCATATGACCTAATTCAACCAATCGGAGTGCTCAAAAGTGGTCAAAAGGTCAAATTTTGAATGTCCATATCTTCTGAACGATTTAAGATACTGACCCGAAATTTTGGATTTTGAAATTAGACATCAGGATGCTTCCTGAGACATTTTTGGGAGATATTCAGAGAGGGCAAATATACCCTGGGCGGGTACCTTAAAGGGAACCTCCATTGTGATAACAAGTTGACGTTAAATTTCTAAATTTCAATTTTTTTAATAACAAATAGGAAGGAAATTTCAGTGTACAAAAAAATGGATATGAATATCACCTATTTTTGCTTTTAAACTTCCAGTGCACTGCCATTTTGAATTTTTATGATATCATATGGTTGCCGCTATTGTAAAGAATCAACGTTCTTTTGTTTGGAACAATTGGGCAAACGTTTGATGATAATATTCAAAATGGCGGCACGCAGGAAATTGAAAAGCCAAAATAGGCGATATTCATATCCAATTTACATGTAACTAAAATTATATTTCCACTTTTTATTAACATAATTGAAATTTAAACCTTATTTCCAACAATTTTACATTCATTTGTTATAATGGTGGTTGAGGTTCCCTTTGATTTAACAACAACTTCAATTTATATGGAATAAATTACATGTAGTGAGATAGAGTGAATGCCTTTGGTTTCAGTAAGTGAAATGTTTAAAGGTTAACCAGATTCAAGCAATCAAAATTTTTCATAATCTAGGTTAATGGTTATTTCTGGATTGTTGCTTTTAGACGCAGTGATCTGATGAAGGACATGAAGGGACACAAGCTTGAGTAAGTTTGTTCAATTGAGTGTACCATGTTGCAGTCTCTATCAAATTGTTATATTATATTTAAATATTTTCTAAAATAGTTGCCAACCCTCGATCTATTGTCTTCAACGGCTCGAATAATTAGTTTAATTCTGCCCTTTGGTTGAAAGAATTTGATTTTACCCCTTTCCTCTCTCTGCATCAGGGCTGTCATTAAGGGCCGGGGGCCAGGGATTTTCCCCGGTTTCTATGAGCATGAACCCTGGCTACTTTCATAGGAAACAAAAGAAAAATAAAACCAAAAGAACTTCCTAGCTGTTGAATTCCCTGCCTACTAATTGCATAATTATATCCAGTAACTTGAAATCTTAGTGACAGCGCTGCTGCATGACTTAGCAAGAAACTGAACCAACGTTTTTATACTTAGTCAGGTTGTTTAACTCAAAGCCGATCTTATTATTCGGCAATACCATATCTGAAAGTAATAGCTATCGTTACTTTTGGAACTAGTAGACCCCACGATTTTGGGGGTAGCAGTTACTCTGGGGTGGCTGTGACTTTTGAAATGCTAAAGTACATGAGCAATTTGTTGAACAAGGTAAATTTGACTGTGATTGGATGTTCTAACTTACACTTAAGGACGTTCGCGCCCAAAATGTTCCCACGTACAGATTTTTTTAAAACTTGCCATGCAGTAAGGTGAAGATCAACTATTGCCAAAATGACCAAAAAAGTGGGGGGTCACCGTGCTAGTTTTCGAAATAAGGCGCATTGAAGACCATGCGTTTTAAGAAGCTTTCGTTATTTAAAGACGATCTTAGCTAACAACTATTAGCAATAAAAGAAGCTACTTTAGTGAAGTTTAAATCAGGTAAACATACTTAATTCAACAAAACTAAGTTTATTACGTAAACTTTTGCAACTGATGTCGTTCATTGAGGAAGAGTAGGCCTTGAAAAAGAAAACATATTAGTCTTGCCCGTCCACATTCGAAGAAAACTTTGGTCGCACGAGAGCAGAAAAAACGAAATATTTGTAACTTCTCACGTACAGATTTTTTCTGTTTCTTGTTAAAATGGAGAAAATTAGGAAAGGAAGTGATCTACGGAAAGAAAAATGGGAGTCACCGGGCATTCAAGAGAGTAAAATGGCTGCGAAGTTCTCAAAGCGACCATCTATTCGCACTGTCACGTCATTGCGTGACATTTCCGAGAAGGCCTGGTTCCACAGCTATCCCATGAAACTACACTCTCTTTACGTTCCATTCTATAAAGTGGAAAAAAGTTTGCGTTGGGTACGTTCCTGTTGATATTTCATGGGCTTTTAACGTTTGCGTGACATGCGCGAAAGAATGCGCAGTAGCAATGGGCGCGAACGTCCTTAAGTGAACTGGAAGGGAATGCCTGGGTTCTAGTTTCCCTTATAATACATGCAAACAATGTAGTTCTCCTACCAGTCACTTTCTTACTAGCCATTACATTTATTTTATGAATAGATATAATTTTTTGATTTGGTTGATAGGGTGAAAATTGATGTAACTTTTTGGGGCCATTCTTTTGTAATTCTTTGGCATTAACTTTTATTTTTTTTAAATGTTACAAAACATTTAACGCCTTTTCATTTGTTGTAGTGCAAAGACAGGTGTGCTTGTAGTGACTGGAGAACATTCTCCTCATCGCAACAATACTGTAAGTGCTCAACATTCACCAGTCTTTGCTAAATTAAAATTAATATAATTTGCTGAAGAAATGTACTGGTATTTGCTGCGGTACATTTGGTCCAGTCGTACATATGTTGTGTACACTCCTTTAGTCACCATTTTAGTCTTTCATAGTGAGAGATTCAAAGTCCAATAACAGTACACATACTGTGATCAGGAAGCACAAAAAAAGGCCATTTTAATGATGGCATCCTTTAGTAACTACCATAATCCTTCAGCCAAGGTTTTTTGTTTTCTCATGTTTTAGGTTAAGCCCCACTGGGGTTCCAAAATTTTTATAAGAAAGGAAAAACGAAATATTTTCTCTTAGTTGTAGTGAAATGAGGCGATGTGAAAATTGCCTAATCGGAAAGTAGTTATTTCATAGAGAGGAGAGGGTTGTGAACTTGTCTGTCTTGCATATAGGCGTTCTTAATGAATATTACTGGTTTATCTTTCATAGGAGGACAAGTTTTATTATGGTGACGTATTGAAACAGACCGATGTGAAAATCAAGAGTTTGCTTACTCCTGACTGTGGAGCTAGCGTGCTGGAAGAAAAGGTACAGCACCTTAATGTGTTTATTCTCTCTTATTCTTAGTAAGTGGCAAAGTGTTAATCGTATGAGACAAGTTCATCAATTAGGTTTTTGTCTCTGAGTTCTGTACCATGGTGCGACAGGCAGCACTTTTTTTAAGTTTAAAAACTTTATTTTGACAGCACTTACCACTTGGGCAAGTGACTTTCAAAAGTGCACCAAAACATTTAGAATTTGTACACACTATTATACATTATTATTATTATTATTGGCCAGATGAGATGTAATATAGGCAATTTTAAAGATTAAAATTATGATGATTATTATTTTTATGACAATGATCAGTTTTCATTTTAAAAATGTAATGTTGAGGAGTCTTTCATTATTATGTATTTTGTAATTATTATACATGTGTTGTAATTTTATATTGTAAATTTAAGATTGTTTTAAGAAATTTGTTAATAAAGTATTATTATTATTAATTTAAAAAAATTATTATTATTATTATTATTATTATTATTATTATTATTATTATTATTATATTATTGTACATTTAGAATTTGTAACACTTGCCTGGCTGAGCGAGTGTGTGAGTGCTAATTTCCAACACTTATTTGTTTGCTGGTACATGTACCTATTTATACATCTGGGTTGAGAGACAGAATGTGAAGGAAGCAGCACTATGATTTACATATAATGGTGCCCAAGTTGGAAACTAAAAACAACCTCATTTTATTTTGCCAAAGTACTGTTGAATAACTTCGACATATTACATGGACTGATATTTTGTTGTTCTGGTTAAAAGTTCACACTGATTTCTCTGACCTCCGATTTCTCTGCTTGATGACTGCATTAAAACAACTTGTTAAACCTTCAGAAATCTTTGATTAGATATTTTTTTTTTTATAAATCTTTGAGAATGATGTTTTAATCTTATGCTTTTCTCTATGAACAGCCTGAGAAGATGGCAGAAGGGTTGCTTCTGTTTATTCAAGGACTTGGATTGGGTAAGATGTCTACTTATATTTCTTGTTGCACTGAAACCCCGTTGTTTAAAAATTGTATAAAACGTTTAAATGCAGAGGACCACTCAACACTACGATAAATTAGTGGTAAAAAATAAATAAATAAAATTGTTTTGGGAATTTTTGCCAAAGTCTTGTTTAGATCTAAAAAGGCACTTTTAGGTTTCAAGAACTTAAAAAAAAAAGGTTTCAAGAACTTACGACTGGGTTATACAATTAAGTGTTAAAATTTTGTCAAAACAATTTATTGTATCCTAAAATTTTACATTATCCAGTGTGTCAAAGGCCAAAACGTTTCCCCTTAGAAAATAATGTGAATTTTTTTCCCAACCAGTGACTTTTTCAGAATTTTTTATTTTGTCAAGATAGTGCCTTTTTAGGTAGATAATAATTTTGTTTTTAAATTCTTGCTGTAATAAAAATACCTTAGGCTTTTGGAAGTGTAATAACATAGTCCAAGTTTATGTGCCTCTCACATCCCACCAACTCCCAGGCCATATAGTTCAGAGTTGAGCGCTTCTTTACGGACACCCAGTGCCGCAGAAATTTTGCAGCCAGCAGTTGGCAATGCAGCCGGCAGCTGGCATTGTAAGTAGAAAGACAATTGTTAACTATTGTTCACCAACGTTTTTTTTTTGCTGTTTCAGTGCCAACACTGCGCACACGCTCAATGTCTCGAACCAGTTCTACGTCATCCACTGGATCTCGAACCCAGTCCATGAGTGAGGATTAAGCGCTCCGGCAGAGGCCTATGTTTTGAAGACTTCACTCCCAGCATATAAATTTTGGAGTGGTGTAAAGTCAGCAAGGATTTATCAAGCCCTTTCTGACTATTTTTAGCCAAGGATAAACTAAGTGGATATAAAAAGTTATACTTCATGGACTGGCGTTGGATGTGATTTGGAAAATAGAGAAACCACAAGATGTTACCTGAATTTAATAACATATGTACGAAAGAAAATGATGTGACATGATCATCGCCATTTTTTAAAGCTTTTGTACACACTGTTCTTTTCCTTGTCATGTCACAAATGGAAAACAACGAGAAATTTATAGGGTGTAAAATTGAAAATCCTCTTTGTCTTTCTCATCAATGCCGTCTGTTTTACAATCGCAAATTTGCATAACTACAATAAAATGTTTTCATTCTTTTATCATTTGTTACTCAACTGTGAAGCTTCCATCCCCCCAAACAACCCTGCCAAACAGATCATGTAGGGAGGGGCAAAGCACCAAAAGCGTGCGTTGAAAGACACAAAAAGCCGAAAACGTGAATCTGCCATTTGTAAAAGTGGAGTGGGTCGGTCGGTCTGGCCAAAAAAAAAAGGAGTATGAGTCAGAGTTTTTGTCCTTTATAAATCTTTTTTTTTTTTTTAAAAAAAAAAAAAACACATTTGTCACATGTATTTTTATAAACTTGGTTACAAGTAACCTCTGTCATCACCTGTGAAAGTAAGTCCGACGTTCCAAAGTGCGAAGTTGTGCCGAGTTCTCCCGATTGCTGTACGATGAGAGTTCGGATAGCTTCGGATTGGACGACTCTGTTGTCAAGGCAGTTCTGTTTGTACGTACGCGTTTTGGATCCGTGTGAAAGTAAACAATGCTTTCTCGTTCTTTTTACTGCTTTATCAAGCACAGCTTTCAACAAATGTGGCCAAGTATTGTTTTCAAAGCTTATTTTAGGTGTTCTCGTGGTTTGGAAAAAGGTTTTAGTGAAGAGACGAACTGTGAATGAAGTGTTTGTTTGCAGACCTTGAGCAATCCGAACTCATGATTCAAACGCCGCCAGCATTTCTTTCTGGATCTTTGACCATTCAGAACTGCTTTTTTTGATTAGCAAGAGCATTACGTGAATCATCTTTCCGGATAAGAATGCCATTCTATTTACACAGGAAAAGTTGAAAATTTTAGAAAACGTAATAAAAATAGGTCGCTGAATTGAATAATTTTGTGATGTTTATTGCATTTTCGCAGACGCTTGCTTTCCGCGCCGTAATTAGGGATGGACCTTTAGAAAAGTGATGGGGAGGGGGGGATTGTGGGAGATGCCAGAATTTTTTTTGTACACCTAAGGTGGAGATTTTTTTCTTCACTCAACAGCTGGAATTTTTTTTTAGTAGGTGAAACCTTTTACTGTTTTAGTCGATTAAATTCATACAATAAGACTATTAAAGTAGACGAGGTTTCTTTGAAGCGACGAATACAATAAAACAAAGATGTATTACAATGAAGATGACACTGATAAACAACCAGAATGAAACTAAGGCTGATATGGACTGGGTGAGCAGCCAAGAAAGAGAAGTCGAAGAAGAAGAAGTGAAAGAGGCTGAATGGTGTGATGTTGAAGATGACAGTGAGTGGATATGGCCGGTAGGAGAGAACAATTTTGGCTCGCCATTTCTATTTTTGGCCTGCTACTGTACATAAAATTACATTACAAAACTATTAAAAATTAAAACAGTTTATTCGATATTAAGCTTAGTAGAAACGTTGGCTGACTATATGAAGTTGAAAAAAATCATTCAGTGTTACAGTTCAAAAAGATAAAATTGTATGAAATGAATAAACTTTATTTTTTCTTTACACCATCAAAAATTAATGTTACATAGGATAAAAAGAAACGTTCATATTTACATTTAACATTCTGGAAAACAAAAGACCATTAGTATGAATGTGAATATCGGAAAATAATAAGCCAACCTCGACCCCAGGGTATCTCATTTTCGCGTCCCCTGGAGCGAGAGAGAGGGGGCGGGAAGAGGAGGACCCTGGGAACTAGGTTGATAATAAGCTTGATAAAATGCAAAAATTAAATACAGTGGAAACCGGTTAATACGGACACCAAGAGGACATGGCATAGTGTCCGTATTATCCGGAGAAAACGTCAGGGACACATGTTTTATCGATATAAAGACCAAAGCAGGCAGGCAGTTTTACGAGGTGTCCGTAGAGCGGGGTTCCACTGTATAATATTTTGTTAAAGTTTCTTGTTTTCAACCATGACCACTGTTAGCGTTTTTATGTCAATGGGTGACACATGGGTATCATTTGCCCTTACTTGGTATGTCATGTCACAAAATCAAGACTGTACTTGACTAAGTGATTTAACAGGCTAGTACTGACAGTACTAGGAGGAAAGATCAAACCAGCTCAGAAAAGTTTGCCTGAAATTTCAATGTTATTCACTTTATAGTTGATCTGTAACATTTTCGCCTACCCTGGGGCTTACACAGGATTTTTTTAGATGGGGTCTGGTTGTTCAATTTAATTTATGTCGACAAAGAAAGTCTAATACTGATTTTTGTTGTGAAAAGCTCAATGCTTCACGATAACGAGGCTTGTGAATATGTATTAATGCACAGGATAACTTTATTCCAAAACGTTCTTAGTTGTTTGGTTACAAACGAGGGGTTCCGGAACCCCTGGAACCCTCCCTGGGTATGCCCCTACCTGCTAAGCAACTTGTGACTTTGATATTTGGACAGTAAAGATTTGTGAATAATAAACTGTTGAACTCTTCATTTTAAGTGTTGGTCGTAAACTGTATCAATCGAGGTAGACAAGGCTGTCGAGAATAAAAAATCACATTTTTTATTTCTAGTCTGGACTTGTTATTCACTTCATAGTTGATCTGTAATAGGTTTACCTGCACTTATTGTCCTTGGGCAGATTTTTTTTTGCAATAATGCATGGGAATATATATTTTTTCTTAATAATTTACGAATCACCACAGGGAACCCAAACGCTTTATTAGCTATAACATAATCCTTTAATAAAAATATTGTTATTTACCTGTTTTCCTGTGTCTTTTTGAGTCGTTTTGGAAGCGATTTGAGTCAGAGCGAAGACGGTTACCAGTTGCACGTTTCAAATATTATCTTGTCTGCCGCTTCGTAAATACGACGCGCCTATTACGTCTCAAGTTTCCATTATTATTAACTATTAACTCTCCTCGTGGCCGTTAATTTGAAACCCGAGATTCTCCTCCGAGGAGAGTTAATAGTTAATAATAATGGAAACTTGAGACGTAATAGGCGCGTCGTATTTACGAAGCGGCAGACAAGATAATATTTGAAACGTGCAACTGGCAACCGTCTTCGCTCTGATTCAAATCGCTTCCAAAACGACTCAAAAAGACACAGGAAAACAAGTAAATAACAATATTTTTATTAAAGGATTATGTTATAGCTAATAAAGCGCTTGGGTTGCCTGTGGAATCACATTAAATTTGGATAGACATTTAAGAATAAAAATCCCTTTGGATAAATATATCGCCAAGACTTCCAGAAGCAGAAAATCACCGAATTCTGATAAGTGTTTGACTCTTTTAATGAAAGGAAAGACATTTTCATTCAAAGAAATACGAGTTTCATTCAAAGAAATACGAGTTTCATTCAAAAGTTTCGACCTTTCATAGAAAAGATATTTTGGATTCAGTGGTCATAAAAAACAGCTTCCTATCAAATTACATAGTTCACATGAAATTTGCATGAAACAAAATTGTGTATTTGGAATATTTGCGACAACACTTTGAAGAAACTGTGAAGCCTGGAAATACTTATTATAGATGCCAAAATCAAAGCATTTTTCAGGTGAACCAGCTTTATGGAAACATTTAACTGATTTAGATTTGGTCTTTCACAAAGAGGTTTGAGTGAATGCGTCATGCAATGCTTAGTTAAGGTTACAGTGTACCTTCGGGGGTATCTCCAGCATAACAGCTCTCAGTGAGCGTCTTAAGATTACACTTAATATACCTAAACCCAGACATCAAATTAAAGCTTATAGAGCTGGCTATCTAAATATGGAAACCATTTGGTAATAAAGTGAATTGTCGAATTTTTTACGACGTCTTAATTCGAACGTCCGAATCAGCATTAAAACGCTATAACTGAAAGCGATAATTGTATGTTGCTAATTTGATTTGTTCTCGGGTTTCCGGACACGAAGCGCTAAAAAAACGTGTCGGCGATTTCTCATATTCGATTGCAGTGAAAAGTTACAGAATATTTTCGAAAAAGGGAGAAAAAAATTGGAATGATCGCACGGAAATGGCTCTTGACGAAAAAGTTTTCGGAAACAAGAAATTGGCCGACACCTTTTTGTTGATTATATGTTAGCCTAGCTTCTGTCCAAATTTGAGGAAAATCGAACAAATTCCCTTTGAGTTGTAGCTCTTTAAAGTGTCCCCAACAAGCGAAAAATTAATTTTGAGAAAACAGCGCTTAAAAAAAACATATCGCTTCATAAACAAACTCCGCCCTCAAAAGTTATACCGTCATTTTTCCGTCAATTTTCACTATTTTTCGACAATTTCTTTTTGGATGAAAGTTCATTCTGTAAACTTTATTTTGACGCCAAAAAAAAACTTTCGATAAATTTTCGATCTGAAGGTACACTGTAACCTTAAAAAATGTTTGACCAATTTATAGCAATTATCACCAAAGATTTGAAAACTTCAAAAAAATCCCGGATTTCCTGAATGCGATTTCATTTTTTATTGTTTTTATTACCTGTTAATTTAGGGCCTTCAAAAAGTTAATGGAAATTAATCCAGGCAGAAGGGGGTCTCTGGGTTAAAAATCAAATAGAAAAACCTTTGAATGCAGAGGCAGACTAGTTCTATTAATCGAAATATTGGCCATTTAACGAATCTGCCCTTTGCCGTAGTGCCAGCCTTGCATTCAGTTTTGTATTTTTAAAAATCAAGGTGCGAGGGTGGGTCCAGCTGGCCGGGAAATCCGGGCGGAGGAGGGGTAAAAAATCGTGCATCCGTCGACGAGGGAGGGGGTGGGGGGGCGGTCTGGAATAACCCACAGGTAGCATGCGATTAAGTAACACAGGAATACCAATTCTTTATATTGATTTCCAATTTTCTTTTTACTGCAGTAACCACATGCAGTCCTCGACTGCCTATTTTTATAGAAGACATGACTGATTTGCTTGGAGTAAAACTCGCTTTTTGGACTATGGATCTGGGATTTTTTTTTATTCACTTTTCTCAAATATTGCAAATATTGCATAGCCGCAAACATCCAGTATTATAGACACTGAATAGCAAGAGCCAACGGACAACTGCAAAAGCGTCGGATCCTGGTGGATCTAGTCAGCAAATTTAATATAAATACGAAAACTAAAAAAGCAAGGCTGACTGTACATCTGGGATAATAAGAAAGAATATTATAATATTATAATCCCAGTTGTACAGTCAGCCTTGCTTGCCTTGTTAGTTTTAGTATTATAGAGTACGGTAATCCCCCACTCCATCCCCATTCCATATTTTGAAGCGGCCAGAAGCTGCCTTCTCAAAACTCGTTTCCAGGGGCTTCTCAATTTTAGAAACGGCGGTTTGAGACCCTGGGGACGAGGTTGAAAATGGACACTAAGTGGTGATTTATATGACGGTATACTATATGCTGATTTATTCCAGGAGGAGTGAAGGCTCAGAAAATCCAATATGGCGGCTAGATGTGTGTAGCATGCGGTTTTGTTTCCCGTTTAAAGAATGTTTTACACGGCTTAAATTTCTCCATGGAAGAAGGTGAATGTTCAGAAATGTCTTCAAGAGAAGTGGAAAATGGTGTTAAAGTAACTGAGGGAAAAGCTGAGATATGTTTTCCTGATTCGAATTCAGTCTTCTACAACCCCGTTCAAGAATTTAACAGAGATTTGAGCACAGCAGTGTTAAAACTATTCTCGAAAGAATTTTCGTGTAACAGGAAAAAGAGTAAATCAGAGAAGAGTTTTAATGATGCGGATGAACTGAAAAAAGAACACAGAAGGAACGTAGAACTGGCAGGAGATAATCATGATTCGTATCACGCGGGTGTGGAACAGGCTTCTAATAGTGGAGCACAGAGCGATCAAAGCATGGGTAAGTATGGAGTATAATATACGGTGAAAGAAATATGCAACTATTATGATTCAACGTTAAATTTTAGTTATTCATTTGTTTGGTTTTCAAGTTGACTGTCCTGATCTGTAATTAAACGTGAGTATAGTAATAAAATAACATGTTTAGCACATACATATATATATATGTACACATACATACATACTTTATTGTGCCCTCCTCAAAGGGGCTTTTCAGGAACAATCGATAAAAATAACTAATTACAATACTTAACTTATAACTAATAATTACTTATTACTGCCACACAGCAAACTTTGCAGTTTAGCTTGTGCATCCAGGGTAAACAGATTCTTGCTGTTTACAAATTTTGTCCTGGTATAGTATCATTCAAATGTCAGCTGAGTCTTGTATTTCAGCTATCAGTGTTGTGATTTACAAATGGAATAGAGACATGTGACTGAAATCTAAGAGCATGTTTCACCAGTTTAATATTGTAAAGTTCTGAAAATAATGACCCCCTTATTTTTGGTATTAGCAGCCTTTAGAGCTCCCTAATACTGAATGAAATAAAAGACAAAAATTTGCAACAATAATATTGTTGAAAAATCAGATGAAATTTGTTGGTTCATTTTCATGTTACTGCCACATGGTCTACATGTAGATTGTGTTGTGTGTGATAAAAAACCCTTGGTGTTGTTACTTTCAGTGGGTTTGCTTCTTTCAGGATTTATCAGCAGTCACAAAGTTTTGATGTTACTTTCAGGGTGTCGTTACTTTCAGAACTGTACGGTAGTTTGCCAACTTGTCCTTTTTGTGCTGTGTGACATGTAACACCTCCACAAGGGAGTACCACTGGCATTTGTGTGGCCTGTTTTTCACCCATTTCAAAAGACATGCTGCACTCTTTCTAGTCACTCTTTCTAATCCTTCTCCACAGCTCTGTTCCAGGTTTCTTTGGTCTGACCATGTCTTCTTTTTTCATGAGATATCCAGCCTAAATTATCACTGCTTTGTGAACTGCAGAAGTTTGCTTTCTACATTGTACATACATGACCGAACCACCTCCAGACCACCTTTTCTAAGGACTGTGCATTTGATATCCTTAGCCGGTCCACCAGTTATTCCCAGCTTCTCATTTGTTTTTAGAAATGTTTCTCTTTTAACATGAAGGCTCCAACTTCGAAAGTGTTAACCGTGAACCAAGAGCAAACAGGAAGGCAAAACATGTTTAAAATCTTTCACTCATTTAAAAGGTGGTCCATTAAAGAATGTTAGATTCAAATAAATTCTGGGTCAACAAGGTGGAATGCCCTTGACATTGTTTAAATAGTACTTGTTTGCCAGAAGAGACTTTTGAACAATTCTTTTTTCTCTTTTCATTATTTGGTTCTGTAGTCAGTTATGCACATATGTATATCTTTTGGCCTTTCAATTTTGTATTAAACAGGGAAAGGGACAGTTGTTTATAATGTGTGGTTCCAGAAAATATCCATACCCCCTCCCCCCCACGGAAGACAGTTGGAAATTCCGAGGGGGAGGGGGGGTTGAAAGGCAGAAATTTCCGAGGGGTTGGGGGGGTTCACGAGAAGCTTCTTTTCCAGAGGGTGATGAATCACGAAAAGCACGGCGCAATACTTACGTACGCTGTTTAAAAAAAAATCAGAGCTCCTGTCCATTGAGATGAAGTTAACATTATAAGCTTTAATGTTTCTGTTTTTGCTTTGAGTTTGCTAGCGCTGCGAGTTATCCCGGCGAAGAACGAAGTGTTTTTGAATGAAGCATCGTCAAAATGGCGGACGTGACAGGAAACTCGTCCCCGGACTCCCAGCGGTATCTTGTTTTCGTTGCGACGTATGAAAGTCCCTTCACTTCCGGTCACTGAATATTATTTTTTTTTGTGAATCAAAATCTCTTCCAATCTTTATTACTTATGAAAATGCAAAGACTATCTCCTAATAAATATATAAAATTATCAGCGCTTTGAAGCAAAGGAGTGAATTTCGGCTTTTCTGGCGGTTGCCTAGCACGTGATAAATTTCTTCCCCCGATCAAATTTCACGTTCGTCGTAAACATCATCAGACTGAACCGCAGAACGCAACAATTTTATTATTTCTAGCGGATAATTGCGAAGCAAACATCATTCAACGGCGCTTGTTCACAAACATTTGTGTCAAAATGTTTACTATTATTTATTTCTAGCGGATAACTGCGAAGCGAACATCATTAAACGGCGCTTGTTTACAAAACATTCGCGTGTTTACTTTTATTAAGCTACAAAATATATTTTTGGCGGCCAGAAGCGCACAAAATTCAACGGCGGCGCTTAAAAAGTCCGGGTAAGTTGCAAGCAGGAAACAGTCGATCATGACTTTTCATTCTGTAATAGCAGATATAAAGTGAAAGCTTTTACTTTCGTTTAGCTTCGTTTATATTAAATGGATAACTCAAAAGATGAGACCGAAAAGATAACAAACGATTGAAAGTCATTTATCGGTTCGGGAAAGAAAGATACCTTTTAGGCTTTTATAAAGCTTTATCACAGGCGGAACATGAAACATGATACATTTTTTTCAGAAAACGTGAACTTTGAACCACAACTAGTGATTGTAAAGATGTGAAAATTGTAGCGTACGATCTTTAAAATGAAGATAGAATTTATACTGTTAAGTTTATTAATAACTTAAGCTTCATTCACGTAACCGAGTCTTCATTTTTTAAGTACAAAACCGTTTGGAATTTCCGAGGAGAGGAGTGGGTCCATGTTTTAAAATACTGGAATTTCCTGGGGGGTGGGGGGGGGTCACCAAACACCCCCTGGAAGGGAAATTCCTGGGGGGTGGGGGGGGGGGTGAAAACCAAAGTGCCTTCCGTCGGGGGGTATGGATATTTTCTGGAACCACACAATGTAATCATTATTACAGACCTGCCAACCCCTGATAAAGGAAAATCTGGAGATCCATGAAAAAAATCTGGAGATTCTACAAAAGTAGTGAGATTATGTACTTATTGACTAAGTGGGAGGGCCGGATGGGAAAATATTTGGCTCGAGGTCATGGCGTACGGACCGAGCGCAGCGAGGTCCGTGCGCCATGACCGAGGGCCAAATATTTTCCCATCCGGCCCGACCTAACTTAGTCAATAAGTATTTTATCATATGACCAATTTGGAGACAAAATTACTTGAAATCTTAACGCGCGAGGCCGTCCGCTTTTGTAGTAGGGCCGTACGGCTTTTTCCGGCCCCGCTCGCGCAAATGCGTACGGCCCTCATACGGGACTTTCATCAATGGTTTTGCAAAGAAAAGGTTCGCAGGGCCGTACGGGTCATATGATAATTTATTTTTTTGCCCAGATCAAGATTAAACAAACCCATTTTCCAGGAAAACTAAGCATGGAATCGAGGTTCTGTTAATGATTAACTTAACCGTTGTGTTAAAGCAATAGCTGGGGCCTAGGAACTAGGCAAAAAACGGTAACACAAATACAAATAAGACAGAACTCTTCAGTGCGGTGATAGTGTTTTACTTTATTAGTTTATGGTGCTAGCATTCTCATTTTTTTCAATATTTTTTACTCAACAAGGTACATTGTAATATTTCACTTCAGAATGATTTCCCTCCAAAAACCTTGAGATTGGGAGGCTTGTCATGAGGCTGTGAGAAAAGATAAAAAATGTTAAAATATTTATGTGAAGATTAATATGAACACATGCAAATATACAATTGATGCTGTAACTATAGCAAAGTTATGGCACATCATCGCATTAAGTGAATTTAATGTGGTTACAAATAAAGTTAAAAACTTAAGGTGGCTCAGCTGGGTTTTTTTGGCAACACAATATCCAACTTTGAATGGTTTATACTTCACTGTCTGAACTTGGTCAAACAAGCTGCTTCACACATATACTAGAGATGAAAATGAACTTGATCCAAAAATGAAATGAACCAAAAAAGTTGATTTGATTGACATCAGTGTTACATCAGTGATCTGATGATGTCATGGTTTTAACATATATGTATTAGTAATTTTCTCAACATCTAGATCCAAACTTTTAGAATGCCTGTATGTCTCTTATAGTCTAGATGTAGGTCTTCAAGACTGCAAAGTTTTCAAAAAAAATTATGAGAGTATTTTCGGATAATATTGTGATGAATATTTTCCATAAAAAATTCGAAGATTTTTAATACTTTCTGTTAATTTGTCTATGCCAATGTTTTCCTGACAAATTGAAACAATATTTTCACCCCATATTACTCATTTGCCATAAAACTACATTCCTTGAAGGTTTCATCCTGTTTGCTTCACTAGATTTCAGTTGATGTGATCAATAGCAATGTCTTAAATATGCTCATTTTATTCACAGAAGTAACACTTATGTTAGGGAAGCATTTATTTAAAAACTAGTTGATGAATTTGTTTTCAAATATTTTGATCTGAGGTTCATGTGATGCACTATTTTCAATTGCATTGAACCATTTTAAGGATGCAAAATAAAATTAGTATAGGGGTCTTTTCACAGTGTTTTTTTTTCAGGAATTTCTCTTTTGTCTACTGTACATTCTATTATTTGTGTGCGTTTGCCATGCCTGCAACACAAACCCACTTTTAAACATGTTACATCTGCATGACTACAGCCTTATGTTTATTGCCATTGTACTATGAAAAGAATTTTCACAATCGCTTCAGTGACAGCGAAGCAAAGCAAGCAGGTATTACAAACTTGTTGATTCAAAAATGCACAAATAATTTATGTAGAATGTAGAAAATTATTATGTCATCAGATCATTGTTATGGTAACACCGATGTCAATCAAACCTACTTTTTTGGGAAGTTCATTACATCTCTAGTATATGTGTGAAGCAGTTTGCCTAACCAAGCTCAGACAGTGAAGTATCAGCTGGATGTTATGTCGCCAAAAAAGCCAGTTGAGGCACCTTAAGCTAGAGTTACAATTTAATTATGTTATGAGGGACTTGGGGTGCAGAGGGTTTTATTTTCATTAGTTTTGTGCATTGTTGAAGGTTCATGAAACTTAACCCCAATAAACATTGCACATTGCATTTTATGGGGATTTTATAGACTATGTGCCTACTTTTTACAATAACTGGAAAGGACTACATACAGATGTACTGTTGCATTTTGGCAAACAATGACAATCAATAACAATCAATACAGTATTCTTGTGTGACTATCAATTGGCTGATAAATTATCATCAATATTAATTAACTAAATACATTGAGTGGTATGATTAAGCGATTGAAAAACCAATCATTGATTGGTGACTCCAGAATTAATTCACTCTTTTATTTGGACTGGAAGCATTGTTACTCCTTGAATATGACAAAACATTTACCCACCCAGGCTGAATTCAAAAATCTTGAAAAGAAAAAGGTGTTAAGTTGACATTCACTTACATAATTCATTGTTATCTTACTATTACATTGTGTACTCTTTTAGAACAAGGATGTGACAGTGGAATCACTATTCTAGAAGGTTTAGCAGCATCAGGTCTACGCTCTGTTAGATATGCATTAGAAATAGCAGGTGTAAAGAGCATAACTGCTAATGACATCAGTGCAGATGCTTACAGAATGATGCAACAGAACATTCATCACAACAATGTACAGCATATTGTGAAGCCAAGCCAAGAAGATGCTGGGTTAGTCTCTCTGTGGTTTAAAACAATGATTCTTGCCGTGTAGCCTTGTGTAGAAGAAAAGGAACAGGTTCTGCTGAATAGTTACCAATAAGGTATCCTCAGGGGGATAATAAATATCACTGCTGTATTGTGTAGTTCCAGAAAAAATCCATATCCACCCCATGGAAGGTCATTGGAAATTCCTAGGGGGAGGGGGCCGGGAGAGGGGGGTCTTAAAAGCCAACATTTTAGAAGCAAAGTATGAAGCTAAACTGGAATTTCCTGAGGGGACAGGGGGTGCTAAACAAAAAACCTTCCGTGGGGGAAGTATGGATATTTTCTGGAACTACACATTGGTAAACAGGTCAACATATGACTGTATTTACCCGTGTATAATGCATGCCTGTGTATAATACCCAGCCTAATTTTTAACAATAATTAAAAAAAAAAAAGATTTCACAACAGAAACCAAACATTAAATCTTTTTAAAATTGTTTGTTGAATTCACTAGAACTGGAAATTCACTAATGCATTTAAAATACTCTCTACATTCTCTGCTACATTACAGTAGTCATTGGTACCTATTGTAATTTACATTATTCATATTACCAAGTACTTTATGCTGTTTCCTTGCAGGTTATTAATGTATAAACATCGTCAGCCTCCATCAAGTCGTTTTGATGCAATTGATCTTGATCCTTATGGATCAGCATCAACCTTTCTTGACAGTGCAGTACAGGCGGTGTCAGATGGCGGCATCCTTCTAGTCACATGTACTGACATGGGCGTACTGTGTGGAAACCACAGCGAGGCCTGCTTTGGAAAATATGGCAGTATGTCTTTAAAAGCAAAATTTTGTCATGAAATGGTAAGTTTAGGGTTGTGTATTGCCTACTGTTTTTATTTTTTTTCTTGATTGCCCTAGTTAGTAAGAGTCATATTTTCTTTAATAACATACACTGATACTGGGTTGACCCTACTTGCACATGTAGCTTTATATGTACTAGATAAAGATCGGACGTGAATATTTCATTGTACTTGTGAAATGAAACAATGAGTAGTTATCTGTATGAAAAGTTAATGAATACTAATTAGCTGAGCAGGTGTTTGTATCAAAAGTTAATTCTACCGTTTAATAATTCATCAACTCAGTTGATTTGTATTGGGGTTTACAGAGGTGTACATGTGACTCAAATACTACCTATTGATTTGTCATAACCTTAATGAATAATTAATGAATTTAATAATTAATTATACAATGTATTATTCAGTTTTGTACCAGATTTAAGCTTAAATTTAGACCCTTTTAATAAATACCACAATTGTAACTGTAACTGTAAATCTTTATTTAAACACAGTAAAATCATCAGGAACCTAACCTAGCTAACCTAACTAGCCTAAACAAATTACAAAGCTAACTACAATTAATCTAATAACCTGTTTTTCATGAATGCCATGTGTAGTTTAAATTAAAAATTCAGATAAGCTGAACGTTTAAATTGACTTAGAGATTTCATTTCTCTCATATCACAGGGTAGGCTGTTTCAGAGAACTGCTCCGCTATAATCAGCATCATATTCCAATATCAATGTCAAATGTATTATTTTGAATTGTAAAGAGAATTCAAAAGAACATGTTTGACATCATTAGCGGAAAATGATGCATCGTGGTATTTATTAAAAATGTCTATATTGTGGTTGTTCACAAAAGCAATCCATTCCATTTTATTTCACAGGCCTTGAGATTATTGCTGTTTTCTTTAGAGTCTCATGCTAATAGATACAAGCGCTACATCAAACCCCTTTTGAGCATTAGTGTTGACTTCTATGTTCGTGTGTTTGTACAAGTTTTCACAAGTGCCTCAGAAGTAAAAAGATCTGCAAGTAAACACTGTTTGGTCTACTTGTGTATTGGTTGTGGAACATTTCATCTTCAGCCAAGTGAGTAATTCCTTCATGTAATTTGGTTCTGGTCTGTCACTGGGTTTTTCACATTGTCACTCTTAGAAAATCTCAATTGACGCATTATTGTTTTGACATAATGAAAGAATGACAAGCCTACACATGAAACTTGTCAATTGTGTCCCTTTTCCTTGCAGACCTTCCATTCTAGATATTTAAGCTGCAAACTGGTACAAAAATGGTGGACATTGAAATGTTCATGCTGACACTTAGTTTGTTTACATGTATATTTCCCATTTATTGCCAGTGGGCCGTCGTATTGAGGAAGGGCGAAGTAGGAAGTACCCTCCAGCCCTGGGCCCTCCTGTAGGTTCCTCATGTGACCAGTGTGGTGGCAAGTTTCATCTAGGAGGCCCTATCTGGAAAGAGCCCATTCACAATGCTGAATTTGTGGAGAAATTACTTGAGAGTGTGAAAGAACAATCTGAGCTGTTTAAGACATCTGAGAGGATAATTGGTTAGTAGCTCCATTATGAGTACATTGTTGATGGCAGATGCCTTGTAGCTGTGTTTTCAAGTCATTATTTTTTTCATTAACAGTGAAAAATATTTTCTTTGCCAGTTTGTGCTGAGCAGGAAAAGGGAATTGCTGGTGATGGAAATTGATTAGGATTTCATAACTGTTTATCAGAAATACAGCACAGCACTGTACATGTACCTACAGTACCTATTTACCTACATAGATGCATTTCTCGTGCATTAAATGTTTCAAGAATGCTAAGTAAATTCTTGAAGACAACAATAATCTAAACTAGTGGTTCCTAATGGGAGGTAAAGTGCTGCTAGCAGATAGTCTAGTTATAAAGCATCATATTTCTTAATTGGCCTAAAAAATATTGGGAGGTATTCAGTTGATTGTAGTAAAGAGGAAGGAATGTGTTCATTAGCAGATGCACTATTATAAAGTCTCTGGTGTCTTTTGATTTAGGTATTAGGAGTCGAAATATGTAGGCCAAATAAACTAGTGCTACAAGAAGAAGAACAATTACAACAAAGCTAAGCATGAATAAATGTCTTTAATGTATATGTTTGCGACCACAATAGGTCGTTTGGCACATTGGCCACCAAGCACATTCACTCAGTTCATTTTTTCTGCGACCACACATTCGCTCAGTTCAGTTTGTTTGTCACAGATCAGAGCAAATCAGCTCAACTCATGATTTGGTTTGTAGGTCATTTTATGTTGCTCTTTTCGCATGATTTGCAATCAACGATGCTTTGAAATCAACCGTGCTTTGAAAGGAAACACCGAACAACTCCTAAAGTGACACGGTAGCAAAGCTGTACAAATTATACTCACCAAATACAGAATGTTAAAAACTTGTCCTACATGAACAGTGAAGGGAAAGCACATGTTTGAGCAAGCGTTGTAATGGTCAGCTGTGCTGTTGAACTGCACGAAAGTGAGGCAAAATGTTCTACTAACACATGTCGACAATCAAACCAATATCTCAGTTAAATAGGACTGCTGCTCGCTATGCTCACAGCAATTAAAATCTTTAAGGGAGAGCTAGTTCATTACCATCCGTGAGGCTAGTCCGATAATAGTCTGAGACTCCCACTGAGACTCCAAGTTTTCCTTTTTTGTCATTGTGCTGTTCCAGAAAATGTTCATACCTCTTCCACATCCATTTGGAAATTTCAGTTTAGCTTCATAATTTTCCTCCTCCTTGGAAATTCCAGTGACCTTACACACATGCTTGGGGTGGGTGAGGATATTATTTTCCTGGAACCGCACATTTCATTTTTCATTTTATTTAATAATGCACAGAATGTGACATTCATGTAAACCCATAACTGCTTCCCCCTTTCCTTTGTAGGATTATTGAGTGTTATTGAGGAAGAGCTGCCAGAATATCCTCTGTACTACACTGTAGATCACTTGTGTGGAGTACTTCACTGTAGCACTCCATCACTAGTGCAAATCAGGTCTGCTGTGATGGAGGCTGGATATCGAGCATCCAGCTCACATGCCTGTAAAACAGCTCTCAAAACAGATGCCCCACACAATGGTATGTAGGAAAACAAGAACCGGTACTGCTTGTAGACTGAACTGTACTTAGTTTCCCTTGTATATAAATGTGTCTGTAGTTAAAGAGGCAGTGTGACATGGATTTGGTGTCATTAAAAGAAACCAAAACATAATGCAGAGCTCTCAAGTGTCATGTTTTGAGCGTGAGACTCATGCAAACGAATCCAATCTCACGTTCTCAGGCTAAAACTAATATTTCTCACGCATTTAAGGTTTCTGATTAAAACAGTTGATTTTGAGGTAGAAAATTGCTGCTTTAAGTAAGTACCTGCGTGAATTAACTATATTTCTTGATATAATTAGTCCCTGTTTCCATTGTACTCACTTTGAACTTTTTCCAACAGTGTAAAATTCTTGTGCAGAGCCATGTTAGGAAAAAGTTGATATTAGTAAAATTAAAAGAAAAATCTGGGATCTAAATAGTGTCACATTTCCGTTCAGAATAAAGGAAAACACGTCTTAGCTATTTAAATTTTTCAAATTTTTCTGGAGGGGGGGGGGAGGCATGCCCCCAGACCCCCCTAGGGAAGTGACACCTGCGTTGTCACAATCGACAGCTATGCCGTCGAAAAACTCACTCTTTCCCAGCAAATCAACTTGAGAGCTCTGCATAATGGTCCTGACAGTTTGTGATAAATTACCACCCCAGTGTTCCAAAACTATTGATGAACTGTATCTAGTCACAGATGGACTGGGTCTCAATGAATTGTAACTTGAAAAAAGTTAGCCTAGCTGTTTTACAAGTTCTCACATGGTTTCCAAAATGGGCTAGAACAGACCGTGATTCGTTTTTCATTAACAATTTAGTTGATTTCTTGGTGTTTTAGTATTATTTTGTCAATAAGTAAAATAATGTATTGTACAGTGGTTTTGACCAAAAAGGTAGTCATTGATTTTCCCTGTTAGTGTATGGTTAGCCAAGTGTTGATAGAATAAAAAAACAATGCCAGTGCAGGGCTGGAAAAAAAATGAAATTTAAACTTGCCCTTTGGGCGAGCAAGTCTTAAGCTTTACTTGCCCAGACAAGATTTTAAAAATTGTTATTTCAGCTTAATTCATGAGCAGCTTGTCCATGTCCTTGCCCATTGGACAAGTGAGCGGGGAAAGTTACTTGCCCAACACAAAAATCTACTTGTCCTGGACGACCGGACAGGACTTTTTTTGAGCCCTGCAGTGGCAGAAAAAGAAGCAAAATAAAGAAAAACAATCTACTTAGTATAAGCCTCCACCAAAAAACTATTGACAGCCCTCTTATGGTATAACAACAGTCATGAAATGTGTACTTCTACCCAAAGTGTATCTTAAAATACTAAATATTACAAGGTGGCAGACACTGATTGTATGTAAGTCATCATGTACATTGGGCTATCGTTACTAGCTGGCTACAAGGCTATTATGGCTGGAAATGCAACTGGGGTGAAGATGACCGGTAACCACTTTAGTCAAAGGACAACAGCCATGTGAGACTTACATATATCTTGAGGTTATGACTGCCTACTTACCTCATTTAGCCAGATACTTCAAAGCTTAGTGACAGCCCTGCTGTTAGTCAACGTGAAATTTTGTTGCCAGATTTTGGTGTTAACCCTGACATCTGTTGTTCAAAATGGCAACATATACAATTAAAGTTTGTTCCCAGTTGTTGAATCCATATAACATTTCAATATTTGTCATCCTCGCCTTCACAATAACAAAGGTCTGACTAGTGTTAATCAAAGTATCCTATTAAGTTGTATTTGGTGATTCTTTTTTCTCTAGTTATATGGGATATAATGAGATGCTGGGAAAAACTTAACCCAGTGAAACGGAAGAAAGAAAACTCTCCAGGTGCAGCCATCCTTAGCAAAGAACCTGTCATACAGGTGTCCTTTGATGTAAAACCAGGCGCTAACCCAGCATCAAGACAGAAGAAACTTCTTAGGTATCAAGAGAACCCTGAAGCCAACTGGGGACCGAAACCAAGGTACAGAACAGTGTAGAAAATTACCACAGTGAAATTGAGTATAACTTCATAGCCTACAAGGCGCATACATCTATGTTTTATCAACAACATGTTTCAAACATTTATCTAAATAAACATGGTAATGTCTTAATCCTCACTGTACCCCATGAGGAATAAGATGACAAAAAGTTCCCTTCATCTGGACCCGTCTTTGGTAACATGTCATGGCTTGTCCGAGGTCAGATGAGCAGCCATGACTCCACTGTATAGCACCCCTGGAGAACGCCTGTATAAAAGCCATGGGACCACTCGATGGTAGTCTGTGAGAGCAGACTCTTTTTTCAGCTCTTGTTTCTCTGAGGGTGAATACATGTAAGAGCTGGAAAAACGTGTGCTCTCACAGTCCGAAATCTTGTTTTGTGGGCATGGCTACAATTAGTTTTATGGGTTTCTGTTTTAATCCTCGGAGTATAGGAACAAAATATCAACTAAAAGTTTCATTGTATTGAACGCTCTGTACTTTTGCAGGATTTACAATGTACGGTCACAAATATGTGCCTTATTGATAGCCATTGGGGGAGGGAGGATTATATTTGAATTTGAATGAACTTGTAAGCATTTTTAAGAGGGGATAGAAGACAGAAAATCAGGGATACCTGTTACCCACCCAATAGTAGGGTGATAGTGGACCTATTCAATATTTCTTACTGGTACTTTACATTTCTAAATTTCATTATTTCCCTTGTTGTTTTTTTTTTGTTACATAATCCTAAAATCACCAATAATACCACAAAACATCACGCAACATCGATCTGCACACATACGGTGGCATTTTTGGATTGCTTGAAACGTCCACGAGATAATTTCATAAAACCGATCTTGAGTAGAGTAAATTTGGCATTTAACTTTAAGTCTCCGCAAAAGCTCCCCCCAATTAACAAAAGTTGTGTTTGTTATTTTAAAAACTGAACACCCCAACAGGTTACCCAGACTGAACACCCCAACAGGTTACCCAAACTGAACACCCCAACAGGTTACCCAGACTGAACACCCCAATAGGTTACCCAGACTGAACACCCCAATAGGTTACCCAAACTGAACACCCCAACAGGTTACCCAGACTGAACACCCCAACAGGTTACCCAGACTGAAAACCCCAACAGGTTACCCAGACTGAACACCTCAACAGGTTACCCAAAGTGAACACCCCAACAGGTTACCCAGACTGAACACCCCAACAGGTTACCCAAACTGAACACCCCAACAGGTTACCCAGACTGAACACCCCAACAGGTTACCCAAACTGAACACCCCAACAGGTTACCCAGACTGAACACCCCAACAGGTTACCCAAACTGAACACCCCAACAGGTTACCCAAACTGAACACCCCAATAGGTTACCCAGACTGAACACCCCAATAGGTTACCCAAACTGAACACCCCAACAGGTTACCCAGACTGAACACCCCAACAGGTTACCCAGACTGAAAACCCCAACAGGTTACCCAGACTGAACACCTCAACAGGTTACCCAAAGTGAACACCCCAACAGGTTACCCAGACTGAACACCCCAACAGGTTACCCAAACTGAACACCCCAACAGGTTACCCAAACTGAACACCCCAACAGGTTACCCAGACTGAACACCCCAACAGGTTACCCAGACTGAACACCCCAACAGGTTACCCAGACTGTATTTTAAAGTACAAAAAGCACCCGTCAGTTTTGTATGCCAACCCACTGTCCTCCTCTGCTAGTATTAAGATTTGAATTCAGTTGAAAGGAGAGATGCGAGGATTGTTCTTTAGGTAATTTATTGTATTGACTTGTCATTTCAGAGCAAAACGGAAGAAAGACAGTGAGACAATTGTAGAGAAGAGACAGCGCTTACAAGGGCGAAAGACTGTAGAAGAAGAGAAAGATTACTATAAACAATTTCCTTGTAAGAGATTTAAAGCTGGCAAGTGTGAGTACGGCGATGAGTGTAAATATTCACATGATATTAATCTGAACATTGAAAAACGTGTTTCACGCAGTGGTGGCAGTGAATGCAGTTTGGAGAAGGACTGCAAAGTTGAAGACATCACGGAGTAGTCACACGTGAATCAAGTGGATTTTACATGATTTGAATGGAATAGTATTTCAGTGTGACCATATTCTTTTTGCATCCTCTCTGGGTGTCGCGTTCACACTCACTACTAAACGCGTGTAGTCACGTTAAAAAGTTTCATTGTGAAACCGTCCAGGCCAAGAATCCTCAGGAAGCCACTGTTACTGTAAAGTAAAGAGCACGTGATACCAATACCTTGTTTGACTCTCGAATTGTCGAAATTTCAAATCAGCAAGTATATATAACTTTGGTCAATAGTCTTGGGACACTTTCTTTTCAGGTCCCTTTATCGTCTTGTGCAAAATACCCCCTTACCACCCCCTTACAATGTTGAGATCATGTGTTTAAAATGATAACTGATCTTCAACATTGCTTGGGAAGGTAGCGAGGGGCAGGAACACATGACAAAAGCTACGAAGCGCCATTGGATTATAACAGAGGTAACAGTTCCATATGAATAACTGAAACTATTAGAAGTAACCCAAGTACTTTTGGCAACGTTGTAGGCCCGTTTAGGCCCTCTCTGTCTAGGCCCTGTCTTTCGCGCGTGTAGTGTTATTTTTATAACTCGAACCTGGTTAACTCGATGCCAGGCTGACTCGAAGCAAAAGCAGTTTCCCATGCTTTTTGTTATTACAGTAATATAACCCTGAGAAATTGACTTTCGTACATTCAATTAGTTTTGTGGATTCATTGGTCGAAAACGCACCGAAAACGGAGATAAAAAAACACTATCCAAAGTGGATTTCAAGGAAACGAAAATTTAACTCTAACGGATGGCAAAAGCGGAGGTTTTCGATAAGATGATTTACCAAAAAAAAGGGGAAGGACGGTGCTTAATAGACCCAATGAAATGGTACAAAATTAAACGCAACCTTTAAGAAACTGAATGGGTTGTCTCTCAATTTTCCATTCTTCTCTTTGTAATTGTAAAGCAAAGTACACATTGCCAAATCAATCTGCACTTTGCTTTACTGTTTTCTCAGTGTTATCACCACAAAGAGCTTCCTTGCCTGTCCCGTGCTTCTTTCCTCGCATTGTTTGTGGTTTCTCGAAGCTAAGGGTCCAAAACATACCGCATTTTATAAAGTAGAACACTTCAAACTTTCAACAAACGCATGATACATTTTAATGGAGATTTTGGCTCGCTTTTAGAGGGCAAGATTTGTTTATAATTTGTGTGAAATAGTTTCAAAGAAAAGGGAAAGAGAAATAAAAGTGGATTCATTTTAGTGCAGTGAGTGGCCACCGATTGAAATAACACTGTCTTGAAACGCTTGTAGCTTTCTGTTTTGGCGCACACAAGTATGTGTTATTTAAAGTTATAACACTTGGGATGGGTAAAGTGATTTCACAAAATCCCTCAAACAAAATTAAACAGTCATTGTTAAAAAGTCAATAACAACAAAACTATCTTATATTGGCACCCGTTTGTCTAATTTTTATTTCACGGATTGTGTAAAACCAATCTAACCTGGACAAAAAGACCCTCTTGGCAGCCATGTTCCGTTCTACCAATTCTTTGCTTCCCCGCCATTCCAACAATTAATCTGTATATTTGGAAATACATCTGAAAGTCGAATAGAGCTTTACGGGGGGGGGGGGGGGGGGGGGCTTTATGATTTAATCGTGATTTGAGTGAAGTATGAACATGCTTACAGTGATGTCAGCTTCTGAGTTAGTTCATTGGTTTAAAATAGATTTTTCAGTTTTTAATGACTCGAGTTTAAAGGGTTTAGAGAAAAATGATGTTGTATTGTCGTTATTGACGGTAACTGTTCACATATAGGCTCTTTTCTGTAGTCTACGCAAAAGAGGGTTCTGGTTAATTTATAAAAAGTTTACTAAACCAACGTTTAAGTTCAGGGTTACTTGTTAAATACAAAGGCCAACGAAAATTTAGCACAATTTGCACTTCTCGAAAAATTTAACACCAGTTTAAACACAAACAAGAAGAAGTTTATTTGAACTTTTATGGATTAAGCAAAAAGTGTCGCAATACCTGCAACACGTAAATGCCCTAAATACTAAAAAAGTAGATATTAAGAGCCAAAAGAGGCTCCATGCTACTAATAATTATCAAGATCATTTTTACTATTCCACTATTAACCATATATATAACCAAAATATTCAATTATAAAAATTTATACTTTATGCCACGGTAGCAGAATTATGCATTTACAGTTACCTGGGACACAAGAATTCTTTAATACATGCTACAAATGTTTCAATACAAAATTAAAGAGATCTTAAAATAATTATTAATCCTGTAAGATCTACACTGCAGAGGTCAAAATATGTTTTGAAAATACCATTAGTTATAAAACCAGCATGCATCATAATATGGTTTTTAAAATTGCGATTTTGTGGTCAATACCGATATATGGACTTGTGACTTAATGTTTTGTATTTCGTGGTACATAAAATGGTTACTTCCAAATGTTATTAAAATATGCAAAATCTAAAAACAAAATCAATGAAACATGTTTATACTGAAACTAAGAAAAATAGTTGTAAAAAAGTGAACAAAAATCCTTTATATAGTCCGTTCCAGTGACTTGTGTTTTTACGTCTTGTAATTAACCGTGTTGTCAAAGTTATTTTGCTACCCTTTTCATTTCTAAAAACACCCCAATTCCTATCTCAACATAAGCAAGTCAAAGGAACAGGCAAAATGATACGAAAATAAAGAATCTTTCTGAACAGTGTACTTTCTTTGCGAACATCACTTTGTGTCAAGAAACTCAGGTATAATGATTGCTATTTTTGCCACGTTATATCGAAAAGTAAGTTTTTTGGTTAAGTTAAGTTGTCCCTTAAAATAGTATTACAGTTACAAACTTGCTTCTAGCAAGATATTATTGATTTAACGTTTAGAAAACAGCAATTCTTTAAGTTTTAGCCATCCCGTTTTACGCTTACAGTTTACAGATTTACAGTTTACAGATTTATTAAGCTTTCGACACGAAATTCAACTACAATTGGCGTTAGGGCCTCGTACACACACATTTTTCATACGTCTCAGTCGGCCTTTTGTCCACACAGCAAAACGACATGAAAATAATGATCTTTTCAATTAAAATGTGTACTAAAAACTCTTTACAAACGGAAATTTCTTTTGTAAGTAAAGACTTATTTGTCGTTTATGATGGCGAAGCAACGTCGATTCCAATCCACCGCATGCCAATAAGTCACTGCATTTTGTTCTTTCGACTGTTAGAGGTTAAAACTGTACGAAGACGAGGATGTCCGTTTGCAGCTGAACACGTATGTATGTGTGTATAGGGGGCCTTATTTACTGGTAGCATGCCGTAGCATAGAAAGTAAAAGTAACCAAGTGATATAACATGGAAATGAATGTTTACGTTTAGAAACATCATTAGTTATTTATTTGTGCAAATTTCAAAGCATGCCTTTTTCGTAGCCTAGAAATCTTTTCTTCTAGTCAACTTCACATATGCAGCTTTGGAAATCACACGGGTTATTTTTCCTTACATGGACCTACATTATCGTTAAACTAATAATTACTAGAATACATGTAATGTTTATGTGTTAGGCGTATTTAATTCTACATGAAAATGTTAGTGAGCTTTCTATAAGTGAGTACGTTTTGATGCTTGTTTTATGAGATTGTTTTATTACTAAACGGTGTTTAGGAATTGTTAGACTGACCGCAGAGTAAAATGACTAACAAACATAAATCTAGAACAAATTGAATCAATACAAAGATACAAGAAAAATAATGCTATGTTGAAGGCAAAAAATAATCGATCCACCTACACAAGGCTTTCTTTGAAATGACATTGGTTTGTTTTATTAAAAAGATATATCTTTAGCCCGTTGCTTGTAACAATTACATGCGTACCCCGGAGTACAAATAAAGTGGCATTTACAAAGTGTGCTGATTTATAAACAAATGTCCATATGCAGCATACATGTGGAGTACAATAATATTAAAGAATAAACTCTGGAGTTATTGTTATGAAGAAGTTATAAGAAAACCACTCATTTGTATATTTTTCGTGTCATTATTTTTTCAACTTTTTGGTTGCTATAATATGGACAGGTTGTCAACAATTTTCAGTTTAGTTTTCAAAATTACACTTCTGCCTATAACATACAATTTGAACCTCTAATCAGTCATAGTTTGTGGAAAGGGGTCGAGGTTTTTCCTCCGTCAAGAAACAATCAACTTTTTTACAACCCTTTCCTCATTAAAGTTCAGAGAGTAAAATTTTATACCTGAACGAAAGATACTACCTCAAATTACAATGCATGAGGCAATAGGTGGTTTGCACCTTAAGTCACGGCGGCCATGTTGGATGACAGTCAACAAAAGATTTCTTATTGGCTTCTATTGTTGTGTCATCCAACATGGCCGCCATGTCTTTTGTTCGTTAATTCCTTTGGGAATGGTTGCAAACCATCAATAGCGAATAACTTTGAAAATCTGCCAATTCTAACTTCTCGAATTATACTAGTGATTGCTTCTTTAAAATGCATAAATAAAGTGAAAAAAATATTACCATATATTTGTACGAGTGGAAATAAATTGTAACGTGCATTCAATTACAGGTTACCATTTAGAATTCTTGTTTGCGTGGCAGATTAAAGTTTTCCCTTGTAAATTATGCTATGAAGGAAATTCTAGTATTATTACAAAAGTGAAAAGGAAATTCTCCAAAATGATATCAAATCATTTGTGAAAACTATGAAATGAAACTTGATTAAAACATTTTGAAGTGAGTATTAATTTAGACAAGAAGGTATAGCTAAGTCTTGAAAAGTTCTCCAAAAATAAAGTTTTTATTCCAATATTAATCAGCAATATTCTTTTTCCCGTTTTGTGAAAGACTCTCTTTATACTATGAAATTTCTATTTGTAAAAAGTCATTTCCAGCGACCAAGTGTTACTGAAACGTTGCGAAGATTTTAAAAATTTCATTCGAATATTCTGTTATGTACACAACAAAAATTGTAAGAAAGGGGGATCAAAAAGCACCGTTAGCTTTCTTTTCTTATAATCCGATATAAAAAAAATGTGCATAGACCTTGTCTCGCGTTTTTGGAAGCTATTTTCTTGGGTAGGTAAACAATTCAGAATGGGAATCCGATGACAAATAATTTTAGTAAATCTTGCATTCTGGAAAAGTTATAAATTACAAACTGAGATACCAAGCAAAATATTTTACAGACCAAAATTAAGGAGAAGTAGCAAAGATGTGTTAACCAACACGAGAAAATAGCGTCCAAAAGCGGAATGAAACGCAGAGAATAGTATCCATCAAAAAAATTAGAAAAATAAATGATTATTTAAGAGTGAAAACTGCAAACAACGCGTTTTCTATTTTGTGGAAACAATAATCTGCCACGCAAACAAATAATCCGCAAATTGTACAAATTGCCGATATTCCACAAACAGATATTTTCATTTTACTAAAACTAAATACTTCCAAAATTAAACTCATGTAATATATTATCTGCAGTAAATATAAAATCTATAAAAAGCTCTGACCTCTTGAACAAAAGATAAAAGGTAATAGTTTTATCCTTGTGAATCAAAGTAGAATACTTTGGTTTGTTCCTTCTTATATGTCATTGTGTGGCATTTATAAGCCAAGCTAACGACGATAAAATGGTTTGAAAAAACCAATAATAATTTATTTCCTAGTACATTTCTCATGTTGTTTAAACAACTTGAACAAAAAATGCCAGTACAATGTAAAATGTGATTTACGAGCCCTGGCAATGTAGCGATGTTTTTGTCCAGGACGTTTTACGTACTTATGTTCTATTCGTGATCCAATTTATCAAATGGATCGAACTTTGATTGATTTTCTTATTTCTTTCCCGTTGTTTCCCATTTTCCTTTCAGCCGTAGTTTGATGTTTGTCTGAGCTGCAATTCAGTTATTTTGGGTATCAAAGACCAATTTTTCAATACTGCTTACATACAGTGGCAATCCAGTTATAAACAACTATACACTCTACAAAATTAAACTTCAGAGAAACCTTTTTTGTACCCTTCTCGTGAATATTCTTTGCTTTAATTTATAACTTATATTAAGTTCTTTGCTGAAATTTACCTTTGCTGGTCGGCTATTATGTACAATTTTAGTAATAATATAAACAGCATTTGTCTAATTCCTTAAATATTAAATCTCCTTTAGTTAAAATTCCTCAATAAATAACTCTACTCGTTCTTTGTATTCAATCTGCTAGTCTACTAAAAAAATTAAAATTTGGTACTTGATAAAACTGATTACGGAATGGAAAATCAAACCTCTCTTGCCAGCTAAAAATGCTAAAAATTCGCCGCTTACAAATTGAAGATCAGTGATTAGAACTCTAAACCAGAATTATCCACATTTTACAAAGAGCTCCATTCACACCTGTGGACATTAACTTTCTGTTTTTATATAGACTTCGCCCCACGACCATGCAGCATAAATTCTGTTTCCGACATCCGTATAACCCAAGAAAGCCATAATAGTGATAACTCAAAAAGACATTGCAAGCTTAACGCTGTGATAAATAAATCGACTGTGCTTTACATCTAACATAATCAATCTACCAAATTATGGAAGGGGAAATAATTTCATGCGGGGGAAATCAAATCGTAGATGAGAAAAAGTCATTTGATTACTTTTGCTAAGAAACAATAAGAAAATATCTTTTGCGATTTTACGCGGCATATAGAAGATCAATTCTTAACCAGCTAGCAAACATATCTGGCATAAAGCCATAGTAGTTGCTTATTAAAGAAATAAAAAAAATTCACGAAATAGCTGAGGACCCTGTTTTAACCTCTTATCAACTGAACACTGAAACCAACTCATCCTTCTCCTTTATGATGTATCCGATTGGGTAAACCATGGTTGCATTTTGTTTCTTTACCATCGGAATGGTACAGTTCTTGGTCGGTCAGCGCCTTCCTTCACCAGTGGCTTGTGAAATTCGCGCCCTGCTCTGGAGTGTATGATGGCCCAACACTGTTCACAGTAATACTGCAGGCATGTCACATTGGCGCAAAAGAAGGGCGCGAATTTCCCGGCACAACGTGCACCATGGCACTCGTCACATAACTGATCGTCCAACACGTACGGCTTTACTTCAACCTGGGAAAAAAATAAAAAATAAAACATTTTTGTTTACATTTTCAAATGTTTCCAGTTTTTTTTTTTTTTTACAAAAATTTCCTTTTAGGTATAAATGTACCGTTATAATTACTCACTCTTTTGTCGATGTCTCCGTGTTGAAGCTGCACAAATCTGGCGCTGATTGCAGCGATGTAACTTTGTTGGTTGGAGAAGGCCACTCGACCAGCACCTTAAATGGAAAATATTCATATTTTTATACGAATTGCGGCAACGTTGATCTGAACCGGTCGTTATTCTGTGGTAGTATTCAAGGTGTTTTTCTTAACATAATCTGTAGAAATACTACGAGTGCTGACCTTGGGGTTAGGCGCAAAAGAGAGGTATCAAAAAAGGACTAAGATAACAATCTTTACGGTCTTTATGAACCAATCCCGTATTCTTGAGCTTGTGGTCCCTACATCCCTGAAAATTAGTTATGAACAATCTAAAGTATTAACGTGCAAGTGAAATTTCACTACCATTTTGATGGTATTTTTATTTTGATGGGTAAATAAGTCACTTGAAGTGGCGGGAACATATTTTAACAAGCGACGCAAGCTGGGCATATTAGACAAGGACCTGGGTTCCAGTGACGTCATTAGTGTGTTTACAACTGAGCGCGTCACTTGTTTTACAGTGGAGTTTTGGCAACTTGTGGAAGGATTCTTTCCATTAAATATGTTTGAAAGCGACGCGTGTTTTAGCCTCGGGTTCGACCCCTTCTCCGCCAGGTTTTGTTGTGATCGAACACACCAATGACGTCACAAATGCATTGTTTGTATCTGTTTGACCGTGCTCAAAATGTCGCAAATTTCAGGCCCCGGCGGGAGTTTTCAAACCGCTAAAAATAGTGGATCGTCTTCGCGCAAAAGAAGAAAACGACTGAAAATGAAATAAGGGTGATATAAAGAACATAAAACCCTAAAGCAAAACGGTAGTGAAATTTCACTTCATGTGGTGCGCTTTAAAATAATGCATGATCATCATCAAATACCCCTAATTGATCCATGCTACACTCAGAAATCGGATTAAGCTCCGACCGTATGGGTCGCCTGTGGCTCGTTCGTGTGCAACTTCAAACTGACTCATTATTAGAATGAGTTTCGGGCTAATTTACCAGTTGAGCATGTTGAAAACACTGGGTACTCACCTTTAGGGTATTTGAGTTCAGGATCCACGTCTATTCCAGCATAGCACACCCCACCATACAATCGATCCATTATCATAGCCAGCTCTATCGCCCGCAGTGGGCGGGGCACTCCACCAACGAAGATCGTCTTCCTTGGATCCAGAGGGTGCGAACCATCCATCACAAAGTCCGAGTCATTTAGATTCCATGGTCTGATTTGAACCTGCATTTAAAACGGGAAATAGATACATGAGATCCATGGATTTTCTTTGTAATGGCGCACACACACATTGCAGTTTGTAGAGACAATCGTATTAGTCCAGATCTAGGTGTTATCAGGTGAGAAACAATAGAAAAAAGTCAATTGTTATTCGGTTATACAAATAATAAGTCATACGAGACATTTTGTGAGTTGACCAGGTGATAAGCACAAATCGGCCATTGTTGTTGTTCATGGTTTGTCTATCCTCTTTAACGAACTTTATAAACTACTACCGAGATTGTAGTTCAAATGACTGACATAAACGACCAAAAAGGAAATGTTTAATGCACTTCAGCTCTGTGATATATTCATATGTGTTCAGTATGTGATGGGAGTCGGTTAGGAAATACCTGTTAACTTGATAAAGCGAACAAAGTGTTGGACAACGAAGGAGAAGTTCTGTGATCCATTTTTTATGATGCACGAAATTTTTTTAGCAAATCCCAGAGCTAGGTAAACGCTAAAGCACAGTGTAATACACTGAGTATGGGAAATAAAGAAACTTACGGGCTTGTCTTTGATGGTAGGACTGGACACACACAGGTACAACTTGTCATCTTGTTGAAAACAGGCGTCAATAAGCTTTTGTACTGATTGTTCCTCAAGGTACAACAGAAAAGCGTAACCTGCAGGAGGAAAAAAGAAAATAACGAATACAGACAAGCCAGAGTTGACAAAGTAAACTACAGCTCGTGTACTGTTAACAGCTGACCTATTAAGGCTGTTTGGATGCAAAATGCCCTTGTTTGCCACACAATACACGTTTCGATTTGACACAACGAGGTAGTTTATCAAAGCCGCATTCTTTGTCTTAAGGTTTTCACCAGCTTTTGAATCTTGATAATAGGCTAACAATACAGTAATGTTTATTCTAAGTAAGTTATTACCCAATAGGCGGGCGGAGAATAGGGGGCGGGGTGTAAGATTTGTGTTGTGGACTGAAAGGTGAGATGGTCTTACCTTTGGGTGGGAAGTAAGATTTGCTTTCAGCTTTGTGCGGCCAGTCAACAGTTAAACTTCCAAACCGACAGAAGCTAGCGTGGATCTCATCTTTAAATAACAAAGATAATTTTCAGTTAGTTTTTTTACACTTTGTAAATCAAATATATGAGCATGCAAAGTATTTGTAACCAATTGTTTTCTTGTTACATTTCCACCGACATACTAGAAGCCTCAGACTTGAAAACGTTAAATCAAGACAAACTACAAAAATAAGGTCAAAATGTTTCAGACAAAAGGATTCCTTTTGAGCGTAACGTATCAAGGAATGAGGCAAATAAGTGCAAGAACTAATGGCTATTGTAATAGTTTGCTCCTCTCCTGAAACCGGTTTGTCGTTCGCTTTGTGTGGATTTTCGTGGGATTCGTGGATTTTTTCGTGGGCGGCACGGTGGTCTAGTGGTTAGCGCGTCGGACTTTCAACCTGAAGGTCGGTGATTCGAGCCTGGTCTCTGCCGTCGTGTTGTTTCCTTAGACAAGAAACTTAACTCCACACTGTCTCTCTCCACCCAGGTGTATAAATGGGTACCGGCGACAAAATGCTGGGGGTAACCCTGCGATGGGCTAGCATCCCATCCAGGGGGGAGTAGCAATATTCCTAGTTGCTTCATGCTACGGAAACCGGGTTAAGCTCCGGCCGTGTTGGCCATCGTGGCCCGAGTGCGACTTTACCTTACCTTGTGTGGATTTTATTGGATTCACATAACGCAGTGTATAACGTACCTTCATCAATATCTGGAGGCAGTCCTCCAACAAACACTTTTCGCGAATATCGCTCAATGTGATCAGGCAGCTCAGAAGTAGGAGAGCAGTTCAAAGACCATATTGATGGAACAATTTGATCTATGGAGAGCAGAATTGTAGAGAGTTGATAAATAAACAAGGTATTCTCTTACTCAGTTTTTAAGAAAAACTTTTTATCAAAACAAGACGTCGTCGTTTTCTAGGGATATAATGACATATCCTTTGAAAATGACGACGTTTTGTTTTGATACTGGTGATGTTCCCGAGGGAATTATAGTTTGCTCTTATTTACTGAGAAAATATTTGACTAGAGGTAATGAAGTGACTGATAGACAAAGACTCTATCCGATTCAAACAACTCACATAGTAAATACGTGTGTATTACCATGGGCTATAGGAAAAGTGCATTACGACTAAATGAAGTTTTATTTATCTCAAAAAAACTTACATTGCTCACATTAAGTAGAGAGAAACGACAAGAAAAGACACAGGACTACTTAATGTAATAATACTTTATTTAGTCGAAATGCCCTTCTCGTATAGCCCATGGTATTACATGGCCCTTTTGCTGACTGTTTTCACTATTTTGATTTTTTAATTTCCTGGTAGGTACCGAATTTTTCCGATTTTGGAGAACTTAAGTTAAACGAGCCACCAAATTTTCGCCTTCGGCAATTTTTTATAATCGTGAACAATGCCAAATCATTCATGTCGGTAAATTCCCTTCTCATGCGGTTTCATCTGATCAGCTTCTGTATTCTCATTAAGTAGCGGCCAGCTTAAATTAATTTTATCGAATTGTTGTTTTCTGGAGTGAATTACAGCGATTTGAATGGTATTTTCAGATCAGTAGCAGTGCTTGGATTTTCAAGCACATTTGATTCACCCGATCGTTTGTCTGTAGTCCAAAAACTAAAAAAGAGAGAAAATTTCACCAAAACCCAGGAAACGGAAGATAGGTAATGTTATGTTAAAAATTGCTTTGTTGTCGCTTTTTCTTTCATCTAAAAATAGATGTTTTACCGGGAATTGCAACGGCATTTTGCTTAGACAGGAAGAATAAGTTTTCCGCTATAAAAGAACATTTAATATAAAAACTGTATGGTCACGGAAACTGAGTTATTTTTGTCTCGGGGATGATTAGAAATTTGCCTGAATATATCCCTCTTAAGGCTTGTGGCTCTCAAATGCTTTACTATCAACGACAAAATCTTTGTTATACCCTTTTATTAGTCTCGAGACGGTTCTAAATAGTGGTCAACAGTTCGAAATTTAAAAACATGATTATATAAATTTCATTTTGTAGGAAGTTTAAAAGGAAACAGCAGATATGAAAGTAGAAAGGTTCATTTGATTTTATCTTCGACACAAAAGTTAGACACTCGTTTATCATTGATTAATCTCTTGTCGCACATCCTTATTTGGAAACTATTGTCCGTACAGTCCAATCACAGGTCCAATTTCGATATGAAACTGAATGGCTTCTTGGTGTGAGAATAACAGCCTGTTTTCAATATATTTTATTTCTTTATGTAAGTCATCTTTCCGACTACTTCCTGAACTAATCCTATTTTCAGCGAGTGTTTTTAACACTTGTCGAGATCTTTTTGTTTCTCTCTCTGCGTGGGTTTTCCCTGTCCACACGCCTGATGAATTGCGGTGGCATATGTATCTATATCTATTTGCTGTTAAGAATAAAATAACACACTTATTTACCTCCTGCGTGGGAGAGTCCTTTCTTCTGCAGATGATATTTGAAAGCTGAAATGATAAATTAAAAAAGAAGTCATTACCCTTGTTTTCCCCCAGTCTGATAAATCACTTGTCATAAGTGTCCAGTCTTCATATTTGTCCATGTCTAGGACAAACATGTCTCAATCATTTTGCAGAAAAAATTGCTTTTGCAAAAGCGATACAGACATGAAAGTCAAGAGAAAACATGCCTCTTAATTCTTTTTTTTTTTCGTTTGACTAATCTAGCTTGATATATGTTTGGCATCAGGCAGGCTTTTTCACCGAATAAATATAATATCTATTATGCAGTTGTTTGCTGACAGTTTTTTTAGATGCACCTGACCAAGACACAGCAATCTGAAGAGAGGTTCAAAGAATGTGGCCATTAATGTTGTGTCAAACTAAATCATTTTAAAGACATTCTTGTGATTTTTCGAGTGTCCCGTAACAAAAAATAAACAAATGAACTTATATCCATATCAACATGAATAAACGCATTCTGTTGGCTGAGCGAACAGTCACGTGTTATCGCATTGTGGTTAAACAAGTGTACAGACCTTTTTCATAAATGGCGGTCGATTTATTGTTCTTTTATATTCACGCTAACCAGCCTGGCTAGCCTCATTTTAGAGTAAAAATTATTTTGAATTTTGCACGTGCTAACGAGGCTAGACGGAAATTCGTCAATACTAATAACTGGTTCTCGCAGATATTACTAAGGTTGTAATGCAAAAAAAAAAAAAAAAATGAAAAGACCGTTGGAGACATACAAAGACTGCTTTAATAAAATCTTATTAACAGGGACGTAATACTTTCAGAAAACAGGAAATACACTGCTTCGTTTATGCTAAGACGATTCGGATGTTTTGCATACAGAAGTAAAATGCTAGCGTTTATTGAAATAATGTCCATCATGCTGTTCCCCAACTGAATAAAGTTAATATCATCGCGAAATCTCCGTGGAAAAGGAGAACTGTCATTTTTCTTTTTTTTTTTTTTTTACTGGCGCTCATAGTAAATACATTTATTTTGTCATAGAATAGACCTTTTTCAAAAATGGCGACACAATTTTCGTTTCGTTTTAAATATCCTATTCTGCTTATGGCAGACCGACAAATGCCCTGGAATAAAGAAAATAAATGTGGCTTCATTATTAAAAAGATATACAAAAGTGTTGAAGGATATTTGCTATTTTTTTAAAAAAAGGGAACAGAGAGAGTTTGTGATACCGTTGTGAATATATCAAAGGTCTCGAGAATTTCCTGCACAAAGTGAACTTATGAAAGTTCTTTTTTTTGTATGACCTTTATCGTGACTTGTTTTGTTCTTGTATCTATCTTTTTGGCAACTTGCTGTACATGTGTCAAAAATAAAAACTGCAATGCCGTGAAATGAATTGGATATTACAGATATTGACGCTTTCTTACAGTGCTCTAGAAGAAGAATAAAATGTAAAACTTATTTTATCATGAACCATCAATTTATCATCGCTAAAGCCTTCGTTTGGCGCAGTTAAAGATAACAAGCTTGTGCCACTGTTCATGGATAAAAAATGTTGTCAATGTATTCACGTATTTTGTTTTTCACTCTAGTGTCTTTTCACTTACATCTTTTATGTTTACTCGATTTTTAAATGATTCCTACTTCATAATTCTTCAAAATATTTCAGCATGTAATTTTTTGGAACTAGAACCTAAACATAGCGGGATGTTATGTCTCGCTTTTTGCGTATTCGTCTATTGCTTTTAACCTTTTTGATCTAAATCGCTGTGAAGGCGTTCGATAATCCCATTGTTATACTTGCGTGGCATTTTCTCTCCTTTGATGGGCTCTTTAGCAATCACAAAGATTTTCTTCCTGAAAAAATAATGCCTTTTTAAAAACCTTTCCTCATTTCCTTATTAAAAGTAATACTGATTCTTAATGAACGACATTTCACAGCATGGTGAAAAAATTGTCTTGTACATATTGACTTGCTTAAGACTTACCATTAAAATTAAAAAGTTCAAATGGCATTTCAAAGGGACCATAGATAAATTATATAGTGAGTAGACGCTGTTTATGAAGTTTTTTTTTGTGTGGCGGCATTGATGGATTTAGAGGAAGTGTGCATGAGTACCACAGTGGCAATATTCATTAAGGAGTTCTAAAAGCTGCCAAGATCCACGAAGTAAAAAATACTCCAATTTTCATTCAGCAAGTACCAAGTGAAAGCACTGATCAAAAGCTTTTAAATGGCCATATTTTGGGGTGTCATCTACGGATTCAAAAATTCGATCCATCCTACATAAACAGAGGTTTGATTTTGGGAAAACAAGGAATAAACCAGCCAAATACTTTGAACTTAAAACTTCTATTTCGTTTCTTCTTTTCTTTCCTGGGCAAAAAAAAAAGCATGCGTCTTCTCATGCCGCGACGTCAAATTAAAAAATCCAGATAAAGCTGCAAAATACTACGTTGTATAGTTTAGATTGTTAACTGCTAAAATTAAAGGCAAAACTCTTTTTATATCTCTTATCCATTTTAACCTGAAAACCTTGAAAGTCTGTTTTTCACAGTCTATATTTTAACGATTTTTTTATTGAAATACTTAACTTTGGTTCCACATTGCATGTGAATTGAAAGTAAACTGCAATTTCCATCGCCTCGCTTGTGTAATAGGGTAGATTTTGTTTTTATGTCCGGTAAATTAACATTCATTTGAACACCTTAACAGAAAAAAATGCTTTACTGGCTCGTAAATCAGGCAAATGCGATGTCGGACTGTTTTTTCTAAACGTCTTGACTTATTTAATTTCCTTTTTTGTCCAGAGACTGCAGTGATCATTATTCCTAGAAAAATATATCAACTAATTGAATACAAACTAGTTTTACTTTCTTTAATGATCGATCGGAAAGGAAAAAGGTAAAGGAAAAATAAAATTTGACGTGGAGTGGACTTTAAACGTAGTTCAGTGTATTTTCTAACATTGCATATCAAATTTTTATATTTGAAGCTACATCAGCAGGGATTAGTCTGGAGAATCTTTATCTTATATCACTGAGACAAAATAGAAGATGATTTTGTCATCTGGATGACGAATTACTGGCCTTTTCTTGCCTTAGCCACGAGAATGATTTATGTTAATAAATTTCGTAGACACAATCACTCATATTTGTATTTTTTCCCTTGAATTATCCGTAACTGAGAAATATTTCCTGTACTCTACAAAATATAAATATTATGACTTAAAGCAGGTTGTTTTGAACTTTAAATTTTAGAAACCAATATAGTTTTGTATTGAAAGTCTTTTCCTGAAGTAAACGTTTGTCAACGAAATTAATTGCACCACCTCTAAACTTTATATGGTCTATTTCGCAAGATGACAAAGGAACCTTCTTTAAAATTGTGAACTACTTCTGGCTTTTTTATTTTCCATTTCTCGATAAGATTTGCATTTGAAATTGTCTTGCAAAGCCCAGATACAATGGAGTAATCGAAAAACTTTTTTGAAACAATACATCGTTGATTACTTTGAAAAATTCAGTCTGGAACGAAATTAGCGAGCCCATTTAGATTTCTCTCTAAATGAAAAAACTAAATTGAATTTTCACGGCTTGGTTCGATCATAAATATGCGCATTGAGAAGGTGCTTTCTTGCCTATTGAAAATTTCTGAGAGTATCTTAATACATTGATTCTAACTAATGTAAGGCATTTTAAGCAATCATTGTTATGTGAATATTTGAAGAAAAAGTTCGCACACTGGCAATTTTACTATTTTATCGGCTCGGATGGAATTCCATCTTAATTGTTGAGATATATTTGCATCAGTGAGTGCTATCGTGCTGACCGAGTTGAAAAACACTAATTCATTTAGATTTTGAGTTTTAGAACAAAAGGACATGTATATCTTGTCAACTTCAGTAAAAAAAAATATATCATAAAATATTTCCTGAAAGTTATTTGGCAAAAGTGTTCGCACGACTTAAAAGTCTGGTTTCTCAGGATATTCGGCAAGCAAACCTCATTAGCTTTTTCCCGCAAAACAATGGCTCTAGACCTTCTGCCCATTTTCTGAACAACTTTGAGTGACAGCGCCATCATCTTTGCTTCCCTAAGATGCCATATTCATAGCCTATTTCCCTTTTGACCAACCAGAGCAGGGAATTTTTAACTCAATTTCTAATAAACATTAAATTTGACATGTTTATGTGGAATATACGTACAGCTGGTACTGTCTCCACTCTAAACGCAGCTTGCGGTCTTATAGCAAAAGATCTGTTCCCAAAACTCGGGAAGATACCCTATCGAGCGGTAGTATACGTCTTACTGTTGAGTTTATTTGAAGCGAAAGATAGCTTCATGCCAAGACTGTTTTCATCATTAAAATTTAGCCTCTCATTTTGTATCCGCTTTACATATAGCTCCTATGCGGTGGTTCAAATAAATATTCTCTATTTTGACTTTGTAGTAATTTTTGCTTAAATTTATAATGCCTTTTTCCATTTGAATATTATTTTCCATTTGAATATTATTTTGACTCAGAAAGTCGACAAATTTTAGTCAAAAACAAAACAAACTCGATCGTCATAATTTTCACCTATAAACTGACAAAAATGTAACTTTTTAGGTGGCTTTAAAAGAAAACAAAAATCCAAGGCCGGCGCAGTGCACTAAATTATGAAAAGCAACCGCTACTCTCGGCCGAGAAAATTCAACATGACAACCGAGTTGTCTCTCTGAATGATAATTTTCTTTTCTTTCGTACGCGTCTCAGTACATTTATTCCTTAATCACATCGCAAACAATTCCAGTAGTTAAGATTTTCTCAAAATTTTGCCTTCCTAAAGCTTTTCACTTTAAAATCGTTGCCCGAGAAAGAAATTTCCAGAAAAACAATATTCAAGAGGTTGTCAAGTAATACTCAGGAATAAGTTTTAAATCTGCATGGTTTCTTTGTTGTTTATCCTTTTACAAAAAATTAGTCCCTCTATATCCTTTCGGTTTAACATCTCAGTTACATTTCAAGAAATTTTCGATAAAAGGGATGTTTTACTTTCACGCTTTTACCTTTAAGAAGGAATCAACGAGCACAAAAAACATATACTTTCTCTCTCGTAATTCGGTATTCATTTTCCGCCTTCCCGAGTGAAATTGCGTTGGCGTTGTAAAATTCTGTTCTATTGACCTTTTTCTTTTTAGCTTTTCGGTAATGAAAGAAATTTTTGTCACTTGTTTCGGTAAAAACAAACCGAATGAACAATTTTGTCGTATTTCACCGACGTATCCAAGTGGTTTCTTTTCAGTCGTATTTTTCTTTTTTTTAATTTTTATCAGTTTCAGCTGTTTGTTAAGCCAGGAAATGCAATATTGAGACCACGGTGAGCAAGCCAGACTGAATGCAAATCAAAAATTACACTTATCCTCTAAACTAAGATGAGATATGCTTGGTTGTCAAACGGCATCTTTTGACTTCATACAGAAAGTCAGAATTTAGGGAGAAAAAAAAAAACAAGGAAAGAATTGTTTCATTTGCGTTCTTTCGAATTTCACCAGTCACTACTTACTTACAACAGCGGTTACCAATTGCTTCTGCTTTCAAAGTGTTATTCTGTTATTCCTCTTTTTTAAGCATAATAATTACTTAAAATTTCCTTCTTTATTCAAAACTTGACACATCATTTCTGCTCTCTATATATTGGTTTTGGAATATATAAGAATTATTTAGAGCATACGATAAGGCCGCTTTTTTTGATAAACAAAGCTTTTCTCTTGTTAGTGATCGTGATCCCCATATGATCAAAAGGACAAGAAGAGTACATAAATACAGAGAATATAAATTGCGAAATCTCAACGTACCAATTTACTTTTACGAAATATGATTCATTTACTTCTGAAGAGAAACATTTTAATATATAGTTTTAGTATAGCGAAAAGTGACAAGGATTTAAAAACTTTTAGTGAAACACTAACGCGTTATCGAATGGACGGTATATTGTGGAAAGTCTTTTTGCTCCAACCTAGTGATGCCTCATCTATATCTATACAACTCGATCACGACCTTCAAGGTTATCCAATTTTTCATCTATTTTTGTTCGAAGCCTTAAAATCACAATTCGAGAATAAAAAATAATAACTTATCTAGTGTATTTGAAGACGGGTTTGGCAAATACGTATTCACTGTTTTAGGACATTACAAGCCAAAGCCGGGGTGAAAACACCGTAAATTTTGACCGCTAGAGAAGTGACTTTAAGAGAATTAAAAATATAGATAATTTCGTGGTTTCCTTCCTTGAATTCTATCGCATTAATAGGGGTACTTCATCATTATTGCCTTCATAGCACCTGAGAAATTCTAAGGATAAAGGAAGTAGGCTAAATGTATTGTTCCTGAGGCGTATTTTCGAACTGAAGTTCAGTTACTGCAAAGTTACGTTATTCACTCGTTTTGAAAGCTTTGCCGAAAGGAAGTATCAGTCCGCCATTTTTGCGGTTTTCCCTTTAGCCCAAACAAAGAAAATAAATCGTCCCTCCTCCGACTAAATGTTCGCCAGTTAGCGAAGTTTCATTATATTTCCTGTAAACCCTCACTTTTCCAAAAAGAAGTAAAAAAAGTTCAAAAGGAAGATAGGATTGAGAATTGGGAGAATAAAACCTTTGTTGAAATCGAGTCAAATATTCTTGCTTCTAGCCATTTTGGTAAACTTATTAAAAATTTAAAGATCCATGGCCGACAGCGCAGGTGACTGGTGAAACAAGTTCACGATGAATGCAACTTTTTACCATAACCTTACTTCATTGCTAACTATTAAATTTTCAAACGCGAAATAGAAGCAAGTTAAAAAAGAACTCTATGTGAAAAAATCTAAAATATTATACATCGTTATTTATCGCGATAGTAAAAATTTGAAACAAGAAAAATGCATAGCTCTCAGGTGCGGAAATTTCCCTTAGAAACTGTCCAAAGCGAAAAGATCTTTAAAGAGCGTTGTATATTTGCATACGGCAATCGTAATTTCTGAAAAACAAAATACTAGTTTTTTCTTAGCGCGGTAAATAACACAATTTACAATGGTCCAGTTACTTTGCCGGTCAGTGCCTAATATCGATTGTCTGGTTTCCTGAGTGCTATACCGTCAGAAAAAAGCGTTTCATTTTGTAATAAAAGATCATACCAACCGCTTAAGTTATCAGGTGGGTCCGACGGGGAGCGAATTATATCGAGTAAGCGTGTTTCCAGCGACGGGAATTTCATTGAATCCTGAATGGAGAAAGAACACAAAAGATGCATTAGCCATGATCCAAAAAGCTTTAAAAATTTCCCCAAATTTCCAGTTTTATTAAGGCTTAATTTAGAAGCAGCTGTACCTTTTGGCCCATTTTTCCGTCATTAATTTATGTATGGTATCGGTGAAAGAACGGGGAAAAACATTATTGATTGCGAATCCGTATTTATCATTTTATGTTGTTCGTCTCCCAACGATTTTAGAGCAAAACATTGAATGGTTTTTTACAGACATACCGTATTTCAAAAGTAAAAAAAAATGTACCAAAGTATTATTGACTAGGACTGTGGGAAATTTAGTTTTGTGTTATTTTGGCACAGAAATATAATCTACAATTTGAAAACTGTGTTTTTAGGATGAATTCTAAAGAAATCGCCATAGAGTTGTTCTTTTGTACCAGTGTTTCGTGGAAAATAAACGCCAAGTTCGTGCTTTTTGTTGTACGTTGTATTTGACTTTTACCTGGTAAGAGTAAAGCGAGTTTGAAAGCTCACTGTTTTGGCCATGTGAGTTTCCAAGGCTGGGAATATCATCTAAAATCGTCCCGTCCACTGGCTGTCTACTCAAACTCAGGCTTTGTAATCCTTGTGTAATGCTTTGTGTAGATATCGCCGATCTCGAGACCGGTGCGAACGGATGGTTTGGCCGGTGATTTCTCATTCGAGAGGAACTTGGTAGTGATAACGAAGATGGCCGAGAGCTTCGTCCATGTGGGAAATTTATGGCGTTCATGGCATGGTTTGAATGCCGACTTCCCCAGGAGTTGTGTTGTTGTGCCGGCCAGCCTGAAATGGATTGTGGAGTTTGTTGATTCCATCCCCCTAGACTTGTTATAGTCGGCATTGATTTGCTTTGCGTTACAAACGGTGAGTTGTGATGCGGAATCGGTCTTCTTGGCTGATGGTTCATTGTTGTTGTAATACTAGTTGGTCCGTTTATTCTTCTTTGCTGCGTTATAACTGGAGTGTTTGAAGGCAAATGAATGCCGTTCACCGGCTGAGGAATTGCGGGCTGTACAAAAACATCCTCTACGCTCGTTGGCGACCAAAACGTGGTCGAAGTCGCAAAATCGTGAAACATGGAGTTCTCCGAGTCCCTGGTGAAGTTTAGTTTTGTCTGCTCCAAAGCAGTATTTCCCTGCGTTGAAATTACTTTAGATTTCTGTGAATCGTCTAAACAGTCTTCACACGAACCGTTTTTAATATTTTTGTTGTCGGTGTGCTCCTCCTTGAGACTTCCAGGGAAAAAGAGCGACGTGGTTCGCGAGTCGCTGTGATTGTAGTCGACTGGTGAAAGTGATCTTGTTGTGTGGCCAAAATCGGCCATATCCCAGAATTGTAGAAGCTAAGGCGAAATAGTGCCTTAGTGGATTACGTATACAGCAGGTGCTATTGTGTTCACCTCGCCACGTCGTTGCTTTTTCTGTCAAGTTCAACAAGAATCGAGTCAGATGAATGGTTCTGCGGTGCGCGTCACGTGGTCCTACCTGCTTAGGGGAAAATTAATAATGATCATATGAAATCAGATTCGAAGATCGAGCGCGCATTTCTGATGTGTTTTTGACAACGGTGGTGTTTGATTTGACCTAACGATGAAAATACGATTTTCCGCCCTTATGAAAGAATATTGAATGCGAGGCGCTTTCAAAGGCCTAGCGGCTTTTTCAGAAAGAACATCCAGAAGAGCTCCGAAATTCTAGCGGAAGAAACCACGCCAACGTAAACAATATTAAAACTAGGAGGTTTTTAAACTAAATGGATGCGTTATCGCTATTTGCGACGATCGAGCAGTGCGATCAATAACTTTTAAGCGATCGCCATGAATATTTTTTGTTTCACAGTTCGCACGTGGTCTAGATGGCTGTGAATATTCATCAACGAATGAATAGACGCTTTTTAATGGTCATAATCATTACAAAAGGCTCGACTCGTGCCTCTGTATTTACACACGGCAGGTAAAAGAAAGCTATTGTTCATTCGTCGTTTGGGGTTATAAAAGATGCGATGGCTTGACTGAAGCCTTTTAAAGCATTCTAAATTTATTATGTTAATTGCAAAATATTCCCGCGAACTTGAATGGCTTAGTATTCGTGAAAATTTCAAATAACGTTAGCTTTGATAAAAATCCTTACTGAGAAAAACTTTAACATTACTCATCAATCAGTTGGTCTTCTTTAGCCGCATAGATAATGCTTTAAACAGTTCATTTTGATTGGCTAGCTGTTTCTAAGTGTAGATTTAAGCTGTGTTCCAATTGGTGGAAAGCGTTCTGTGGCATTGTCTTTTCATGCTCCCAGCTGTTACCTTGCTATTGTCGTGCAAACAGCCTTCCACTTGAAAGAAATTTTGGACTTGCTAAGTAAAGCATGTGTGATTGTAAGAACGTTTTTTTTTTCTTTTCGTTTTATCACTCCGGTGAGTTCAGAAACCTTTTTATTTCTATCATGATCTTTTTTTTAAATGCTGCGCAGGAAGAAAGGAATAAATAAATCATGCGCGGAAGAAATACGGTCTTGTGTATTTGATCCGATCAGCTGAAAAGCATACAAATATAATGAAAAACAACGACAGAAAAATAAAGGCTACTTGGTTTGCTTGTAAGGATCATGAATATACCAAGAAATATGCCAAGAAAAAGACTTTATATTTTTAAAAGCTCAGATCGGAAGCTAAATAAACCGGAAGTACTTAGTTTGGTATGTATTTTCTGATTGGATGAGAGAAGCCGACAACTTTAGAGGCCCTCGGACGCCATGTTGAATAGTTTGCTGCTTTCGTGTTAGACGATTGCAAGTGCAGTACAACTGTTTATTTTATCTTTGATCTGTATGCTTATATCAGGGAACAAGTTGTTTGAATGGCTTCATCATATGTGGATGACTGGGATGTAAGGTATGTATTTTAACCGATCAAGTTCGTTTCATAAACTCGCACCATTGACTGCTTTCGATTTCAACACTGATGCAGGAAAGATGTTCCTTCATTTATAGTATTTAATGAGGCTAGGATTAAAGCACACATTTAAATATTGCGGGCACATATTTCTTTGCACATGTTCGTTGAGGTTTTGTGCTTACTAATAAAATTATCACCAACGAATACAAAAGACTTTACTTTTCGTGCAGACCTACTTCCATATGCCTACCAGCTGCACGAAATCGAAAGTAGATTTTGAGCTTATTCGTGTTCGTGTCAAATATTTAAGCTAATGCTGTTTCCCCTTTTGGACATTTAACATGTTTAACATGAGACTTAAATTATTTCCCTTTTTGTAGGTTACTCATGCGTAGCCCAATGCAATTCCAAGTATTCTTTTAATTTCCTTTTTGTAAACTATGAATCTCATTTCATTTTAATTTTGTTGCAGTATGAAAATTCTTAAGTGCTATTGCAATAGATAGATTGGTTGATGTACCTATCTAGGCCACTGAAACACAGGGTCCAGAGGAGCTCTATTTGATCGTACAAGACGCTATTTTCTTCGAATCGTCGCCGTCTTGAAAGTTTAACCGATTGTGTTACACAATATGTACCGCGGGCCAAATTACTAAGGGCGCAATTATCTTCGGAAAGCGAAGCTTTCCGAACAAGGCACGAAGTGCCGAGAGAAAAGAAAGGAAAGGGAGGAAACTTGTACCACGTGACGAGTTCGATGTGAACCGCATTATCTGGTGACGGAAGTGGCAATGATCGGAAGTGCGGTGAGCCGTTACTAATTCAAAAACATTAGCTCTGAACATGGAAAATTCTTTTTTGAAAAGGTCTGCTCCTGAAGAAAAAAAATTATCGAGCAGGACAAAACATGCTTACGTTTCGAAATGGTAGAAAGATTACTGAAAATTTAACGCGTGTTTAATTTCTTTTGGTGTTCAAACGGAAGCAGTTGCCAGACTGGCATATCGCAATTGCGAGCGGAGGTTTTAGCATAAACAGCGAGCTAAAATTACAACCTTGACTGAAACAAACTTCAACTCTCTACAAGTTGAATAGCTTATTAAGCTACAGCTCTCTCTGCTATAAAGCTTGGATCCTGAAAATTAAAATCCTGCAAAGATAAAACTAAAATAGCTGGGCCCAGCGTGACATTACGAATAGCAGAAAAGACATTCACAGCCAACAGATCATTTAGATCCTGTCATGTCCGGTATTTCAGAGAGAAAAATTAAAGAAATTTAAACGGCCTTCTTACATAAAAATCTACATGCTAATATTAGTAGGAAACCACAACCGACAGACTTAACCTCTAGTCCGTTGCACACGGCTTTTGAAAGGTTTTAAAACCCAGTCCACACTAAAATCCTTCTTGACAAAAGGCTAAATGTAGAATACCCATTTTACACTAGAACAGTAGAATTTGCGAAGAATTTCAGCAGACTTCTCAAGATTTACATCTTAAAATTCCGCGAAACTGCACACGGGCATGATCATAACCTTCGGCAGATGCGATAACGACTGAAAAAAAAAACTTCCGATCATGCGCACAATACCTGATGGCGTCATTTCCGTCACCAGATGTTGCGGTGCACATCGAACGAAAGCGATGCTTTCAAGCCGTAAATTTCGGTCGCCGCAAATGTAGGTTTACCTACTTTTTTGGATGGATTTCTTCGATATTTCCTTAGAATATAGAAATTACAGATCACATACTTAAAATGAGGCGTTTTTATTGAATTTCGTCTGAGTTACAGGGATTTGAAAAACTATGCCTAAATCAGTTTCCTCCCTTTCCGTATTCTTTACTGTACGCCGATTTCGCAGCTTCCGAGCCCGTAGTAATTTGGCCCGCGGTACTTATTTTGTGTAACGCAATCAGTTTAACTTTCAAGACAGCGACGATTCAAAGAAAATAGCGTCTTGTACGATCAAATATAGCTCCTCTGGACCCTGTGACTGAAATGATGTTTAGGCTCTGTAAAGAGAAAATATTGACCTTAGAAAATACTGGTTATGTCCCATCAAAGCTAGTGCCATGACAACATTTTCTCATTGCAAAACACGCTTTCCATCGCTTAAAAAACAAAACAAAGATTCAAAGACGCTTTATACTACGATTATCAGTTGAGTGAGGCACAAGTGAAGTTTAGCGACAAGGTTTTGCCGTTACAATTACGTTGTTGTCAAGGGCAACTTGCTACGTTTTAAACAGTAACTTGTCTGTCATTGGACGTAATCAGTAACAAAACGCATTACCGTTTGAAACGTGGCAAGTTGCCCTTGACAACAATGTAGTTTTAACGGCAAAACCTTGTCGCTAAACTTTGCTCATGCCTCACTCAACTGATAATCAGGGTAATTTCCCAGACAGTGATTCTGACGATTTGTGATTTGTGCGGATTGTCCAGATCACAATGTAGGAAGAAATAGAAGGAAAGAATAATTCATTCCATATGACAAGTCTGCAATTGGTAACCAAGCCAAAGTACAATGGCAGTTAATTAAAATTGCAGAGAATTTGTGCAAAAATGCTTCAAATTCATAATTTCTTATGTCTGCTTCTGAAAGCCCAATTTCACAACTTGTAGAGTTCTTGTTACTTGTGGCGTTATATGCAAACGAGTGGTGATTCTTGGTCACTTTTTGTGTTCTCAAGTGTTTGTATTTAGATAGGAGTGATCTTTGATCAGCTTATTAAAAAGCTACATGATAATTAGTATTTCTAGTCTGTTTTAACTGCTACCCAAAAACAGTTGGGCAACAAAATAGTAACATCATTTTCTGATCATTCTAAAAATAAAAAATGTGCACTTTTTCCAATGCCTCATTAAATGATTTCACAGGTTCACTATGGTAAAGAACTATTTAATAGTTCTTTACCATAGTGAACCTGTGAAATCATTTAATGAGGCATTGGAAAAAGTGCACATTCTCATTTCTTGGCATGATCTGAGTTTGACAAGTAAAGCAAATTATACAACAGAACAGCAGGTCATAGCTTCTCATTTAATTAATCTATTACTTAGGTGCAGATTTTGTCATTACATCTACAATTTACACTCTCTGGTACACTATAACACCATCAAATAAACAACATTGAAAATGACAACTACAATTCCAAAATTCATCTGCTGTCTACTGATCTAAATCACAAATTCACAAATACGTCCAATAACAAATCATTACGAGATAATCTAATCTAAACTTACATTCTCAATTGGAAATTTTATTTTGCAACATTGTACATCGGTATTCTCAGTCAGCTTGTCTTTAGCTTTTGCTTGAAGTTGCTATGTCAAGTGATATGACGTCACTTTGTGGTCATTTTTATCTCTTGAATATGCGAAGCAATTCTTTGACTTAAAACTCAGTATGGAAAATTAAAACCAATCTGTGGACTTCAAATGGATTTTTCAACACTTCGGTAAACGATACAGCATGATATACTGTATTTATTCGGTTTTAAGGCGCAGCATTTTTTTCCAAAAAATCTGATTTTTAACTCTAAATTTGTTCTAAACTTGGGGTGGGTCTTATAGCCGAGTATTTTCACACAACAAATTATAACAATACCTGATCAAAGGACCAGAGATGTATTAATAAAGGACAAACAATGTTGGCTATTGACTTTATTCAATGTGGTGGTTCTGAAAAGAACCAGGGTGGCTCTGAAAAGAACCGTTATGTTTACTCCGCTACTCGGCTGCATCCTCGTCTTTGTTTTCAGTGTCAAACTCGTCAACAGCGTCATCTGCATCTTCCGTTTCTCCTTCCCCATCGTCCCAAACTGCATCATCTTCTGTGCCATCCAGTGCTTGTTTGTGTGTTAAATGAAATAAATTGGCAAATATTGTTGTGTCAGAAGTAAACTTATGAATTTTTTTTCTGAAGTTTATGGTGCTTCTTATAACCAAGTGTTTTGGCGATATTTTCAGTTTGTAAACTTGTGAAAACTGAGTTGCCAAGTTTGGGGTGCATCTTATAACCGAGTGCGCCTTATAACCGAATAAATACGGTACATGTATGTTTCTACATGTAAATAATGTAGCCATTCGAGAAAGCACTTGGTCTTTCAAAGTAAACAAGCACCCATGTTCGCTATTTAAAACACAGGCATTGAGTAGATGAGTTGATATGCAGAACGTTTTAGATGATTTTCAGTTCATTTGTCATAAATTGAAGTTTTCCAGGTTTTGTCGCTAAAAACTGATTATGGTTGAATTTCCCTTCGAAACATCACTTCATATCCTCTTGGTGTTCTACAATCATTTTGTGTTTGACATCACACACAAAACAATAACAATGGTAAACTATTAACCTTTGAAACTCTTATCTCAAAAACACTTCAAAAGAATTTTCTAGAACAGGAGACAAAAAGTGACCGAGAATCACTGCTTGGCATTCTGCCTGATAAATAGGTGGGATTATTATTGGCTTGTCACTATTAAAGGAATTGCACTCTTGCCTAAATGCTTTTTCAAGGTAAAGATATGAGACATAAAAGGCGAGAGAGATGAATGTGTGAAAAGCCTCCGGCACCCAGAGTGAACAAATAGAGGAACTTTTGGAGAGCATATTGAAATTGATGATTGATAGCAAATGACAGTTAGTGGCAAGAGCGACCCAGTTTAAATTGTCATCTATTCTTTAGAAAATAGGAGGTGATTGAGAGTTTTGACAAGTTTTGGTGAATTATGAGGATGAAAAAAATAAATTGTGTGAATCTTTTAGCAAGTTAAAAGAAGAACTAATTCACAAGCATATTAATTTTAAAAGTGAGCATAACCAATAACTGGTACCGTTTGAGGTGGATTTAGCAGTGATGATGAATGGCTTATAAATATACTGTGTGTATTGTATAAGCAAGGCTAAAAAGTACCATCACATTGTTGACATGGAAATCAAATACAATGAGGGAGAAGAGATTTCATTTGATTGGTCACACCATAGGATTTCATTCAGACTGCACTACATGTCTCCATAATTAATTGACTCTGGGAACTATGCAGACACTGGAATAAATTGAGTTGAGAATTTTATTAATGCATCAATCATTCTTTGGTGACACAAATCAAAGCATTTTGTATCCAGAATGATTATTTCATATTCTGTTGCATTTTATTTCATGTCTCTCACACACACAGCCTTTGCATGTTGAATTAAAAATGCCCTTGTGTCCATGTTGGCACTCAGTGAGGGTTTTCAACAAACAGGGAAAGTTGGAACGCTGATTTCAAAATTCAAGCAGCCAGGTTATTATTTAATGACAGAGAAAGAAACAAAATGAATCAAAAGCTACAAAATATGAAACTCATGAATGTGAGCTATATAAGATACCAGCGGAACTGTGGCTCTTGAAGTCCCCATGGAATTGGAATTTTGAAATGTAAACTTCACGCAGTAATGTTATGATGGTAAAAATCTTTTCCTGGTCTGCTCGGTCATGAGGCAAACATACAGTATTTTATCCATTTGATTTAAAGAAATGACTATTCAACATTGGAGTTTACCTCGTTGTAAGAACCTGTGACTTTTTCCTTTGTTTTTTACCTTTGTAGTATTGCATTCCCAGTTGACTGTATTGTTTTATGCCTTCTGTTTTCTTTGTTTTACATCACTCATGAGTTTCACAGGATCTTACACCGAGAATGAGCCCAAAATTGACAACCAGACTTTTGTTTTCGTTGGTTAAAAGCCATATTACATTGCAATGCACCTCACCGCGAGCATCCATCCATCCATTTTTTACAAGTTAGCCAAGCAGAGAGCGCTGATTCAATTGATGGGCAAGCCTCCTCACAAAGTTAAGCACGATGGAATTTAATTTCTTGTTGCTTTGTGTTTATCACAGGAGTGTAAAGTTAGTTGCAAAATAGGAAGATTTTATTCACTTTATTGCTTCACACGTAATATCTGCAGTTACGAAAATGATTATAAGGATTAGATTTGTAATTGGTCAGTTATATGACCAATGTCTTATGCTTATTTTCAGCCTTGTCATTAAAACCTCCTCATGATTATTGTTGTTGTTGTTGGAAATATGAAGTTTCTTTTAAAGTGCTCAACTCACTATCTTACTGGTATATGTTTGTTGTACTCATTAAGTTAGACATTGTGTGATTCCAGAAAATATCCAGACCCCACCACGGAGGCAATTGGAAATTCCGGAGGGATGGGGGAGTCAATGGCCCAGGAAATTTCAAAGGGGAGGGGGGTTTGGAGGCCAAATTCGCGTTCAAATGGTCAGGAAAACGATTGATTTTTCGTGAATTTGTATTGACTCTGTAAGTGTCACTTAGCAATTTTTGCGGGTCGTTCCGAAGCTTTAATCGGACAACCTGCATTTTTCATAACCGTGGTGCATTTAAGAAACATTTTTCTCTTTCTTAAAAGTTCTTTGGACACAAACTAGCAACAATTAAAGACGAGTATTCTTCGTGAAGCAGATAAACCTGCCATAACTTGTTACCAGTCTCCAACGATTAAGACAAACAGGAGTGGTTACCTGCGGTTGGAGAAACGAACGTAGCACGATCGATACAAGAAACTCGAGTGCATTGTCGATGAACAAAGTGACAAATTAATTGGCTTTTTTTTACAGGAGGCTGAAATATGGCCAGGTAACAAAAGAAAACTAGATACTCGTTTATTTCTCCCTTTTTTCTCACTGATTGTAGTATTGCAGTTTGTTGACGATCGTATTCATGTCAAGTTAATAGATTATGCAATGGGTCAGTTTCATCAGAACATTTTTTTAGTAAATCGAGAGCTTAAAATGCAAACCCCCTTTGGGTGCTAGCAATATTGTGTAAGTTTTAGACAGGATCTTGAATGAAGAAATTGAGTTGATGTTATTTTTTAAAGCTACTGTATGGTGTTCATTTAAAGCAGCTTTAGGATCATTTATAAAATAAATTAACAAATGAATGCCCTTTGGTTAAGTGTTTGTTCAACTCTTGAACCCTTCTAAAGGAAGAAAAAAACTTTCCAGAGGGTATGGGGGGTGGGCGATATTTCTGTGGAAATTCCAGAGGGGTGGGGGGGGGGGGGGCAACATTTCCTTGTGAAAATGGAAAATCCAAAGGGGTGGGGGGTCCTGTTTGAAATTCCCTCCGTGGTAGGGGTCTGGATATTTTCTAGAACTACACATTCAAATTTCTGCACAGCCATGTAAATATTCAGGAGCATGCAACCTACCTTAGAACTTTAGGGCTGGTTATTTAAAGAAGTATAACTTAGACTGTGGTTAAATGGACCTCCACATCTGTTTATGACTGGGACATTTTAAGGAGATAAAAATGTTTTTCAAGTCTGCACTAAGTATATGCCTTTTGGACATTGTTTACAGTAAATATCATTAAAATATTAGGGTTGTCCACATTGAAATTGGTTTAGACCTTGGTTTTGTTAAACACCATCCAAACTTAGTCTAATGATGTATCAAAAAAGGATTTCTGAAATAGTCATAGTTGGTGCTGTTACTCTGTCCTCTTGTTGGTATTAGAAAAAAGAATTGTTCTCATGATTTTCAGGGAAATGAGAGGCTGTAGTATGAAAAAAATGTAGTGTCGTACATCATGTCGACTTACATAAAGTACCTAGGTGTGCAAGGATGGAGGGGATTATTGCTAAAGAAGCATGGCTGTTGATTGGATTCGTTCTTTCTATGCTTCCAATAATCCATTTAAATATGACATCTAAATACAACACTTAATTTCTAAACTTGACTTGAATCACACTTTATCCATTAACCTGGTTTCTGATTTAGTGTTTTGTAATTTTCTTGTCTTAGGCGTTGCTGGGTGTTTTGCTACAGAGGAAGATGAACCATGGTCACAGTGGGTAAGGCCTTGCCGCTGTCGTGGAACAACAAAGTGGGTTCACCAGATTTGTCTGCAGCGTTGGATTGATGAAAAACAAGCCGGCAGTTCCACAACTAAAGTGTCTTGCCCGCAGTGCAATGCTGAATACATTATTGTCTTCCCCCCTCTGGGACCTTTACTTCAAACTGTGGAGTTCTTAGACAAACTTATCCACAAATTCTGCCCCATTGCTGCAGCAGGGGTTGTGGTGGGGTCACTGTATTGGTCTGCAGTCACTTATGGAGCTGTTACAGTAATGCAAGTATTGGGTCACAAAGAAGGACTTGAGGTTATGGAGAAAGCAGACCCCATGTTTTTATTTGTTGGACTTCCCACTATTCCTTTGGCACTTATACTTGGGAAAATGGTTCGCTGGGAAGATCATGTATTAAGGTTGTGGAGACGTCATGTCAGCAAAATGTCATTCCTCAGCTATATTCTACCTCGTTTAACTGCTGGTTTAGCCACACGCACACCTGCTGAACCCACACCATTGTCTGACCCAGTCTCTCTCACCAGACTGCTCTGTGGAGCATTAATACTACCAACAATTTCCACACTTATTGGCAAAGTGTGTTTTGGCTATGTACATTCAAGCCTTCATAGAGCCTTACTGGTGAGCATTTAGCAAAAATATAATTATTATCTATGGGTTTGTCAGTACCCTGGATGTCCAATCAATGACAGTCTGATTGGTATTGGTTGGTTAATGACCAATCACACAAAAGCACATTATACATGTACATACTGTATTGATTTCCAGAAAGTGCCATATGAATGTGCATACAATCCGATTTAGTGAAGAAGGATTTTGAGTACATGGTTACACGGCTGTGCTCTAGCAGCACCCGGGTGCCATAGGCAACTAACTTTTGGCTTCAGGCGACAAGAAAAACTGAGTTTTTATGCATAAGTTAACTGCTGGGCACCTTAATTTTTATAGTTAGGCTCCCTATGATAACTCTTAGAGCACAGCCTTGGGTTATCATGTTGAAGTAAGAGCAGAAACATACTGTATGTTGAGGTGGATCCAGGAATTTTTTGATTGGGAGGTCCAAACTTAGATTAAGAAAACACTGTTGAAACTTTTTTTGCGCAAATTACTTCTCCCTCACACCTGCCCCCCCTCCCCCCAGTTGTGGTTGCATGTTATAATCCTGATTTAACATCAGTTTCCTTGGCGCCATACCCTGTACATGAATTCTACTCGTAAAGGGACAAGCACATGTTTCTGTGAAAGCCGCCAATTGGGCAATACTGCTTTGTGAGTAGAGGCAAGCAGACCATAAGAGGGTACCCAAAACAATTACATTTTTGAATATGCCTGGTATTTAGTTTAGTGGCAAGACGCAATGCACGTTTTATTCCATTCTAGCCATCTGTAGTCCAAGACTTTTTAAATGCCCTTTCTTCAGCACACTAATTTACATTACATTACAGACACTCACATGCAAACTTTTCCTTTTTTGCTAAGTAAGTCTTGATTTGCAGCTTCACTGCCTACATTTTTAAACAGGGGAGCCTAACCAGACTGTAGTAAGTGGTAATGTTGCTGCCCAGGAGAGAGGGGGGGGGGGGGGGGGTCTCCTGACAATTTAGGATAGGTGTGTGCCACCAAGGTTCTCAAACCCTGACCCTATTTAAGGGTAGAAAATCGAGATTTGAGACCCTTTTTAAGGCCCAATTCAGGCGTGTAGTACAGTTTTAACAGACCATATCTTTTTCGTTTTGCGCGTTGGGGTGGACACTGCAATTTAGTGACCCTATCTAAGGAATATCTAAGGATCACAATACCAAAAATACCAAAAAGGGTACCCTATTTAAGGATTGAACACCTCAAAAACTCTACCCTATCGGGCGGCACATACCTATATAGTGTATATAAGGGAGTAGCCCCCCCCTGCCCCGGGTGTTGCTGACTTTCCATATTGTTGTTTCAGGGAGGCATCAGCTTTGTAGCAGTGAAAGGAGTCATTAGGATCTATTACAAACAACAGCAATATGTGCGGCAAGCACAGAGAGTTGTCAAGGACTATGACCCAGAGTAAACTTTGTAACATATTGTACAGTGCTTAAGCATTTATGTAGTAAGTTTGGGGTATTGATTTGTGCAAGCTACCAACAATGTACTAGATAATTTATTTTTTTATCATGTTAGTTTTCTAAAACAATAACCTTCATGAATATGAATACATGAAAATCTTATATGTGAACTGAGGATAAACATGAGTGAAATTTGTGAAATTTGTGATCCTCGAAAAATTAACCTGAAAGAATTTCAGGTTGAACCGGATAACAATAATCTTCATTATGCACATGCATGTAAGACTTGTCAAATTGATTGATTTTTACCCTTTTCCAGCCCGGGCCAAACTTTGGCTCTAGCTATTGAGTCTGTGGACAAAATCTCTGAGGTGTGACCATTCAGATAAAAGCTGTAATTGAGCAGCACTTTCCCTTGGTATTGTTTATTGTGCTGTACAATGTGATATAACTTTTGAGTTTGTGAATAAAATCGTTAACTCATTCAAATGGAAAGTAATGAGCACCACTTTCCTGTGGGGCTCTTAGATTTTCTGAGTAGTCTGAAAATTTTTGTCAAATTGTAAGCAATTGTGCACTTTGCAGTGAACGGATAAAAGCATCATTACAGCCATGCTCCGTCACTCGTGACCAGTATTTATGAAAATTTGAATGGAGTTTTCAAGTTCATGCGTCAGTTTTGTAAATTCATTCCGAAGGTAACAGAAAAGATTTGTATGTGCTTCATAAGTACAGGATTGGAAACATGATGCTAAATGAAAGTGACTTTCAGAGTCTACTGCATTCTTCAAGATTAGTGTTTACTCCTCTAAAAAGTCCCTTTTCAGCCCCACTATACAAAAATCTGCCAGAGATAAATGGTAGCAAATAAGATATTAATTTGTCTATTCAAGTAACAGGAAATTTTTTTTTTTTTCGTGAAATGACTCTCGTTACATTTCAGTACAATCTGGCGGTTTTCATTTAAAATATTTTCTTTCAAAAGTTAACAAGTTTACCCAAAAGTAAAAATCACACTCGCCAAACCAGGCGAGTGATGTACAATTTGTACTCTTCCAGAAAGATTTTATATACCAATTATGCTAATGTCCAACCCTGTATATAACTATAAAGCTGTTATGTTGTTAATAACAGTTACATGTAGTACATGTGCCTGTGTGTGCATGGGGATAATGAAATAACCCACTGTTATAGGGTTCTGGTGGCAGGCAGAGGGGATGAGTTGCATTTAGATGGGAAAGATGATCCTTGTTAGAAATTTTGTTGCCAGCATGGCTGGGTGCGAGAAAGGGGAGAGTAATGGTTCATTTGGAGTGTGCCTGTATCTCCCATTTTCTTTCCATTTCTAGTGCCTGTCATGCAGACTAGAAATGTTTAAGAGACAGCTTAATAGGTAACAGAAAAAAGAAAGCATAAGCATTTTCACAGTTTTTATTCACAATAAAATTGGTTTCATCATCAAAGTTTTACCTGTACTGAGATGTTGAAAGTAATTACACAGAACTCCTCCACACTGCCTTTTCTTTCCATAATAGGTAGAAATGGGGTTATAATTTATACACTTTGTACCAAAAGCTACGATGGAGAGGTGTCCTCATCGGTTTTATATGTGAGTGCTACCCCCTACCCCCAGGAGAAATGTCCATTTCCTTGTCAAACTTGATTAATTAAATTATTGCTATGCTTTTAAAGGCCCGGTATCACCCATTCGGCTTTGCGGTCGTTTGTTTTTGTTTTCAAATGACGAACTCGCTCGTGATTGGCTCTTTCGGGAATTTTCGACTGCGTTAAATTCAATCGTCGCGGTATTGGGCGCGCAATGCATTTTGGGTGAACTGGGCCTTTAAAATTAATCATTTTGTTTTGCCAAATGTATCATGTCATTGACAAATACTTAAGAAGATTTTTCAAACTTCCTGTCAGTTTTTACTTGGGTATCTCCATGGATTTGTAGTAAAGGTACTGGATAATTTGTATCACATTTAGAGCAAGATTTACATTATTAAATATCCAGTTTTATACAATAGCTAGGAAATTCGCCCAATCTAATTCAATAGCGCGAGCGTGCATCTATAACTTTTTATAATTCAACACATTGATACACTGCCCAAATTTCGCATCTAGACAAGAGAATGCGAAAATGACGGACCGGCCTCGATATTTTTTTCTTCAAACTGTGCTTTGTTATCAATGTGTTGAATTATAAAACTATTATAGCACTCAAGCTTGCGTGATATCGCCTAATTTTTGCCGACTCGGCTAAGAATTGGGCGATATCACGCGCGCTTTCGCGCTATTTAACAACTATTCACCGAAGTGGAGATGGGTAGTGGTGGATATTTACCGCGGGGAGCCGCGAAGCACTTACTATTCCTAGTTTCAGTAGCCATTCTGAAGTACCTTATCCCTTCCTCTGACGAATTAGCATTAAGGTATGGGACAAGTTCTCTCTGTCGGGAGTACGACAAGGGACACAGAGTACTAATTTCGTCAGCGAAAGGGTGGGGGTGGGGGGAGGAGGGCTGACTCCCTCCAGGGAAATCTTTGCAAACTGACACATTTGCATATATTATTCTACCTTATTTAATGCCAATTACGTCATCGCGCGGGATAATGAATATTAAATGAGTATGAATAGGTCACAAATAGAGATATAAGCCTCTATGGCCGTAACAGGACAATCGAATTGTTTCCACACCGTTTGAAGGCGAATAAATTGTTCGAGCCATCCCGCAGCGTTTTCGTATACATATGGTTGTACTCGAGGCCTTCTTTCCGTGGGCGGGATTTCATGGGTCTTCTTCTGCCTAAATCACCCGCTTGGTCCCCAGCAAAATACATAGCGGCTTCATCCCTTGCTAAAACGAAGATCTTCTTAGAAACTAAATCCGGTTCGTTCAAACGATTGCAGATAAGATTCTATATTGCGATCAAGTCACTCAGAAAAAAAGGCTCCGCTTGTGAAGGGGAGACCCTGGCCTGAAACTGTTTTGCCCTTACCGATGCGAGATAATCCTTGACCCTTCTCGATGCTGCGGGGTTACCATAACCGGGAACACTTGAGTCATCCGAGCCTCGCCCCTGCGCGGTGAAGATCGCTCTAGTTTTTCAATTAAGGAGTCCACGGTCCCAAATGCCAATCGAGTCGGACAAGCGCATTAAGAAGGCCTCTTGGTCCCAAAAGCGGGATACATGTATATATGCACTTTTGTTTTACCCCCATGATCCTTCCATACTAAAAAACGGATAACATCATCGGGGGTAGCAGAGTGGAGATCTCGAGGCGGCGACAACTTCCGCAAAAATGTAACAAACTCCCTCTCTGAAGACGACTTGTGTCTACAATATGGAGTTGACTGTTTTCGTCTCAGAAAGTCTTCCCTTCGAGCTTCAATTCGTGGACAGTCTACAGGAGCTTTCAAAGACTGAGAAGAGGGTGGACCTGTTCCACATCTAGCATGACCACACCGTTGGCAAGATTAAACTCCCTCATCGTTAGGGTAAAAACAGCACGGACAGCCCACTTCTGGGACAAACAGTCTTGGGACTCTGGGTAAAGACTGTGAAAACAGAGTGGAAGAAAATTACTGCTTTGTCTCTGAACCACTTCCCACACGGCACACAAGAAGTCAAACGTCAAAGGGCGGCATCTAAAGCCTTGTTTGGTAGGGAAAAGCAATGCATCCGAGCAACCCTTGCGCGCCAAAACGATCATCTTTTGAGTCATACCCATTAAAACTGGCCACCCGGGAGGAAAAGGTGACAGCCTTGGAACTACCATAGTAACTACCGCTTCCTGAGCAAGGAGAAATCGAAGCAAAGGAAAAAATAAAACCAAAGGGCGAGAAAACGTAAAATGTGGGAGAATCCTGCCCTGTCTGTTTCTCATGGCGTTTCTGTCTAGAGCCATAAGATCCAAGAAATGACCATTTTCACCTCCAAACTCCGTCTGAACAATCTGACAGCATCTTGGTGACAGCATAGCGTCGTTATGAGACAACCATCTCAAAAACCAGTCCGCCGCATTCATGTTTGAAGAGACATAGATAATTGATAAAGCAATATTTCTCTCAGTAGCCAAAGTTAAAACGCGCTGTGCGACACGGTTCAAATCCTTGCAACGAGAACCTCTACCATGCCAGGTATAAATAATAGCCTGGTTATCCATTTCAATATCGAGGCGACAATCTCGAACTTCCGGCGGAAGAGATTCTAGAGCTTTTGCCACTGCCCACATTTCTTTGACATTGATATTCAACGAGAGAAGGTCCTCCTCCCAAAAATCGCCAAATGTCAATTCCGCCGAGCTTGTGTGAATCATCGCTGCCCTTCGAGACAGTGATGCGTCCGTTGTTAACTTGAGTGCCACATGTTCTACCTTTCTCCACGGAATATACAGAATATACTCGGACCACGAATCCAGTGAAACGCCAGAACACCAAGTGGTATTTTGCTTTCCCGAGGCCACCCCAATAGCCGACACCAACTCTTTCACTGCTCCAGTAATAATGCGAGACTGTATTTCATATGAAATAAACGTCTCCAAGCCTTTACAAGATAGCTGGTTTAAAAAGACTTTCCTTGGCGGAGAAGGGCTGTCGTAATGAGCTCCTTTAAACACTCCCTTAAAGGGACGGAAAAAATCCAAAATATTGACCCTTGATAGTTTTCGTATCCTGGAAGTCCTGCAGAATGACATCCCACGTTTCCAAATGATTGTGAAGTTCCACAGCTAAGAACATGTTCGGGTCTCGAAACGTGGTCAAACGTTACTTCTTTAATAGTCGAATTTCCCTCTGATAACCGTTTGATACTTGACAAAAGGGCGTCAACAGCCGTCACCTCCTCTAGACCTGAGGCCGAGGCTCCATCCGACCAAACCCTTTGAATTTTCTTTGTCGCAGCCAATTGCTGCACTTTGATCGGGGAAAAACATTCCTCCACATCAACCATCTCCCTTTTTTGGAACTAAAGAAAGAAACGAGTAACCAATGGATGGAATCGAAGAAAACCCGCTTTACTTCTCCCCGACCCTGGCCAAGAGAAGATGACTGCCACTGCCCGACAAGTCGAAGCAACAAAGGATACCATCGTTGACAATCGCTTGCGGAGTTATCTCTCAGGACCCAGAAATTGAAAAATAGATATAAAACCATGCATCCAACAATAACCTCTGTCTGTTAAGAACGAATCCCATGACACTTTCTCAGTCCTTCGCTTCCTATCTTCATTATCGGTCCGGTAGCACAGGGAACCCACAGTTACCCGCAAGTCATATTCATATTCGTTCCCCACACAGTAAAAGAAAAGTGTACACGTTAACTTACCAAATTTATTTCATGAACAATCGCAAGAAATGTTGGCAGATGTTAGGCGAAAAGTTTGACCGATTTCAAACTTCAACGCAACATGTGCCAACATCATGCAACATTGCCCAACATGGTGTACAAACGATCACAACATGTTGCGCCAACATGTTCCTTTTGTTTGCACAGGCCTTAAAATTTCACAAACCGAGGTTTTCAACGGAAATTATACCTATTATGAAACGACAGATAACATGAAATAAACAGTAAAATGGCGGAGAATCGTGTCTGTAAAGACTTCAATTCAGAATTGAAAAACAAACTGAACAAGCTTGCGACTGAACAGAGCGAAAAGCTACCCGACTTGAAAAAACTACAATCAAGGCAGTCTTACAATTAATACATTTTGACACAAATTAACGTTAAAAAAACGTTACCTGCACTCGATGTAGCTTTTTAGTCCTTTCCTTTAGCACCCAGCTTTGCAGAAAATTAACTAAAACTATTTCTTCGCCGACGAGGCCGTAGGCCAAGTCGGCTAAAATTAGACGATATCACGCAAGCTTGAGCGCTATAATAGTTTTATAATTCAACACATTAATAACAAAGCACAGTTTGAAGAAAAAATATCAAGACCAGATTCTCTTGTCAAAATGCGAAATTTACCTTCATCGTTGGGTATACGTCATGTAGACATAGCGTATATCGATAACTTTTTGACCATATTTGGGCAGTGTATCAATGTGTTGAATTATAGCGGAGCACTTGCCAGGCCGAAGGCCTGGCTGCGCAGCCCCATACTCATAGCGGAGCACTTGCCAGGCCGAAGGCCTGGCTGCGCAGCCCCATACTCATAGAACCAGAACCTATGCCCTTCATTTTTCATGGTCATGGCTAGCGGAATGTTCCGCGGGCGCGCGTGTGCCCTCCGTCCGCGTGTGCCCTCCGTCCGCTGTCGCACAGGACCGGACTACTGCGCAGGACTAGCTCGCGGGCGCGTATGACGTCGCAAAACATGCGCGTACGACGTCATGTTGAAACCAAAGCGAGGCTTTGTTTTTCGCGCGGTTACACGGCCGAATGTCACGTCAGCTAGAAAAACACTTTGATGTTTTGCTGTGAATTTACTAAGCGGAGAAAACCGTTTAAATTAAAGGCGTTATTTCCCTGAATATTTCGCGGTTTGCTACTCAAGACAAGGATACTAATTAAGGGATACTCAGAAGCCGCTTTAGTGGAAAAAGACGAGCTTTCAGGGATAAAATCTTGCTTCGAGGAACTTCATGTATTTAACAATTAGACCCGTAGCCCGAAAGTGCTACGGGTCAATAGCCCATGAGGCGAAGCCGAATGGGCTATTGACCCGTGGCCCTTGAGGGCGAAGGGTCTAATTGTTTTAGTATCACCCAACTAGTCGGACAGAAAAAGGCAATAATAAAAAAAAGCAATTGCAAGTTGAAGAAATATTTATTTGGGAATAAAACGAAAAATAAAACCGGCGAATTTCGCTACTCGATGACTATTACTATTAGACCCCTAGTAGCGTAGCCAATCAAAATGCAGGATTTGCATTAGTCCACTAGTTGGGTGATACTAATACGCTTTTATCAAATGCGGGAGATGTTTGTTTTCTACGGATTTCAGAACCAGAAGCGGAGATTTGAATTTCCAAGCAAGCGAGGGACATAAAGGTAAAACAGATTACAGTTTTCGATGAGAATTTATGTTGATATCAATCTGTGTGTGACTTTTTATTGGTGTTATTGTTAGTTTTGGAGAATTGATTTTAAAACGTGCTTAAATTCAGTTGTATCGATCTCTTGAATTTCATCGAAGAAAGCTTGAACTCGATGAGCTATATTTAAATGGTACGCGTTTTGCTTTTAAACGTAAACTAATGGAGATTTGAATAAATTTTTTCGAAAGAAGATTGTGTTGTCCATTTTTATGTGTTTGTTCATTCATTAGATAGTTTGAAAAGCGATTTTATGTAAACAAAACAAGACTTTGATTTTATAGTACAGTTCCATCTTCACTCGCATCCCCATATGCAAATATGTTTGTGTATTTTTGCAATTTTTGATTTTCAAATCAGTTTCTCGGGCAATTTTTGACAAACAAAAACTGTATTTTATTCGGAAACTAGTGGTACTAGTTATTCTAGAAAGAGAAAAGTTGTTTTTGTGAACTTTAGTACGGTCTATAAAAATGTACTGTGCAGACGGTCGCGTAATACTGTTTTTGAGAATTGCTAAAATTGAAAATAGCCCGTTCGTCAATCTTAATTCTTGTGCTTCCAACCTTTCACCTTAGTTAAGTTTCACCTTAGTTAAGCTTGTTCAAAGTGCGACGCTGTCAGGCTTGGGCTATCTATATTTATAATTCAACACATTGATACACTGCCCAAATATGGTCAAAAAGTTATCGATAGACGTTATGTCTACATGACATATAACCAGCGATGGCGGTAAATTTCGCATTTTGAAGGAAAGTGAAAATGACTGCTGCCTGCGATGTCGTGTTTTTGGGCGAAAAGGTGCATGAACGATTAGTTAAAAAAGGGAAAAGAGAGAAAAAAAGAGAAGAAACGAAAAGAGAAAAAATACTGTTCACATGATTGAACAAAAAAGGCGCGAAATTTTCGCGTTGTCGCGGTCGCAGTGTTTCTTGGCGTAGCTAAATGAAAACTGGTTTTAACCGCTCGACAAGGAGTGAATGAAGGAGCACAATTTTCGTAAAATTCCTTTGATAATCACCTCTGGAATATGATATAGACTTCATGTTTCCTCAGAAAAGTTTCTGATCTCGTCATTACGGCTGTAGGAGCTATAAAAACGAGCATTCCAAGTTTGTAAACAACATTGATCGACTCAGCTACGTCGATGTTTGAAAATTTGGTGCTGATTGAAGGGACTAAAAAGCCAAATCAACTACAGGTACGATGTTTTAACCGTTTCTTGTATCCTTTAGCTGTGAATTTTTGTAAGACATAATGTCCACGCTGCAGTTCTTTCCGACTTTTCGCCCGCTATATTTAAGCTTATGTTCGTAGCCGTGTGTTTGTTCAATTTGTTTTGATTCTGAATTGAACTTTTTAAGATACGAAACACTTGGAACTAAGACATTCTATGCCATTTTACTGTGTTTTAATTCTTGTAGTCACTACTCTGTCCCGTTCTTTGAGTAGACGAAAGCTCTTCGTAGAAACTCCGAGTGAACTGATTGTGTACGCTAAATTAATTTTAGCTTAATGGCAAAAGTTTCGGCATTCACTGTTGTTGTTTAAGAAATGGTGCGAGGTAAATTATTGTTGTTAGCCTTTTTACTTAATGAAAGATTGTATATCTCAATGAATTTTTTCTAGAAACTGTGATTTGTTATCAATGTGTTGAATTTTAGTTTTAGTGTTCAAACTTGCGCAATATTGACAAAGGCGCCACTTTCATCCATGAACTGTGTGATGTTGCAAGTTTCGCGCGGTAAAACATATGTAAGCTTTTTTTAAAATAAAAGGCTTGTCGGCGATATTTTTTCTTCAAACTATGCTTTGTTATCAATGTGTTGAATTATAAAACTATTATAGCGCTCAAGCTTGCGTGATATCGCCTAATTTTAGCCGACTCGGCCTACGGCCTCGTCGGCTAAGTATTAGGCGATATCACGCGCGCTTTTGCGCTATAATAGTTAAATATTAGCACACTAAGCATGAACCAATTCTTAAGTTTCAGAACAGCTGCTTTAAGTTTACTTGTATCAGTTTTCCGTTTCTCGCCGTGCCCAACGTGCTTTTACTTTGTCGTTTTACCCAGGGCTTTACCCATCGACTCTTGGCTTTTTACAACCTCGTTCCCAGGACCTTTACCCTGGCTTGGGGGCGGGGCGGGAGAAGCTCGACAAGAAAAGGGAGGTTCGTCTTCAACTCAAGCCAAACTTTGTTGAAATCAAAGTCTTTCATTCTATCATAATCATTTCCATATAAAACGGAACCTTGTGAACGCTTGCACAGCTTTGCACACGATGTTTTCAATTCCTCTCTAATGGTTTTCTTCAACTCTTCGACAACACCTGGACAATGATCTTTCAAGATAGCCGCCAATACCGTTGCATCCTTATGGCTGACAGCTTGTACAATCATTTTCTGCTGCCTTTCAGTCAATAACGTCTGACCTTCAAATAATGATGTACAGTCATTTTCTCCGGTTGATTTAGGCCTTAGAACAGTTGCAGCGCCAGCTTGCCGAGTTGGAAATGAAGATTGCTCTACAGAACGTGATGTTCGAGTCGACGGCTGATCCACAGAGGTGATTGTACAATCATGTCCTTTTGATTCAGACATTGCCACCACACTCACGCCGGTAGCATCTTGCAGTGTCGAGAAAGACGAATGTCCTGCAGACCTCGAAGTATTTCGCCTCGGCTGATCCGCAGAAGGGGTTGAGCAGCTGTCTTCTGCTGATCTAGGCATTAAAACTGACACAGCTTGTGGAGTTGAGAAGGAAAGCTGCTTTCTTGTTGGCGTGATTGGCTTTGACGGCTCCTCCACGTGCATAGAACTTTCGGATGACATATTCGATGATAAACGCTTCGACGGCTGAAGCGACGAAGGTGAAAGCTGAACGCATCGCTTTACAGCATATTCTGAGCTTTGATCGGACGGCGTATTCTCTATGGATTGGGCTCTCTGAATAAACTGTTCCATCTTGTTTACGAATGAAACACAACCCCTACATAACACCTTTGACCTCATATCATCCTCCGAAATTTTTATGCCACAGGTTTTATAGACTTTGGCACACAGATCTTTTGTTGAACCAGCTTTGCTAAATATTCGAAGCATATAACGACTCTCATGAGAATCGCCACAGAGTCTGCAAACTGGATTTCGAGGAGAAATCTTCGTCGGAGTGGACATACTTTCCGCCATTTTGATTGCGGCATAATGCATAAATTATCTTTATTGGCTCAGTTTTTGCATTAATTATTTAAAACAATCAACCAATCAATATGAAGAATCCAGCGGCCGATCCCAGGGCCTTTTCCCGCCCCGCCCCCAAGCCAGGGTAAAGGTCCTGGGAACGAGGTTGGGCTTTTTACCCAACCATTTTCAGACCGCTATCTACAGCTATTGCCCCAAGGTAGGAGGGGGGGGGGGGGGGGGGGGGGAGAGACCTCACATATAAAAATGATGGGGGTGCTCGTCGGAAATTTTCCAAAAACACCGTGAAGGTACCAAAATCTCTTGACGGGCATGGCTCAAAAGAATTTTTATCCCTAAGAGGTACCAATTCTAAAACAACACGTGCCATATTCTGTCATATTTTTTCGGCTCAATACCCTAAAAGGTACCGCGATAATTCTAACGGTGGTCATTTTAGATTTCAGCACCCTAAGCGGTACCAATCTACAAATTTTGACCGGTTTAAATGCATTTTTACCACTTTTGTCACTCGCCCCTGGATAGTGGGGCGAGTGACAAAAGTGGTAAAGATGCATTTAAACCGGTCACGACACATCAAGGGACAATAAAGTAAAGGCAAGAAGTCTCTGTTGTGTAATATGTTCGATTTTTCTATCGCTTTTCAATTCCGCGACAAATCGTATTATTATCTATATATATTTCATTACTGTGTACCGGCTTCGATTTCATGACTCACACACCACGGTTGGGCTGCCTGTGATTCGACCACTCAATAACGGTTGGCCAGCGGATTTCATATTTCCCCGCGCTTTTTTGCGGTGGCAGGGGACTGGTACTTTTGTTGGCAGCCATTTTCGATCGAACATGTCTGAAATGAACACGAAGAAGAAGACAAAATCGCAGCAGATTGCAGCTGACGACCAAGCTAAGGGGAATATACATTCTCACGATTTCACAGCCGACGAGATTCAGTATGTTCGAGCAGAACTCTTGTCTTGGTATGACAAAAACCACAGACAGCTTCCATGGAGAGAACGAGTGTCCGAGAAGGACCCAAACAAGCGAGCGTATGCCGTGTGGGTATCTGAAATCATGCTACAACAAACACAGGTCGCTACTGTGTGTGATTATTACAATCGTTGGATGGAGAAATGGCCGACTGTTGAGCACTTGTCCCGAGCGAGTTTGGAGGAAGTGAACGAAATGTGGTCAGGACTCGGGTATTACTCACGGGCAAGGAGACTCCACGAAGGAGCTAAAAAGGTATAAGTTAAACTAAACCAGAGTGGGGGAGGGGGGGGGGGATTTCTATTATGTCATGTTTTTATGCCATTTGTCAATCTTTTCATGTGGAAAGGTATAGAATTATGCATGGTCCAATTCCTATTTTTTTTTTCCTGTTGTTACTTTCTCCCCCAGGATTTGTGAAATCGGCTGTTAAGCCCTCCCCCCCCCCCCCCCCCGTCTCTAATAACCTCCTCCTTCATTTTTAGCCTCTCCCAACCTCCCACTTCACCTTGACAACCACAACAATAAATCACAGTATTACAATACATTGGCTGCAGCTGCACTTGGTGAGTTAACTGGCTTATTTTTTTAGTAACCTGGTTAAAATTCGATAAAAAAATAACAGTGAAAAGATGTTTGTAATAAAACAAGCAAGCTTATTTTTCTGAGTGGCTGTACTTCAGAAGGTTTAACAGTTAGAGAGATCATGTTATCATTTGCTATATTCTTCATTCTTTTTTGTGACATTGTTAAGTTTTTATTCATCTGATGGGAATGAAGAATGAAATAAGCCCGCCAAAGCATCCACCAGGCAGCAACCACGATGGCAAAGGCAGCGAGAGTGGCACAAAACAATAGAATTAATGAACGGAAACAATGCCTCTGCACGTGCATTTTACATTTTGGTATTGCCTGCAAAACAACACCAAATGATCAAATTATAGGTTTTGTGGGAACATAAACACACAACAGTTTTCCTTCCCCTATTTGAAATTGCAAGTCGTCCCTATGAGTTCAACAGAGAGTAAAAAATTACCCCATAAGCGAAGATAATGACAGATCGGGCAAGTTAACCTGCACTAAACTACCCAGCAAGATTGTTTGAAAAAATCTATATCGGTTTAAAAAATCTATTGTTCTTTAATTAATTTCCAAGGGAACCGCTAACGTGGTTTAATTTCGGTGAGAGTCAAAAATTAAGCGGCCGCATCAGGAATTTTGTTAAACCAGTTAATTTTAATTAATTAATTGAAAATAACCTGGTTAACTACTCTAGAGCGGCCACAGCCATTGTTACTAAATAACCCAGGTACTACATAAAAGTCACATAGGGTACACTCAAGCTCAAGGAAATACAGTTTTTATCTCTTGTATATGCAAAGCGTTGTGAGAACAAGATATTGTATACAGGGGTGTCATTAAGGGCCATCACCTGTAGCATCTGTTACAGGTGAGTACACTTGATGGGCCCTTGATGTTACGGGTGATCTTGCCTGTTATATGTTAAATTTACAGACAAAGCAACAAGCTTGTTACGGGTGTTAAGATCAGAGCAACGCCTGTCTCAAATCTTATTGACAGCCCTGGTATACGCAGCCATATATGCAAATCAGCCCGATCAGTTGATCAGTTGGTCGGGCCATCACTAGGATGTAAACTTTTTTGTAATTCCCCAGTGTATTGCATCATCCAAATGTGTCATTTTGCACAATGCATATGTCACACTAAGATGTTTTGCTGCTTCGGGACTTTGATAACTGGCTGCTTATCCACCAGTCAATGTAAACCCTCGCACCCCCTGGCCGGGACATATCAGGGCATTTGCCTGACCCACACTGCAAAATTTGTTAAATGCCCCGCACTCAGAGGCCATTTTTACCTCTAATCAGTGTTAATGATCCCACTCAAATGCCCTTCTTTTTTGGGCAAATTAAATTTCAGACATAATAAACATAATGCAAAAAGCAACAAACAAACAACTAACAGTGAAAGTGGTAGTAAACAGTTTAATATAAATGCTTTAAACTTACACGGAGTTTCAATATCTACTTCATACAGTACAATGACCTCAAAGATGGATGGTGGCATTTAGACTATATTTATTTAGACTATATTTAGACTATATTTATTGTATAAGGTGGTCTGCCTCGTATGGTGTCTTGGACTCTTTTGCTGACCATCCTTATGGCCTTACTATTCTTTTTTAAATTATTTTTATTATTATTTTTTTTCTTCTCTTATTTTGTAAGTAATGCCATTAAATTGTAATAAAAATATATATATATATTTATATAAGCGGATTACAATCAAAAGATTCTCACCTTCCCATTCATAGCCGCCATCTTGCTGGATTTACGATTCTAGTCCCAGACTGCCTTGTGGAAAAATAATGCCCTAGTCCATGCCCCGGCTAATTTTGGATGCCAATGCAAAAGTCAAAAACTGCGATACCTGCGGCCCTTTCTCCTGTCAAATCACGGAAAATTCCCTGCATATGCCCTGTCATGTCCCGGCCCATGGGTGCAGGGGTTTACATTGACTAGTGCATTAAAAGAGGGTGGCCATGTAATATGGGTTCGACTGTACGCTTATTTTAACTCGATTCGCGTAGAACTGTTTATTTGACACTTTTTTTACTTTTTTAATTAGAATTGTACAGTATCAGTAGTTTTATTTTTTACCTTTGTAATTATACCAATAGGACCACCAAATATTTCTGTATTGTTTTACCTCATAATTATGTATTCTTGTTTCAGTTTTACCTTTTTTGATGTCGTCAGTTTTAAAAGTTTCAAAAATTCTTTAGCATTCAATTTTATGATAAAATCATTTTCCAAATCTCTCCTTTTACAGTGGGTTAAATATTGAAATTTAAATCACTTGTGGTTTGCTGTTTCAGTCACAGGGAACCCAAGCACTTTATAGCTTTAAAATACTATAAATTTATTATGGGAAACTGGAAACGTTACCTGGCTAGACTCATGGTTTTCAACGCTCCTGTAATGATAACATTTTAAAAACTGCACAGAGAAACAACCGTCTTTGCTCTCCTGATGCAAATCTCTTCCAAAATGACCAAAGAAAGACATGGACACACAGGGCAATTGTTTTGTTTCTATTACATAATGAATGAGTATTTTATAGCTGCATGCATAAAGTGCTTGGGTTGGCTGTGTGTTAACGAGAGAGCTGGCCCATGTTTGAAGTCCAATAACTATTAATTTTCTTTTTGTTTTCTTTCTTTTATTTTTTTGATGTAAATATGAAGTTGGCTACCTTAATCAAAAATCTTAATTTAAGTACTTTCTAAAATTGTGACCCAAATACGCATGGATCTGTTGCTCAAGTATATACCGGTATGTCGTGGTTCAATTTTATCCTTGGTTTAAATTTTACTTTTCTTTGTGTTTGGCTATGGTAATGTATGATAATGAGTTTTAAACAAAGGAAAATAAAATTTGAACCAAGGATAAAATTGAACCACAGCATATACCTCTATATACCATGAATTTTTGGGTGAAGAATCTTTTATTTAGAGCGTTTCATATTCACAAGTTGGCTCACAGGAGCCTTTGATTCACGATTTTATTTTATTTATTTATTTTTTTTATTTGCCATATTACTTGTACTCAAGTAATAAATTCTAATGACTCACCAACGTACCATTGTATTGATCAAAGGATGGTTTATCCATATGCTGTCATTCTACTAAATGAAATACCCCGCACTACATTTTAACATTTTAATCACCCCACGCCCCCAAACTGTATAATTAGTATGGCATTATAAAAGGACCTATAAAAAAAATTGAAGTGCTATATCCAAAAAACAGTTCTCACTGATTTATTTACACGCTTAAATCTCTTTGTAAAACGTATCAACGTGGTAAAAATTAATATCAGCTGAATGTGATTAAAAAGTTAAATAATTTGCAGAAGTTTGTTTTCTATAAGTTCCATATTTCCCTTTTTTTTTATCAAAAACGTCTTTTTAAATGACACGTGCTGTTGGTTTGTGCGGAATCACCCAAGTGTGGTTCATGAACTCATGTACGTTTTAATGACCACACTTTTTGGTTTCTTTGTTACTCTGGCGATATGCGTAATACAAAAGGATCTAAGTGCAGTTCAAAGAAAGGTCTACCCCTTCTTGGGAGTGCACTTGACCAATGACAGTACAACTGTGCAGCTAAAAGCATGTGAGCGCACAACTTTGAATTCCACAAGAAACGAGCTCTCTGCGTTTTGATGTTTCTGGAGTCACGGGCGACTTTCAAAAAGACTCAAGCAGGATCTCAAGTTTTACTGTAGCTGTTGTATTGGAAGGTGTATTTCAAGCCGACTTAGGGTAAAAAATTCTACCTTGAGGAAAAAAGGTTGTAGTCTAGTTTTCAGGCTTAGCCAATCATAAACACTACAGCCATGCACGCATTCAATACTCATGAGATACAAAAACATGTTTTTAAGAGGAGCACAAAAAATTTCTCAAAAATAAACAAAAAGTGAGCATTGAGTTACACCAGACTCTGAGACGTGACTTGATAAGAATTTTTTTTTTACTATTGACTTAGCGTTTTATGCATAATGACTTTAGTCCTTCAACTTTGTTTGTCAAGCTAATCAACTGCATACCAACTTGTGCTTGCAAGTAATTTGCATCTAAACACGCATGCTGTGCGTAACTTGATTTTCAAGTGCACTTTGGCCCCTAGTGTGAACTGGCCTATTGTCTCTTAAAGTTCTCACAATGAATTTCAATTGTTAATATACACTTTAGGTTGTGGATGAAATGAAAGGAAGCATGCCTGCAACAGCTGCTGAACTCCTGAAGCAGCTTCCAGGTGTTGGAAGATACACTGCTGGTGCCATTGCGTCCATTGCCTATGGTGAGTGCACTGGAGTGGTAGATGGAAATGTCATAAGAGTTTTGTCTCGACTTTGCAGCATCGGAGCTCAGAGTTCCAGTAACCAAGCTGTGGAAAAGTTTTGGGAGCTTGCTAACAAAATTGTTCATGAAGAAAGACCTGGGGATTTTAATCAAGCTTTGATGGAGTTTGGAGCAACTTTATGTACTCCACAATCTCCACAGTGCAATATTTGCCCTCTGCGAAAGCAATGCAGTGCTCTAAAGCAAGTAGAGGAACACAGATCTGCAGCTTCCATGCTGTTAAGTGGTAAAACTGCTAAATCAAGTGCAAAGTTAGAGACTTTAAATGGTAGTGGTAGGGCAGATAATGTAAATATTGAAGAATGTGATCTTTGCTTACCGTCATCCCAGTGGGATGTGTCCCTTGGTGTTTGTAATTACCCACGTAAACCAAAAAAGAAACAAGCAAAGGAAGAAACGCTGGCTGTTGTTATCGTAGAAAGAGATTCCGAGGCAAGTGTCCAGTATCTCACACTTCAGAGGCCAAAAACAGGTCTTTTAGCAGGCTTGTGGGAGTTTCCCAACATAACTGTAGAATCTAGCTTGACTGAGGCTAAGATGTTCTTACCTCTGGCCAACTTTGTGGAAAGTGAATTGGGGATCACACTGCAAGGTGCAAAGTGTCAAAAAAGTATAGGGGAGGTTTCGCACCAGTTTTCGCACATTCATCATAAGTATGTTGTCTATGCTTGCAAGTACAGTGGAGGTGAAACTTTGGAACAAACCAGTGAAGGGAACAGAGATATAAAGTGGATGTCACAGGAAGATTTAGCTAGTGCTGCTATTTCAACTGCTATGAGGAAAGTTTTTACTGCTTTTGAAAAACACAGCAGTGACAGAAATGGGAAAATTCAAGCAAAATCAGACAATGCAAAGAAAAGAAAAAGAGCGGCTCCCCATGATGGAAGGAAGCAAATGGTTCTAGATTCATTTTTCAAATCTAAGAATTGACAGTGTTCTTCACTTTCATATATGACATTATCTTCCCAAGGTGTTGTTGTGACTTATTACCTAGGAACTAGATCCTAGATCCAGGATGCAAGGGTTACCTCGGGATCGTTGGGAAATAACAGGGTTTTTAAAAAAGTAATTAGTGGACTACATGTACATGATTGTAAACAGACGGTTAGCGTAACACAACACTCAACGAACATTAAAGGTGTAAGGCGTGAAAAAGACATGCTGGCAGGTTGTTCAATGCAGTGGCTAAACCAATATAATTGTTATTTTAAAAATTCTCATTTTTGTAGCTTGAAGAACCTGGGATTATTGTTTCTGTCACTACTCATAACAGGTAAACCACCCCTCCCCCCCTCCACATCCAACATCCAGCATATTGTCACCAATTCACAGTACTGACCCTGACCACTCTCACCTTTGTTTGTCAATACAGTGATCGATCACTAACCTGACTGTACCCAGAAGGGTTTTCCCCCACCCACCCACCCATTTGTGGAAAATAATAAGATCTAATGGGCTGAGGGGATACACCTGGTAGTAAAGCTTTCCACTTTTCTGTTTGGTTAGCCTATGTGGCAGGCGCTGAAAAGGGGAGTTGGAGAGAGCACGAAGGTTAGGGGGGAAGGTGCTTCGCATGTGCCCAAAATCCTCCCCTGCCCTCCCCTCCCCCGTCTAGGGACTGCCATGCAAGCTAATTTTTGGTATGTACAGCACCGGACAGTAGCAACTCAACAGAGAACTAGGGGCAAAATTCATTTGCTCATGAACCCCAAACATGTAAAAAAAACTCGAGATCCACAAAATGAATTCTAAAATGTACCTAGAATTCATTTTGTGGATCTGAAGTTTTCGATCGGTTTTGCGGTTTGCACGCACAATGTATTCTGCTCCAAGTTCTCTGTTAGGTTACTTCTGTCCGGTATTGTATTCACTCTCTCTGTTGAAAGTAATGTAGGCAAATATAATGAAATATGTTTTCTTTAGCAGAGGTATAGGAAAGATTTGCTTTTCAAAATTATGTTTTTAGTTTGGACACTGTAAAATTCAAAATCTTGGAATTCAAATAAAACACTTAAAATAAGTATGGGTTTGTTCCAGAGTATTTCAGTTTCAAGTGTAGAACCCTGAACACTCGGACAGACTTTCCATGTCATTTTCCATGGGTAACGTTTTAGGGAAAAATATAAAAATAAAATAAATATAAATTTCAGTGGAAATCCAACGACAACAAACTCTTTTTGGCCGCGCAAAAGTGTTCTGAATGATATATGGCGTTAGCCGTGGCCAAACTGTGAGCACATTGCAATGTCTTCATTTCTCATTGTTTAACTGGTGCTTTTAGTATCAGTGTAAACTACTGTCATGTATGTAAATCATGTTTTAACAAGGTTAATCAATTAATGAGACGAGGCAGGAAACAATGTTAAACATGAAAATGGCAGTGAGAAGTCCGCTGTGCGCCACATAATGCATCCTTTCAAGCGAACAACATCGGATCCTATAGGCTTGGTCGCACCAGTTTAAATACAACAGATGTATCTTAGAGCTACAAACTTTTAAATGCTTGCTTGACTGCTGCATTTAGGCATTTAGTGTCGCATGTTCTTTTCATATATTTTTTAGCGCTTTCAAGCAAAACGTCTAAATTATAATATAGTTCTTTTTCTTGATCACTATTATTATAAACAGCGGTTGGCTCATTCGCACATCGTAAGCTAAATGTGTAAAAATAATAAACTTGGAAATCTTACTTTGTTTTTTATCATAATTACCATTTTTAAATTTGTAATGGGGTCGATATTTTAACCCGTTAATATTTTTAAATGGTAGATACATGTATTTAAACACACGGTTTTTATTTCACTGAATTACAGCAGAACGTTGCAGATGCAATAATGCATTTTGTATACCCCAATGGTACACAAAAAACTGCTGTAAATTAAACTTTAACTCGTGTTTTAACCAATCATTAAAATAAAATACTAAAATTGCGTAGTAGTACTTTAACAGCTGAACGCTTAGTTTAAACAAATTTATTTTGGCGATTTCTAAAGCGCATGTCAATAATTAATCTAATATAATTGATAAAAAAAACTTAAAATTTATGCGAGAATGGATATTTTCTTCTCCTCCTTTTGAATAATGGTTATGCACCGCATACACTAGATTTATTATCAGGACTCAAGGTCGCCAATGTGATACGGGTATTTGAGTGCTGACAGCATTTGTACTAAAATTATAAGGTCTTATTCTTTGGAGATTAGCAAACACGTGAAGAATGAGCAAGATGCGGCTGTTCTGCTGCCATGGATCTCTCCCTCCGATGCTTGGGATGATGCACATCTTATTTCAAGAGAGTATTTATCTACCTTTTCTACAATGATATACATTGTCAAGAATAATTTTGAATGAGCTCTGGAGAAAACACTCCCTAAGTTATTATTTTTAATTGACAATCCATGGCTCCTATCGTAGGCGTTGTGCTTATAGATTTCTAATTTATATTAGCAATTTCTCCAAATAATTATCACTCAGCATCCATGAAATTAAAGCCAATATAATCGCAGTTTACTGTCTTTTATTGAACTACTGTCTGATCTTTGTTGTCGCTAGTCCTGCTTAGCATAGCAGCGCAAACAAACCCCGTCCCTTTTTGTTTATTATAGCTTTGTATTGACAATACCTCATTATTATTATCCAGTAATAAAATCAAAAGGGTTACCGCTGTCTATCTTTATTGAACTGTTGTCTCGTTTCTGTTGTTGTTTTGTCCTTTAATTTATGCTGCATTATCGAGACCCCCTTCTATGCAGCCTTATACGTTGCTTTTTTTCTGTATTAAAATCTAATAAAATGCTAAATTTAAATTAAATCCTAAGAATATTCTAAAAAGTGGATATTAAAACTCTGTTTTAATATCAATTACAGCAATTACAGTTATACAAATGTAGTATTGCATTTTGTATACCCTGAGTGAACAACAAACAAACATGCAATGTTTTTCTGCGGACAACATCCGTTCAATGTGCTGCTGGTGATGTTATCTTTAACTGCCCGATTTTTAATTGCTGCAGTATCGCTTCTTTTCAACTCATCGATAGTAGAATAGCATCATACTTTTGCAAGCTTTCACATCCATAATGGTGGACACCCAGCTTCTGATAAAACTGGCAAATTTGCGTCATGTGAGTAGTCACAGAATGTCAAAAGTCCAAGCATGCGCACTGGGGACTGCAGATGTATGGTAATACAGAAAGGTTGGTGGGATAGGTACATATAACTTCAAACTAAACATAACCTTACCTTAAATGATGTTTTCTGTCGTCCTTGCGGCTGAAAACGGCGAATTATTTGCGATTTGAAGGTTGTTGAGTTGGCCGTTTATAACAAGTAAATTGCAACGCAACACCTTTCACATCGCAAAAACACGCCAGTCTGGCCAGGGAATCTATTGGTAGACGAAACTCACGACCACGTGCCATTTAAACTCCTTGAAAACCACAAACTCCGGTATATACTTCATTGTAACACACCATATAGGGATCCTAAAAACTCATTTTAAAATGGTTAGCTTTTATTTACTGTTATCGGTAGTGATGTCCATAACAGTAAATAAAAGCTAACCATTTTAAAATGAGTTTTTAGCCCTAAGTAAGTGCCGGATTCTTTGACGTGCATAAATTAAAACCACCATGAAGTATATACCCAAACTCCATTCAACTCATCAACCAGCAGGCAACTTATTAAGACGCTTAGCACGCTTTAAAGAAAAGAAAGTACGCTTTTCGCCTTCCTATTTCGAGCAAATTCGTTTAACAGTGAACCACCAATTCACTTCTATCGCTAGCTTAATATAAACTTTCATGCGTTTCTCGGTCAGTCTTATACCCGCCTCGATGGCTACCTAGCCTTCTTTTATCTTGCCTCGAGTCAACCTCTCGTCTTCTTTTTCGTCTCGCGCCCGTCAGAAAAAAATAACAGTAAAATACGTTTCAGTTCAAATAGCCTTGCTGCGATAACCGGCATCGATATCGGGATAAATCTGGAAAGGTTGACGAAACTTTCTTTCGATAGTTGTTTGAGCTCCTGCATCGACGCTACATTTGCGGATTCAGTTAAGATCCATAGCCGTGATCAGCCGTCTTGTAGTGACGTCCCGCAAGTCGAGAAAAATGAAAATAAAGCGAACCCGACATTACTAATCGAACCCATCGCGATGAGTTCGGTAATCGAACACAATATCGAACTCTCACAAAACATTTTGAGCAATCGAACGTTCGATTGAGTTTGATTAGTTCGATTGAGTACGATTAGGTTCGATTTCGTTCGATTTGGGGAGTGAATGAAAAAAACGGTCGATGGGTTTGGATTCACGGTCAGGTTGCACTCGACTCGGGCTCGACTGGAAATGGGGGTGAAAATGTTATCGAACTAATCGAACCCAATCGTTCGATTGAGTTCAATTACCGAACAGTTCGATTAGTAACGTCGGGAGCGAACCAGTGCTGGTAACATGCCGAGAGAAGGAATGTACATCCAACACTTGCTTGAATTATACTACTAAACGAAACACCCAAGAGACTACATTGCACGACTAACATAAAAACACCCGCGAAGACCTCAAACACATGAGTCGGATTCCGAAACGCACAGAATACAAATATATGCTAAACTTCGTATCGCACATATTGTGCTATGATGCTAACCGATTGGACGATTGCATCATTAGTTGTAGGTATAGTTAAAAGAAAGCTGGATAAATAACGAACGAACAATCTAATTAATAAACTTGATATCGTTTAAATTTGTATTAAGTAATGATCCGCATATTAAAGAAGGAAAGCGCCAACGGCCATGCACGATGGAATGTCAACTTTTTTCATTGTTACAACTAGTGATCTCATTGGCCTACACTCAAAAATCGCTAAAAGGTTAGGGTTCAAGGTGCATTTTGTCTAATTTTTTTAAGGTTTCAAGCAATCTAAGACCCAATCGCACAACATGCAAGTTTTAAAAGATATTGTATTTCGGGAACTTCATCAAAGAAGCAAAATTATTAGCTATTGTCTTCTGCTATTCTGATTGGTTAAGCACGAACATTTCCTAAATTTTATTTGACGCAAATGGCTTTTCTTTATTTTTATAATAAAATATAATTATGAATTCTTGAAACCAAAGCTATTCTATGTGGGGAAGAGCCAATGCCGCAGAACAATGAAGTTTGCCGTAGTTCTTATGTGGAGCATTACTTTTTTTTAATCTTTAATTAGACAAATTTGACTAACGCATTGTTGTACCCAATTCAAACCTTCTGGGAATAAGATTCCTTGTTCACAATATTTCCATATAACGTCATACAATTTCCATGTCAATGCTTCATTGATATGGAAATACGACGAACAAAGAGTTCTAATCCCACAAGGTTTGAATTGAGTACAACAATGCGTTAGCCGAATTTGTCTATTAAGGTTACAGTGTACCTTCAGATCGAAAATTTATTGAAAATTTTTTTTTGGCGTTAAAATAAAGTTTACAGAATGAACTTTCATCCAAAAAAAAATTATCGAAAAATAGTGAAAATTGACGGAGAAATGACGGTATAACTTTTGTGGGCGGAGTTTGTTTATTAAGCGATATGTTTTTTTAAGTGCCGTTTTCTCAAAGTTAATTTTTCGCTTGTTGGGGACGCTTTAAAGAGCTACAACTCAAAGGGAATTTGTTCGATTTTCCTTAAATTTGGACAGAAGCTAGGCTAACATATAATCAACAAAAACGTGTCGGCGAATTTCTTAATTCCGAAAACTTTTTCGTCAAGAGCTATTTCCGTGCGATCATTCCAATTTTTTTTCTCCCCTTTTCGAAAATATTCTGTAACTTTTCACTGCAATTGAATATGGGAAATCGCCGCACGTTTTTTTAGCGCTTCGTGTCCGGAAACCCGAGAACAAATCAAATTAGCAAAATATAATAATTGCTTTGAGTTATAGCGTTTGAAAGTTGATTCAGACGTTCGAATTTAGACGTCGTAAAAAATTCGACAATTCGTTTTATTACCAAATGGTTTCCATATTTAGATAGCTAGCTCTATAAGCTTTAATTTGATATCTGGGTTTAGGTATATTAAGTGTAATCTTAAGACGCTAGAGCTGTTATACTGGAGACACCCCCGAAGGTACACTGTAACCTTAAGTTGTATACTTAGCCGAGAAAGCTGAGCAAAGACTAACTAAGTAAACCTAGTTTATGATTTGCAATTAGGATGTATACAGCTATTTCAATTAACGTTGCCGGATGAAAGTTCAAAGCCAAGACCGCAAGGTAGTATGGGTGGTTGTAAATGGCCATTCTAGATTCCGGTTGTCAGTGCTGGCGCGACGGAAAAATGGGCGACAGTACTAAAGACGTTTGCCTCCTTTTTTTAAAGGAGGGAAACAAAAACCGATACGAATCATATTGCCTTCGAAGCCTTCCTTTTTTTGACATTGTGGGGAGATAAAAGGATTAGGGAGCTTAAGCAGACACTACGGCGAAGGCAGCGAGAACGGTACAAAACAATAGAAAAGCTCCCTATTGTTGATTTTGGTGAATTTATGCATAAAAATCCCATACCACCTTGTGGTCTTGGCTTTTAGGCTTAAAGATTTACCGGACAATGTTAATAGACGATATTCGTATTCTCGGTATTGAACTGGAACTAGCTTGCAGTCGAGGCTCACGCGGGGGAATATCATTAAAAATATTTGCATGTGAAAAGATTCCCCCGCGTGAGCCTCGACTGCAAGCTAGTTCCAGTTCAATACCGAGAATGCGAATATCGTCTATTGAAATAGCTGTATTCATTTTAGACGACTGAGTCAAGACAGCTTAATCTTAATACACCTTAGCAAGAGAAAATAATTGGACAATTATAATCTCTTGACCTTAGTTAATAATATTCAGTTTGTATTTTTAATGTTTTACATATTTTTTTAAAGGAAACGTTAAGGGATAACCTGGTGTTTTCCGCGTTTTCAAGATATTCTTTTGTATTTTGTTTAGTTTTTAGTATCTTGAACAAATAAACATGCAACTATGCAAATGCATATAAAATACGGTCACTACTCAGAGGCCGCAAAATAAGAATATCAAACAAGGGTCATATAATGATACACCTTTTAGAACAAATTACGAGTTCAAATTAATCTAAATGATTAAATCTTAGATCCCAAACCACAGGCGGCCAGGCTCATGATTAGATTACTCTGAAACGTGACTCGCGTTGTTGTGTTACAACAGTTTGAATTTATAAAGGTTTGTATGGGAAAAAACGGTTAAGAAATTATTCTTGAATATATGTTAATCTTGACAATAAAATCGACTTACTTCAATGCCCTGTTGTCTTTTCTGTTGTCCTATGGCTTTTCAAGCCGATCCGAAGCCATTTGGGTGAGTTATGACTTTTTTGGTTTTCCACCGCTTCGCGCTTGGGCCATAAATCGAAGGGGAAAAACAAGGGCCGTAATTTACAGTACGGACCGAGAAAACGAGGTTAGTAAGATATTTATTATATCTCTAAATCGGAGATAAAGGAAAACCTTTCAAGTCAAAAGATGGATGGCTTCATTTGACTGACGCACGTCACAAGAAAGCAAAGAGCAAATTTTATTGGCTTTCAAAAATAGTGTGATCGGTCCTCGATTCGGCGTGAACGTGCGTGGCTCTTGAATGAAAACTCCACGAATTAATTTAATCTTCCATGTGTTCGGTAGGACGACAGAAACCTGACATAAGGTAGTTTTCTTTGAAAAGCATTCTTAGTTACTGGCGAAGACAAGTGAGGAAAAGAAGAATGAAACCGCCGCGATAAAATCGCCAAAACAAACGTGTTTGTCAAACGAGAAAATGTGGCAGCACTTCGGTCTACAGCGGTGAACGTGAACGCTCTCACCACTGCCTAGTCCTTCAAAACTGTGAAAGGCCGTGACCTCCATTGCACGCACGGTTTCGCTACTCGTAGAGTACTCATAGAGTTCTTGTTTTATATTAACAGAACAATGTTGAAAGTAGTGCCGGATAATTAGATGTTACACATCAAAAATGAAATGACCGACAGCTGTAAATTTTAAAATGTTGGTTTCCTTTATTGCCTGGTGAGAAAATATGTTTGTATCAGTTAAATAAAATCACATTTGAGGCATTACATAAAAGAAAGAAAGATGCATTCTGAGTGATTTATAAAGTCGTGTGATGTTTCAATATACCGCGGGGTTGTCAGTTGTGTTGCTGTTGTGGTGCAAATTTTTCTTTGGCATTAAATTTTAAACCAGTTTGATTTTTGTTTTCCTTTTTCTAAGAATATGATAATGAATCTGAGACAAAGGAAAACAAAAATTAAACTGGTTCGAAAATTTTCAAACCAAGGAAAAATTTGAACCACAACATTGATAAACAATACCAGTGCATCAGCCATATACTTTAAAAATTAACGCTTGTCATATTCAAAGCCCAGGAGCCAGCTATCCTAAGCAATAGCACTTCTGTTTATCAATGATTAATCCACCGCTGTTTTAAAATGTAAATAGTGGTGGTCATAGAGATAAATTTAATTGGTTTCATTTCGATCAAATTACTGGTCTTCTGTGTTCTGTTATAATTTTAAGGAGGAGAAATAAGATTCGTTGTAAAAGAAATGTCAGTTATATTCCTGATTTGTATCTTGATAAGCGTTTGCAAAGGACAGGAAGGTAAGATACTTTAAGTGCCGAAGTTGTATAGAACGTAATTGACTACGATTGCTTTAGTTTTCATTCTGCTGTAAATCAATTGATGCGTTGGTTAAAAGACCCTAAGTTAAATACTTATACTATTCTGTGCTACCCTCCGTTACATAAAGATAATACTCACTTGCTTCGGTACTTCTTCCTTTGTTAAAGGTTGATGGAAACAATAATTAGCAGTTGGCTATGGAGTAAGAGATCGTTTAAAAAATTGGTGACATATATTAGGAAGTATATCTAAAAGGCTGAAGATTTGTTATCGTAATTGTTCTACAGCTGCGTTATTGATATTCGTCTTCTATTTAACCGTTTGCAATTTCTTTCCAATGCCGTAATTCAACCGGTTGTCTACAGGCCAAGGGCGGTTGTATAAACTGGACTTTTTTAAGGGATAGATATTGAAGATAAGAAATATGATCCTAGAAAGTTACGATATGATTCTAGAAAGTTCTGCTAATCGACTTATCTCAAATTTAAGGTGGTTCGATACAGTTTTCTGGAATCCATACCAACATTTTTCAATCGGTTTTAAGCGGTCTTCTCCCAGTCGGACCAACGTAAAATTTTCACCACTTTACTGGTTTTGAATTGAAGTTTGGCAAGAAATATTTTCTGGTAAAATCAATATTACCATGACGACGATAAACTCCCTATGTGTAGTGACAAGAAACTTAGAAATCAGTAAAAGTGAAATTTAGCACGTTTAAGATTTCGCATTGAAAATCCCACATAGACATCTTAAAATAAGGCATATGCCATATATATTTTGCAAGAATAAAAAAATTCTGTATGTTTAAATTCAAATAAATCGCAATAACATTTCAAACCTTACTTTTTGTGTACAGTTGAACCTCTGTAATACGGACACCGAAGGGACATAGCAAAGTGTCCGTATTAGATAGGTGTCCGTATTATAGAGGTCACCACGATGACGTCACTTTTAAGACTCCACTGACAGTTTTTGTTCAGTAACTAAAAACAGGCCCACACTCGTCTTTTAACTGCATCTAAATTGATTAATATACAGCATTGAGACACTGTCTATCAGTAGTGTACTACATTGTAAAATTCTCAGCAACATAAGGTATACGAATCACTGTTTTAAAACGAAACGAACTACAACGCAATGCTGTGAAATTTATAAAGTACAAATTATTCTGAAAACGTCTTGCGATATATGTTTGCAACCACAAACAGGAAATTGTATTACTCAAACTATCATGACCTGATCACCGGAGTGTCCGTAATAAAGAGGTTAAGTTTATATGAATTTGCTCTCTGGGGCCAAGATTTAGTGTCCGTTGTCCGTATTATAGAGAGTCCGTATTATAGAGGTCTTTTTTAAAGA